>SJYA01001838.1:420853-671852 GCA_006410615.1 Neotragus moschatus | reverse complement strand
TCTTTGGTGCTCAGCTTTCTTCACAATCCAACTCTCACATCCATACATGACTACTGGAAAAACCATAGCCTTGACTAGACGGACCTTAGTTGGCAAAGTAATGCCTCTGCCTTTTATAGTCATACGTGTATTAATATACTATATACATATACTGTATGCATGCACGTGTGTGTCCATGCTCACTTGGTTGTGTTTGACTCTGCAGTTCCATGGACTGTAGCCTACCAGGCTCCTCTGTCCATGCGATTTCTCAGGCAAGATTACTGGAGTGGGTTGTCATTTCCTTTTCCAGGGGATTGTCCCAAACCAGGGATGGAACCCACACCTCCTGCACTGGCAGGCAGATTCTTTACCACTGTACCACCTGGGAAGCCCTATACTATACATATCTATGTATATAATATATAACATTTGTGCATAAAATAATATACATATGTCTATAGAGAGGTGTATGTGTGTGTGTACTTGAGTATTTGTATATAATTTAAAGGTGTCATGTGTCTTTGGCCCATTGTCATTAATCTCTAACCAAGCCAGGAAATCAAGTTATATGTAGACAGAGATGATGTCGACTTTCAGTATGCTTCTTTCAGAAGAAGGGCTTAACAATCATGTTGAATTTTTAGGGACAGCCATTTGAAGTGATGCCAGTTACATTTTGCCACAAATATGGCTTATAACATCTGTGTCTTCATTTCAGATGTTTGTGACTTATGGGTTCTAGAAGGCATTACTAATGCAATAAAGGTATATGGTTTTGAAGCATTTTGCTAAGGTATATTTATTAGAGGTGGCATCTTGCAGCTCAAAGAGGAAATATCAAATGAGAGGACATGACATTCCCTTATAGTCTCTCAGTGCAGGAAGCTGGGGCAAGTTAATGTGCCTGGGACTCTCCAAGGTCCTTGTGTCCAGCTATAGGGCCAGCCTCCTAGAAGGACCCTGACGCATTGGACTTCTGTGCAGGAGAGTGATGGGCACTTCCTGGCTCTAACCATGTCTGCATGAGGTCAGCACAGTGCCTTCCTGACCCACATCATAACTTGGGGTGGGGGGAGGGCAAATTAATGCAGTCCTAAAGTGCTGGGTGGTCATTTTGCTCCCAGCTTCCCTTATTTGAACCAAGACTCACTTGCAAAGATGTCTATGTTGCCTTTGTTGTCAATTTCATTCCTCTTTCTTTTCTAAACCCAGAATTCTACAATTTACTCCTTTCAAGCACTGTTAACTGCTCTTAAAGTGAGACAGTTAACTTGTTCTCTGTGTACCTACCAAATTATGACTTTGACTATTTTTTATTGACGTTTCCAAATCCATCATTGGCTCTTTTGACATCATATAGACAAAAGTCTTTATTGCCAGGAAAGAACAGTTTCCTATGTTAAGTGGAGTTGGATCAAAGAAAAATTCCTTTCTTTAAACTTTTAGCTTTCAACTCAAATAATGTGTAAGTCTGTCTAAAGATAAATTTAAGATTTTAAAGTTATTTCACATTAGTGAAAACAACTTGGAGCAATAATCATTTGAAATGAACTGTCAAAAAAAATGTCAACTCTGAAAAAAAAAATTACCAGCCACNAAGAAAAATTCCTTTCTTTAAACTTTTAGCTTTCAACTCAAATAATGTGTAAGTCTGTCTAAAGATAAATTTAAGATTTTAAAGTTATTTCACATTAGTGAAAACAACTTGGAGCAATAATCATTTGAAATGAACTGTCAAAAAAAATGTCAACTCTGAAAAAAAAAATTACCAGCCACTCACAGAATAAAATCATATTCACACATGTTCTGAAGCTTAGAATGAAAAATTTTGTTTGGCATCATTTTAAAGAAGCATTGAGGGAGAAGAAATGTGAAGATGTATCTTTGCTTGTTTGGGAAGAAGATTTTCATTTTTTCAAACCATGAATGTCTTAAAGATACAGCTCTGATTAGTAATGCTGGGTGTTGTGGCATATTCAATCAAACACGTAACATATTCATTTTGACAGATCTTATCTAACTGCCTGAAGAAAAGCAAGGCTCATATTGTTGCTGCCTTTTAGTTTTAATCAAAATATCAAAGGGTATTTCAGCCTGAACTAGTTATCTTAATTGATACGATACACAGAAAAATGTATTGATCCACAGGAATCGGTCCCAGATCAATTGTCCTTTTGAAAACAGTATTTACATTTAGAAAGGGGCTCAGACGCTCAATGAATACAAAGGTTAACATAAATTTCCCCTTAACAGTAGTGATGAGTTGGTTTCTCTGTACCTTGCAACATTTTGAATTAATCTGGAATCTCTGAGAGACTCCGTAATGTTCCCTCAAAGCATATCTGTGAGGTAAGTAGGCGCAGAAGATGGTGTGGCCCATTATTTTAGCACATTAGCAGATGGAGAGAACTGAGTCACAAGCCAGTTGGGTGATTTGGCTAAGACCACAGCATCTGCAGTGATTATTGCCGTCCTAGAATAGAGTTCTCAACTCCCACTTTCCATCTGTTCTTTAAAGAGACTTTGGGAGCCAACTATCTGTCCTCTTGTAAGAAGAATCCATTGATGCTATTAGTAGAGACAGAACTGGCATTCAGAGTTGGCCTAGCCTTCCCTCCTCCTGCACATCTTCCTGCTCTTGATGCCTACCCATCTTGCCTGCCCGCTTGGTTTCCAACCACAGTCTTCTTGTCAGCTCTTTAGAGTCTTCTGCTGTGATGCTCCCGGAGAGGGCATGTGTACCTGGGTGGCAAAAGGGGAGCTTTTACTCATTTACTTTAAAAAATAATTTAAGTATTTATTTAGGCTGTGCTGAGTGTTCATTGCTGTATGGGTTTTTCTCTTGTTGCGGGAAGGGGGAACTACTCTCTAGTTGTGGGATTCGTTCTAGGTGTGTGGGATTCTCAGTGTGGTGGCTTCTCTTGCTGTGGAGCATGCGCTTGGGCATGCAAGCTTCAGTAGTTGTGGCAGGGGGGCTCAGTAGTTGCAATTCTGGGGCCCTAGAGCACAGGCTCAGAGTTGCGGTACAGGGGCTTAGCTGCTCCTGTAGGATCGTCCCGTACCAGGGATCAAACCCGTGTCCCCTGCATTGGTAGGTGGATTCTTTACCACTGAGCCACCAAGGAAGTCCCCAAAGGGGATCTTTGAGAAAGGAAATATTTATAAGCCATTTTCTATGTCCCAAACACAGCCGTGGGACATGGCACCATTGTCTCAGTCCAGTTTCACCAGAACTTATTGGAGGGGGAGCATATTGCTCAATGCACGTGGTAGACGCTACAGAGACACACTGATGATGGCGGTGTGGGTAGTGGCAGAGCAGATCATTTATTGAATCAGAATGAAAATAACTGGATTCTGACTTTGCCTGTGGCTGTAAAACTCATGTGACCTTGGTTAATGCACTTTTCCATCTCAGGACTTAATTCTTTCACTGGGAATACTGGCAGGGCACAGTGGACTACATGAACACTCAGACTGTGCCCATTCTAAAATGACGCGAGAATGTGATTGGAATGGTTCAATTAAGGTAGGAAAGATCAATGGTTCTCTCAGGGGAGATCACATTTGCAAGAAGGATGCCTTTCGGTCCTGGTTCATTTCAGAGTGTTCTCAACACTGGCCATAAATCATAGACATCCCTCATCCTCAGAGCATTTGAAATTTCTAATACTTAGCTTGCTGATTCTGGGAGTTTTGTAGGTTTTCTACTACCTATGGTTTTTAAAAGACCCTGAGGTGTTTCTAATAGGCACTTCTACATACATACTGCTAGTTAGGAATCACTGCTGGATTCCACGGAATTCCAGAAAATAGGGGAAGATATTTGGCAGAGAGTTAAGGATTTCTCAAGATTCCTTACCTCACACCATCTCTGTGGTTTCAGTGAGTCTCTGCGGAGAGTTGGAAGACCTGGGAAAGCACTGACTGTAGGGTGCAAGCTAGTTTTGTCCGTGAGGCCAGGCCTCATTTGCTTTCCTTTCATCCAGGTCTTTTCCCCTTGTCTCCAATTCAACCTGGATGGAGTTTTAAGTCTTTCTTTTAAAGAACACCCATTAAAGATGATCAAGCAGTCTGGCTTCAAGATCCATTCAACCCCTCCAGCTCAAAGATAAAGTAACAGAGGCATCCGCAGTGTCTAATTTTGTCTTTGGAGCTAATGAAATATCCTGTGGGAGACACTGAGCGCAGGATGTTGTTTTGCCGAAAGTAATGGACAGTCACTAGCGATGAATGATTTTAGGTCCCTAGGCCAGTGTTAATCTGCTTGTCTTAAGGTAAACACATCTGGTGTTCAAAAATGCTCTCTCTCATCTAAATCAAACAGCTACTTTAACTTGGAAATCCTCCAACCAAATGTCTTTTTGTGTAATTCCACAGATCTCCAGGATGTAACCAGAGATACGAGAAATCCTTTTCCTTCTTCAACTTACGTTTACCACTTCTCCTTGTTGGTATCCAAGAAAACAGACACTGTGTCACTTTAAAATGTCTGCTCTCTCATTTTCAATGATCGTGGGCAAATAGTTAAGCCTGAGTGAAAATGAGTCACTAAGTTTAAAACATGCTAACTTTTATACTTCTGTCCCAACGTTGGAAGAAAATGTACCTAATAGTCTCGTTCTAAAACTAACAGAGAAACAGTCACTGAGGCATCCCCCTGTCTTTCTCTATGATGGTTTTCCTTCCATACCTCTGTGTTTTGGGGGCTCCAAATCAGGATGAATGGAAAAGAGCCACTGCCTTTCAGCACAAATTCTACCCATGCTTGGCTTTGGGATCTATCAAAGAATAAACCTGTAATTTCAGTCCTTGTAGTTTGAACCTATAAATTGCAAATGAAAGTCACAATTCCTGTGGCAGGCATTTTGTTAGGCTGTCAGGTAGCTCATTTCACTGCTGTTTCCTGTTTTTAACATTCTCTTTACGTAAATAAAATGTAACCCAGTGAGAAATGAAACACCTGAACAAAAACACACGAGGAGGTGCACCTGAGAGCGTGTGCCTTATGCGTCTCCAGAGGAGGGTTGGCACATGAGCTTTGCTGCAGATTTCAGGGTTAGCAGTATTACTAAGGTTATAAATTGAGTCAGAAAATAAAATTGTTCTTGGTCAAGGATCATATTCCAGCATTAAACAGCTTCTGAATATTTATAGGGAGCGTAAATACCCTGCTGCTGCTGCTAAGTTGCCTCAGTCGTGTCCAACTCTGTGTGACCCCATAGACCACAGCCCACCAGGCTCCACCATCCCTGGGATTCTCCAGGCAAGAACACTGGAGTGGGTTGCCATTTCCTTCTCCAATGCATGAAAGTGAAAGGTGAAAGTGAAGTCGCTCAGTTGTGTCTGACTCTTCACAACCCCATGGACTGCAGCCCACCAGGCTCCTCTGTCCAAGGGATTTTCCAGGCAAGAGTGCTGGAGTGGGTTGCCATTGCCTTCTCCTTAGTGGTCTTTAAAGACCTCCTCAGTAATATTTTTCCTTGGTTTCTCTTTTGATGAAAATCATGGAATTTCAGGTCTAGAAAGAACTTCAGAATAAGATGGGCATAACTCTTTCCTTTGTTTACACAGTGATTCTTGAGAACCTAGTCTAAACCCTTCATCTGCTACCTTCCAGTCTGAACATCCTTCCACAAAGACACGCATCTGTAGGTAAATGAAAAACCAGACTTTTTCAATCTTTGTCATCATTAGCTCAATCCCATTTTATCAAATAAATTATTATCTCAGTATTCTAGTTTTACTTTTGTGACCTCTGAGAGCTGTAAGGGACAGCTCAAAAAGGACCCATGGAATTTTACAAGATTCACAAGAATTTATTTCACAAGCTGGTTAAAACTTGTTCCAAGAAACCCAGTTAACTGATTGGAACCCCATACAACGAACCCCTAGTTACTGTTTCATGACCATACAGATACCTCACTTTGTGAAAATACATGCCAGTGGTTCAGGAGTGGCCATGGGGTCTTCTACTCAGTTTATCATTAGTAAATCAGCTCAATTCAAAGCTCATTCTCAACTAACCATGGGTCAGTGCCACTGCGCTGATTTCCAAAGGGCATGCATGCCCCCAAACTTATGCAATCGCCTTTAGTTTCTGGACTGGGACTAAAACTCAGGCCTTTTATTCTCTGTCCAGCAGATTTTCCATCACAGTCTGAATCCTCCCAAGTTCTCCCAGAGGAGTGAAGCTAGCCAAGTCTCCCCAGTCATATTTTTCTGACTAAAACACAGATATCTCAGCAGAGAGTCCATTTAATGTGTCTTAACTTGCAGGACTGAACACAGGCAGTGAATCCTAGTAGCCCCTTTGTTTACCTCTGAAAACGAGGGCTATGTCTACTTCCTTTAAAGGAAAGAGAAAGGTTAGGGCAGAAAGGGATGCGAGGGTAAAGGAAGGGGCCATGAGCACAACGAAACACCCGCACTCTCCGACTCTGAGTCACACACATGGTTGTAAAATGACTTATAGCTCTGAAGATGTTGGCAGAACACTCAGCATAGATCATGCATTTCAAGTATATGATGTAAATGCCTCTTGGCTTTTGATTACAGGCAATTCCTGAGGCTCTAGTACACTTCCAAATACTTCATTATATTTGCTTTCTGCACTAAAGCCCCTTGGATTGATTAAAGAAAACCTTCCCAAAGCCTAGCTTCCACTTGCAGTACAACTTTGCTGTTTTGTCCATGACTAGTGTGACCCTATGTTCTTGCACAGAGTTTTACCAAACATTTGTGCAAACACATGTGACCTCCATTGCTTGGATGCTTCTCAGAGTAAACATGCTTGTACAATGTGCTCAAATTGGCCAGGGTGTGGTCCAATCACTACTTTAAGCAGGTTTCATGTTTGATGATGTGGTAAACCGCAGGGTTGACCATGCATTCTGATTTGACCAATAAGCTAGCCAAAAGAGTAATCAGATTAGGGGTGATTCAGTGGCAAAGACAGAGGTTTCCTCGATCACATGGAAAATCCAAAGCTTTGTTCTATAGTTGAAATTATGTGCTTTTATTTGTAACAATATTTTTAGGAAGATAGTCATGAAATGATATAAAATTTTGTATTCAAGGGAGAGACATCAAGGGTATTTTCATTTTTTTAAATACAAGGGTATGGATATCCTTTTCAGTAGTTATTAATTTGAACAAAACATTTATATTGATAATGAAGAAGTTAGACGTGCTTAATTGACTATTCTTTTTCTATTATCTGATCAAGACTTCTGTGCTGCTGATTGGAACAGGTAAGTAATTCTAGCCAAATTTACTGGTAACTCTTTGTAGAAAGAACAGCGAAATAAATTCAATAAATATTATGTTTGCTCCCAGCTTACTTATCACAGCTTATATAACGGTTCAGTGAATTATTAATATTGTTACTACTATGAAGAATCTTAAAGATCATTTTACTCTGTCTATAGGAGGTAAATTCACTGAATCTTATAAAGTTTTTATCCTTTTGGTCAAGACTTCATTATCTTCAAATTTCTTTTTGACCAGAATATTTGGTTCATTATTTCCTAGTGAAATTACTAAATCTTAAGCTCATGTGTTTTTACCTTATGAGAATTAGCATTTGTGAATCTTTTAAGCAATATTTTAATTTTATACCTCTCTGGCATTCTAACCTTTATCATTTATATCATGAAGAGATTAATTTTATAAGTTCAAATGTTTTTAGAGATGATATTTTTGGGGGAGAGGGGTGGAAATACTTCAGACACGGCCTCCTTACTTTGTGTATCTTTAAGCAATAAGAGATCTGACCACCTTCGGTAGGAACACTAACGACTTAGAGGTTTATTAGCAGACTATTNAGCATTCTAACCTTTATCATTTATATCATGAAGAGATTAATTTTATAAGTTCAAATGTTTTTAGAGATGATATTTTTGGGGGAGAGGGGTGGAAATACTTCAGACACGGCCTCCTTACTTTGTGTATCTTTAAGCAATAAGAGATCTGACCACCTTCGGTAGGAACACTAACGACTTAGAGGTTTATTAGCAGACTATTAGAAAAAAGCCATTTATATTTATTTTATTCAGAGAATGGATTCTTTTTTTACAGTAACATATTCCATATTTCTGTTGGAGTTGTTGGCTCAGGTTTGGCAATAAGATTAGTGATGACGTCTGCTCTTGTGATAATTAGCCCCTTTTCCTCTCATTCTCCCCAAATACGAAGAGTTTAGATCGAAATGTATCCCAAGAGACAGAAGACAGTGGTCCCCAGGTAAAAAGCAATTTAAGTCTTCACCTGAGTCTTACTTTCTCCGCTGTTCATTCATTTTGTGGCTTGAATGAAGAATGCATTGCCTAGATTGGCAAAATATCTGGAAAACAGTTCTACCTCCAGTTCATTGTCTTCTTAGCTATTCTTCTCATTTTGAAGCTGCCTGGAACTATTTTGGGCTTTCCCAGCACACTCACATTACTTTAAAGGAGCTTCAAGTCTCCCTACAGGACTGAGTCTCCAACTCTTTATCCAACAGAGGAGGGGACAGGGGTTTTAGTACACACACATTTATCTCATGCCCCTTTTAGTTAGAAATCATAGAAAATAAAATCAAAGACTTATGGTTACAGTGTGATTTGATGGAAAACAATGATCTAAGAGCAGCTTGATGACCACTTGGCAAAGATACAAAAGGGATCCAGAATATTTTCAAATATAAATGTACATTCCTTCCTTTCATAGACACAGTCAGGTGTTTTAGAGACAACTCCAAATCCCCAAACAATATCAGTCATGAAAAGACAGGAAAATTTATCTGTGAATTATCTGTCTATGTGTGCTTGTGTGCTAAATCGCTTTAGTCGTGTCTGACTCTTTGCGATCTCATGGACTGCAGCTTGCCAGGCACCCCTGTCCTTCAGTATCTCCTGGAGTTTGCTCAGATTCATGTCCACTAGTCAGTGATGCTCTCCAACCATCTCATCCTCTGCCACCCCCTTCTCCTGTTACCTTCAATCTTCCCTGGAATGAGGGTCTTTTCTAATGAGTCAGCTTTTCACATCAGGTGGCCAAAATATTGCAGCTTCAGCTTCAGAATCAGTCCTTCCAATGAATATTCAAGGGATCTTCCCAACCCAGGGATTGAACCTGGGTCTCCTGATTTGAAGATGAATTCTTTACCATCTGAGATACCAGGGAAGCCCTATTATCTGTCTATGGGCTAGTTTGTGGCTCCTTTGTGACAAGTGGTTGAAACAGAAGACCAGTTCCTTGTTGCCATCATGGATACTTGGCGATGCCCGCCTAATTTTTTCTTAAATGTGTATGTGCTTACCAAGTGTCAATCAATCAAAAAACAGCTGAAAATCAGGTTAGGAAATAAAGTTCTCATCTCTGGTCCAACTATGGTAGAGGACTCATTGTCCAAATTACAATATTTATATTAATTTTTGAAAGTTCGTCACCAAATCTAAAATTTGGTACACAGGAGACACTCAATAAACAGTTGTGAAATGGAAATAAATTGACCTAAATAAAAAGGATTTTTAAATCATAGCTCCTGATTGCTTTTGGTTAATTGAGGTCATAATACTCCTGCAAGCAATTCAGCTCTATTTTAAAAAGATTGAGGACCAAGTGGGTGCAATATGCTATTCTTTTTGGAGGGATTTGGGGGTGAACAGACCTGAGTAGGAGTAAATAACTATATTTCAGGAGCCTAAACTTGAAGCCAGAGGCCAGGAACTTCGTGAAACCTTACAAGGTCAGCAATGCCTTGGGAAGTTCAAAGAAAACCCATAGCCTCTCACCATGGGTGGAGCTACCCCTCTCAAGTATCAAGAAACCCAAGGCTTAAGCCAAATTGCTATTAAGAGAAAGCAAATATAGGAGCTCAGTTTGTTTTTTGTTTCTAAGAGAGAAGTGAACACAGATGGGCCATTCCTTAGATTTACAATGCAGTAAATTCGACAGTTAAAAGGTTACAGACAGAATGGTTTGAAGAGGAGTCAACTGCAGTTTAAACGTGCCTCATTTCAGTACACGCTTTCCCGGCCCAAAGTTTAAGGAGTAGTGTCTGTTTTCCACTTAAATATATGTATTTTGTGCAATGGAAGCTTGGGCTATCAAAAGTTCATTATGTTTCCTGATTAAATCCCATCACCCTGACTGGAGATGCACTACAATCTTCACAGCATCCTTAAAGTCTTCCTCCCATCTCCTTCACTGTCACGCCCCATCCCGACACTCACTGCCAAAGCAGCAGGAATGTGAAGTGGTGTCCTCTTCATTCCCCTCTGTTCTCCCTTGAAACTGTGTGTGTTTGTGTGTGTGTGTGTGTGTGTGGAGAGAGAGAGAGAGAAAGAGAGAGAGAGATTGGAGTTGAGGCACTCTGAAAAGTGTGGGCCTACTTTTGACAAGATTTCAACTGGGATATTCAAACCCCATTTGGTTGTGAACAATGAAGAGGAAAGTGTGTTCTAAAAGCTAGGCTTGTTGGCTGAACGTTTTGGAGCCAGAAGATCATTGCTCTGTATTGCTCTCTCCTCATTTCTCTTAGTCTGGCTGCTGCTCTGGCCCCTTTAAGGCCCCTTCCTCCACCTTCATGGTATCTTCCCAGACCTTTCAAACCCTGAGTCATTCTTTCTGGATCTACCCATTACTGATTCTGTGACCTTGAGCAGGTTGCTTCACCTCTCTGTGTTTCAATTTGCTTGTCTCTAAAATAAGAACATAGAAGGGGGTAATCAAAGTACCTATTTTCCAGACTTGCATAAGATTTAAGAGTGGCTTTACATAGCATGCTTACAAATGTCACATAGTGGGACTTCTCAGGTGGTCTAGTGGCTAAGATTCCGAACTTCCCATGCAGGGGACCCAGGTTTGATCCCTTGTCAGGAAACTAGATCCCACATGCCTCAACTAAGAATTCTTATGCCACAAGTAAAGATCACACACGCTGCAGCAAAAACTGAAGATCCCACATGCAAAGACCCAATGCAGCCAAATAAATGCATAAATACTTTTTAAAATGCCATGTTAGTAAGTCCTACCAGTTTACTCTTGTTACTTTATTTATTGAAAGTGAAGTAAAATCCTTTGAGAAGAAGGAGCTATGTCTTAAAAAGTGTGAAAACTCCTGCGAAAGTTTTGTCCCTCTTGCAGTATGTGTTAAATGAATATATTGGTTCTTCTCCCTCTCAAACTATTTGAATTATCGCATCTTGCTCTATCCATCATCCGAATGAAGGCTTTTCCCAAAGGTCTGCACCAAGATCTCATGCTTCCCCTTCCACTTTGGGATTTTATTTGTTTCCATGGCTACAAATATTGTCACCAGTCAGGCAACTTCCACTTTTCTGTTTTTATCCAAATACATCTTTTAAAAATACTATAAGCAAAAAAGGCTTGTAATCCTTTCAATTAAGTGAATGCAAAGCAAAATGATAACTGTATATATTATGGATAGCACTGTGGTTTTCAACATGAATTCAGAGATAGACCAGGCTCCTATGAAGTTTCAAAACTAGAATTTTGGAAACTGACTCTTTGTGAATGCCAATTAAGAAAATAGCTTTTAAATGAGTGCTTACTCTGCAAAATCTGTATCTTCAAATCATGAGCCAGCTTCCTCTTTTCTCATATCTCCATCCCAGGAGGCATGAATTACTCTATATTTTCCTGATGACAAACTTGACAGTGTCCAACTGCCCCCAGTACATTTTTTTGTTGTTCGGTTGCCCTTAGCTGGTCATAATCGTTAAGGATTGAATAGTGCATTTATGCAGGAGGTCAGCAGTAAGGCTTATAAAGAAAAGGGGCAGAAACTAGACAATAAAGACAACAGAAATAAACAATAAAACATGTCACAGATGGCTTGGCAGCCAAGAGGATAGTGACAATCTTTTCATCCTTTTAAAGCATGGCTTTCGTTTCCCCCTTTGCATGCCCAGCAGCTTCAAAGCTCATATTTCTCATAATGTCTACTTGCCATTGTTTTACATTCTTGATGGGCACACTTAAGGATGTCAACTGGAATTTGGTAACATAATAAATTCTTTGTAATATGACTGTCTACTGCTAGTAAACATCAAGACTGCTAATATGTGTTGAGTTTATATTCTAAGCTAAGTGCTTTTACTTTATTTCATTTAATCTTCTCAATGACTCTAGAGAGATATTCTACTCTTATCTCCATTTTACAGGTAAGAAACTTGAATCTCAGAGAAGTTAAGAGCCTAAGACAGGCTCTCATTACAGTTAACAAGAAGTGAAGCCAAAATTTCAATTCAAATCTCACCAAAAGCCATTGTTGTTAATGACTTCTCTGTACTGTTGTCTTAGTCCATTGGGGCCACTGTGACAAAACACCACAGGCTGCTGCTGCTGCTAAGTCGCTTCAGTTGTGTCCGACTCTGTACGACCCCATAGACGGCAGCCCACCAGGCTCCCCCGTCCCTGGGATTCTCCAGGCAAGAACAATGGCGTGGGTTGCCATTTCCTTCTCCAATGCATGAAAGTGAAAAGTGAAAGTGAAGTCACTCAGTCGTGTCCAGCGCTTTGCGACCCCATGGACCGCAGCCTACCAGGGTCCTCCATCCATGGGATTTTCCAGGCAAGAGTGCTGGAGTGGGTTGCCATTGCCTTTTCCACATCACAGGCTGGGTGTCTTATAAACAGCAGGAATTTACTGCTCACAGTTCGGGAGACTGGAAGTTAGATTAGGGTGTCAATATGGTTGAACCCTGGTGAGAGCTCTTTTCTAGATCGCAGACTGCCAACTTTTCACCACAACCTCAGATGAGAAAGAGGGGAAGGAGCTCTCTGTGGTCTCCTTTATAAGGGCACTAATCCCATTCATGAAGACCCTACCGTAATGACCTAATGACCTCTTAGGGTCCTACCTTCAAAAACCAGCACCTTGGTGGTTAGGATTTCAACATATGAATTCTGGGGCAGGGAGAATGGGGACACAAATATTCAGACCACAGCAACTCTTCTTACAATTTATATTAGCTAATAATTTTCATAAACAGTGCTTAAAAATCAGTGCCAAACCTGGGCACAGGGAAATGAAGTGAAGCAAAATGCTGAATGATACACAGTTTAGAAAATCAGTATATGATTTTCAAAAGTCATCAAAAACTGACAAAATCCCACAAATTATCCAGCATGCCTAAATTCTTCAGTTTCAGTTGAGTTCACCTAAATAGTGTGCTCTGAATATCCATGGATAGTGTGCTCTGAATATCCATGGACATTCATGATCATTTACATAGATATGGATGCTTTCACAACCATATGCATTATGACTCCACAACTGGAATCATGTGGCCCCTGACCAATGTGCTGTTGGTCAGGGGTCTGGCCCTCTCACCAGACCCCAGCTGCCTGCAGCGAGGCATTTACTGCAGTATTGCAGGGTCATGTTTCAATATTGATTATTACAGTTGTTGAACATGAGTCATGCCATTGTACAGAACCTACTGCCAAGTCCCTAAAGAACTACGGCAAAGATACAAAAATCTCCTTTGAAAGAATGATGACTGATATAAATCTATAATGGACCTTTCCTAAGAAGGGACTAAGACCTCATGTAATAAATACATTCATATTTTATTCATGTCTATCTGAGGTTCCAGAACACAATCTTTGACTGTATCAGTATCGCATACTAAATACAAGATTTGAAATGAAACTCATTCATTAGGACCCCTGCTCTCTCTGGACACGAGGTTTCCATCAGTTTAAGAGAAAGTATTTGAGATGCTTTTCCACCCATGCATGAAGCGATTCCTTTTTAACCAGAAAGCACTGCACTGATAAATTTATCCACCATGCACAAGAAGGTAGTATCCTTAGACTAGATTCATTAGAATAAAAAGCTTAACCCTGGGTTTTATTGAAAAGAAATATTTAGGTATTATCCTGGACACCATTTTCTTTTGAAGGCACTGGGGAATATTTAAGAGAAAATATTTAGTGGGGAAAACGTGTGGCTTTATCTACAGTCAAGTGTCAGGGTCACTAGAATAGGCACTTGAGAAAGATTGGGAAACACAAAGCATCATGGCAGAAGAGGCCCAGGAATCAGGGCACTGGAAATGTGATTTCTGTTAATGTTGCCACATTTCATTGTATCCATTCGTCCAAGCTTGCCAAAAATTTGGAATCAACTACAAAGATGTTTTAGAGGACTGTGTATCACATAGTAGTCCTTTTAAGTTAGTTATAATTACCATGTAATATTAGAAGGCTTTTAAACCAAATGTTCTCTTGGCTATTAGTGTTGATTTTTGTCTATGTCACATTTATGCCTGCCCAGAAAGGATTTGGAAGCATATTTTATCATTATTACTTAATAAACTCAAAGTTTTGAGTACACTTTTCATAGTATACTAGGGGCTTCTCTGGTGGCTCAGACAGTAAAGAATCTGCCTGCAATGCAGGAGACCTGGGTTTGATCCCTGGGTTGGGAAGGTTCCCTGGAGAAGGGAATGGCTATCCACTCCAGTATTCTTGCCTGGAGAATTGCAAGGACAGAGGAGCCTGGCAGGCTATAGTCCATGAGATCCCAGAGTTGGACACAACTAAGGTACTAACGCTTTCTTTCCATAGTATACTAAAGTGTGATGTTTACATTTACTTTCTGGGAGCTCTTGATATTTAAGACAAAAGGAAATTCTGTTCTCAAGGCTTAGTTAAAATATTCCCATTGTTCAGAATGGTATTGCGAAATATACCATCAATGGGAGTTCAGTGTGTATGATTACAAGTCACTGAATTTCTACATTCTAAGTTGTTGGGACCCTCATTCCCATAGAGAAATTACTTATCTCTAACATTTAAGATACTGGAAACATGTATCTTTCTATCCTTGATTAACACACTGCATACATTCAGATATGATTTGAGGAAACGATCCTGATGCTGGGAGGGATTGGCAGTAGGAGGAGAAGGGGACGACAGAGGATGAGATGGCTGGATGGCATCACCTACTCAATGGACATGAGTTTGGGTAAACTCTGGGAGTTGGTGATGGACAGGGAGGGCTGGTGTGCTGCCGTCCATGAGGTCACAAAGATCGGACGCGACTGAGCGACTAAACTCAACTGAACTGAAATGAAGCTTTATATTCTCCTAATCTGAATAGATGTTCTAGGGTAACCAAACATATGATTGCCACATGGGAAGGTTGAGGCACAGCTTTGGTATTTCGGTAGTGATTGATGTTTAAAAAGAATTGGTCTCTTGCATGAACTTCGAGGAATCACTGTATTTCAGTGGTCTGAAGAGGGAGAACTCCTAGTGAAAGCGCTTGGAGAGAAGTTAGGGAGCACAGGAAGAGGAAATCTACACTCCAAAGAGAGGCTGAATGTCTGAGGCCCTTGCCATGACCACACGTTTCAATGCTGAACTTCAAACAGAAGAGAGGAAAGATGGGACATGCTCAAGAGGAAGAAGAACGGCAACTGCGACCCCGACTTTCATCTCCTCTGAGAAAGTGGGTAAATGATGAGCTGACACACGTACATACACGGAGGGCCTGACCGGGAGCCCACACCAGAGAACTTTAAGCTCTTTCAACCGGAAGTGGCGATGTGGCTGGAGAGGACGTAAACCCCATCCCCTCTGCTCCTGTTTGTTTTGTAACACAGAACTGTTTGGTATCCTGGGACACCTACACTTTTTGCACTAGCGACTGGGCCTCCTCCTGCACAGATTGCTACCCACCCACCACAGCAGAGCAGACTCAAGCCCGAGGCATGCAGAGTTCCCTGAAAGGACACCAAGCCATGTGCCCAAATCTGAGACAAAAGGCAGAGTGGGTGGATGGTCCTGGAACAATAACCTACCACCGCCCCTGCCATTCTCTGCCCTCTTCACCAACTCTCAAAAATGTGAAAATTAAGTTTCTTAAATGCCTCTTTCAAAGCAAACATTATAATGAAGACATGAATTTGGCACTGATTTTGTTTTCTTTACATTCAGAAGCTGCAATCCTGTCTCAAGTTTTAAAATTCCTTGGTTTCTCACCAAACTCAGCCCTTTGAGCCTCAGCACCCATAGCACCAGAATGGAGCAAGAAAAAGGTTTTCATGAGCTACTTTCAACAGTCATTATCAAATCTCTCAGCCATTCCCACTAATATCTTGGTGAAACTGTGCCTTCCTTGCCTGTCCCTGCCCTGACTTGGTCTCTTGTGCTCCCTCCTACCCGACTTCTCTGTCAGGTTGTTAGCTTTGGGTCCTCAGACCTTTGAATTTCCATGGATATCTTCTGAGAGACTTGAACAAGTCCTCAGATCCTGTGAATAACTGTGTGTGAATGTGAAGTTCTATGGCAATATGTCCATGGTTTTCATCAATTTAAGAGCTAATGACCTCAGTTCAGTTCAGTTCACTTCAGTCGCTCAGTAGTGTCTGCCTCTTTGCGACCCCAGGATTCGCAGCACGCCAGGCCTCCCTGTCCATCACCAACTCCCGGAGTTCACTCAGACTCACGCCCATCGAGTCAGTGATGCCATCCAGCCATGTCATCCTCGGTCGTCCCCTTCTCCTCCTGCCCCCAATCCCTCCCAGCATCAGAGTCTTTTCTAATGAGTCAACTCTTCACATGAGGTGGCCAAAATACTGGAGTTTCACCTTTAGCATCATTCCTTCCAAAGAAATCCCAGGGCTGATCTCCTTCAGAATGGACTGGTTGGATCTCCTTGCAGTCCAGGGGACTCTCAAGAGTCTTCTCCAACACCACAGTTCAAGCCCATCAATTCTTTGGTGCTCAGCCTTCTTCACAGTCCAACTCTCACATCCATACATAACCACTGGAAAAACCATAGCCTTGACTAGACGGACCTTTGTTGGCAAAGCAATGTCTCTGCTTTTGAATATGCTATCTAGGTTGGTCATAACTTTCCTAGAAATCAATAATAATGATAATAATAAACTAGGGATGACCAATGCTTGGTGGGCGCTTATCACAAGTTTAGACTTTATTGATGCGTGTTGTATGCCTTATTTCATGTAATCCTCACTATAACCCTATGGGGGTAGGCATCTGGTATTTTTATCTCCACTTTGAAAGAATGGAAAATTTGAGGCTTGCAAATGTTGAGGAACTTTCTCAAAGTAAATCCAGGTCTTTCTGTCTTCAATGAATGAGCTTTTATGACACAAAGTCTATGATTTCTGTGAAATTAGAGTTTCCTGGCTGTCTCATTTAAAATATAAACACAATATAAATATGACAAGTCCACAGCTAACATCATACTCAATGTGAAAAGCTGATTGCTTTCCCTCCAAGATCAAGAATAAAAACAGGATCCCCACTCTTGACACTTTCATTCAACATAGTACTGGCAGTCCTAGGCAGAGCAACTAGGCATGAAAAGAAATAAAAGGCATCCGAATAAAAAAGGAATAAGTGAAGCTGTCACTATTTTCAGATGAAAAGATGTTATTATTTATAGAAAACCCTGAAGAGTGTTANCCCTGGAGATGACCAAACACTGAGAAGAGTGGCCTTACCCACGGTCGCTTCCATGGGGATGTGGAAGGTTGCTGAGCTGCCCATGAAGAAACTGGCACTTGGCTGCCTCAAATTCCTGCCTCGATTGAAAAGCTGCCTAGCCGGAGGTGGGCATCTCAAACCCACTAGTTTCAGGGTCCTGAGGACACTGCTCCTAGTGTCTGAGGAAGGGCTAGGGCTTTAGCCAGTGTTGTAGCAGCAGTAAGATGTGAAACAATAGAAAACTGAGTTGGGAAACCTGGATTATAGCTGCGCTGTCCACCACCCACAGGCTAAATGACTTTTGAGAACTCACCTAGTTTCTGTGGTTCTTAACTTTTCTCATGTGAACAGTGAGGATAGTGGCTTTTGTCCTTTGGTGTGGAAAGGACATGTTTCCTTTCCCAGCTGGCCAAACCCTGGAGTATTCACTGAATGCTCACCCTCCTTGGTTTCATGTCCTAGCAAATGGGAGTGAACACTACCACCAAAGTTACCTAACCCAAGTGGTTGAACAGTGCAGTGATCCAGTCAGTTGGTATGGATGAAAGCTCTAGGGGCTGCGTAGACTGATGAAAACAGCAGGGAGGCTTTCAACTGACATTTCAATGGAAGGAGGCAGTGCTCTGCTAATATTNTGGCTGCCTCAAATTCCTGCCTCGATTGAAAAGCTGCCTAGCCGGAGGTGGGCATCTCAAACCCACTAGTCTCAGGGTACTGAGGACACTGCTCCTAGTGTCTGAGGAAGGGCGAGGGCTTTAGCCAGTGTTATAGCAGCAGTAAGATGTGAAGCAATAGAAAACTGAGTTGGGAAACCTGGATTATAGCTGTGCTGTCCACCACCCACAGGCTAAATGACTTTTGAGAACTCACCTAATTTCTGTGGTTCTTAACTTTTCTCACGTGAACAGTGAGGATAGTGGCTCTTGTTCTTGGGTGTGGAAAGGACATGTTTCCTTCCCCAGCTGGCCAGACCCTGGAGTATTCACTCAATGCTCACCCTCCTTGGTTTCATGTCCTAGCAAATGGGAGTGAACACAACCACCACAGTTACCTAACCCAAGTGGTTGAACAGTGTAGTGATCCAGTCAGTTGGTGTGGATGAAAGCTCTAGGGGCTGCGTAAACTGATGAAAACAGCAGGGAGGCTTTCAACTGACATTTCAATGGAAGGAGGCAGTGCTCTGCTAATATTAGCATCCACACCAGACTGGGGTGGAGGGTATGTTTTTAAATCACGTGATCAAGCCTGGAGTACCTTGAGAATAGCTAGAGGCTTCTTAGTTCCATTAACGACTTGCAGGTAATATTGTGGTTTAGTCCTAAGTCTTGTCTGACTCTTGCAATCCCATGGACTGTGTAGCCAGCCAGGTTCCTCTGTCCATGGGATTTCCCCGGCAAGAGGAGTGGAGTGGGTTGCCATTTCCTTCTCCAGGGGATCTTTCTGATCCAGAGATTGAACTCAGGTCTCCTGCACTGCAGGTGGGTTCTTTACTGAGTGAGCCACCAGGGATGTCCATGACTTCTTTTGATAAAGGTGCAGTCTAATGTATTTCTTGAATGCGGTTTGAAATGTCAAAATATATTAATTATTAAGACCAAACTTATATCATCTACAAGCCCTGAAAGAGCTGCCCCTGGCTTGTTCCCCTGACCCAGATACTACGCTGAGCATCACTGCTCTGGAGGAAATCATAAGACGAGAGCCATGGCTCCCCAAGATGTTCCTGGGAAACCCAGGGTGGCACAGCAGTGCCTCTGGACCAACCTTGAAATCACAGAAGCTACAAGGTTCCTCTGAGGTTTGGAGGAGTGAATGACAGGTGTGGGGTCCTAGATCAGACCAAGGTAATTTGTCTCCCTGATCTGCCTTTTCCTTTCAGTGAAAAGCTTTCAAGTTGAAGCAAATTTCCTCCCATGGCTCCAAGTTCAATAGCAATACTGGGAAGATGGTCTCAAGCCTCCCTGAGATTTGGAGGGTGAATGGATCATGGGGCCACTGGCCCATGAGGAGATTGACAAGTGTGAAACATGTACAATTGCAGAACCAATGGTTCTGTTGGAGGAAATATTTTGTGTTTCTTTAACATGTAAGCTGTTAGAAGGGGGTTGCATCTTTGTTTTCAACAGCTAAAATTCTATGTTTGGTAAAAACAGAAAGTTGAAATCGCTTCTTTTCCTCCCAGCTCCTCCTCTTTACGGTGTGTGGGGGCCAGCTGACACTGTGATTGTCTTGTAAACTCTCGGGGCTGCGAATGTCTCTTCCTAACACACCCTGGGGTCTTCCCCACAAAGTGAAGACAGCCAGAAGCTACTTTTCGTCATCATCGAGGCCCTCATTCCTCCTTTTGGATTTAGTTAAGTCAGTCTCTTTAGTAGGAAACCAGGAAGGGGAAAACCACTCCCATCAAGAAAAAGAATAAGAAAAAGACTGAACTACGAATCTCAGTATGCAACACTGGGACTCACCGGATAAACTGATATTTTAAGAGGGAGGGGACACACATACACCTATGGCTGATTTATGTTGATATGTGCCAGAAACCAACAATATTATAAAGCAATTATCCTCTAATTAAAAATTAAAAAAAAGAGTAATCTCACATTCAGACTCTTTGGGATCAGGGAAGGAAGCTTATGAGTGAAATGAATAAAGCAGGTTGGTTACCAAAAAAGTGAGCTGGGGGAGATTAGAGTAACTGATATGTGCATGTCCTAGCTACAGCGGTCACTGTGACTTTCCAGTAGATCCCAGGCAGGCCACATAAAGTGCGCATTTTGATCATGGTGGGATCTGTGGGCTTCTCATCCTACTTGCTGATGTTGATGTGAACTCCTTTCCACCCTCTTACCCTCCCTGCCTCCATCCCAAGAGTAGCTCAGCAAGGTATTTAAGAGCATGGATACTTGCAGTCCAGTTATTAACTATGTCACTCTGGACCAGATATTTCACCTCTTTGTCTTAGGTTGATTCATCTCTAAAAGGGCAGATGTGGATAAATGAGTTTTTCAAGGGCTTAAATCAGTGCCAGGGACACACAAAGCATTATATATGTGCTTTCTTTTATTATTCACTCATTAGCCATTTGCAATTATTCTCATCTTCCAGGTATGGCCCTGGCTTAATTGGAAGTTCTGTCGATAGATCAGATATGAATTTTTGCTCTAGGGAAGTAGGGGAATAAAGAACTAATATTTTTTACCTTTTAAGTTATGAGCTTTTCAAACCTTATTGATTTAGTCTTCAGATTCCTTTATGAGGTAAGTTTTATTATCCCTATTTTTTTAATGAATGTGGAACAGGGGAGGCCACGTCAAGGTGACATGGCTGAGAATGGCAGGGCTGGGGTTTGAATCCAGGTCTCTGAAGTTGGCACATGTCAGACTTCTTACAAGGTCTGAGAGCAGAGTGCGGGCTGGCCCTGGACGTGACCTTGGTGTCCTTCACCACACAGGGATTCAGGCTCCACCAATGATCAGTTATGGCTGGTATAAGAGAGCAAAATCATTTCCTATCCTGAGAATATTTTAGGTTGCCTCAAGAGAAAATTTTGAGCAGTCTTACGACCCTTTACCTTGTGGCTCAGATGGTAAAGAATCTGCCTACCAATGCAGGAGACACAGGTTTGACCACTGATGAGGGAAAATCTCATATTCCATGGTGCAAGTAAGACCCCACACCATGACTAATGAGCCTATGCTCTAGAGCCCAAGAGCCACAACTACTGAGCCCACCTGCTGCAGTCTCTGGAGTCCATGTAACACAAGCCCACAAGCCCTAGAGCCCTGGATCCACAAGAGAAACCACCACGCCGAGAAGCTCGTCCACCTCAACAGTAGCCCTGGCTTGCTGCAACTAGGGAAAAGCCCACACAGCAGTGAAGACCCGGCACAGCCAGAAATAATCTGTTTTTTTAAAGAAAGAGAAATTGTGTGATTTATCCAAGTTTATCCATTTAGTTAATATTAATTAGACTTAAAATAAATTGTACTAGGACTCAGGACTGTTAACTTCCAATGGATTAGTTTCCCCACAATATCACATAGCTTCTAGAAGAGGGCATTGACCTAGACTTTGGGACCAACATCTCCCCATTTTGCGACTGACATTGAATGGCAGGATTTCACTCTCAGATTTAAGGACTAGAGCATTGTTTCAAATCAACACATGCAGAAGAACATGTGATGCTGATTTCATTTGTAGAATACATTTATGTGCGTTTCCCTTGGCCTGATCTGGAATCGTCTCCAAGTGGGTCAACCATGGCCTTTGTGTCATCCCAGAGTATTTCAGAGAAAAAAAGAAAACAGTTTTTAAAGTAGGTGGTACCTAGATTTCAAGAACAGAAACCTATTTTCCTTGTTGCAAGGCTATCATCCCAAGGGGGATATGGAATAAGTGTAAAACATGCTTATTTCAGAAAAGATTAAACAAAGACTGACCTGACTCAAAGCTGTTAGAGTGAAAACACTTGCATGGAAATGCTTAAAAGCATGCCTTATTTTTATTAGTATCCACTTCTTTTCTGAAAGGCTAATTGTAAAATTTATGGAGCTAATTATCTTCTATATTAATATTTATGAACATACAATAGCAAATGTGAGTTCTAAGTGTTGTATTAAGCATTGGCTTTTCTCCCTCCACACATACAAGCAAACGACAGATAGCTCAAGGTGATGCTAATAGTCTCTCTACAATGTATGTAAATAGTCACGTGAAATTTTTCTTTCCATTGTGGCAAATTGGTATTTACCCAGCAACTGAAACTATTTTTAACAGTTAAAACTCCTGAAATGTATGGGGACCTTTCTGCTCTATAACTAAGAACTTGGAAAATCAATTGCATAAGTCCTCTCCTAATCAAACACCAAGAAGCAAGACATCTCTTTATTGATGGTCTTTAACCACATTTTATTCATATAAGAGAAAGGAAAGATAATCAAATGCACCTTGTTCTTCCTGCATTTTGATATCGAATTAGTGGCTCCTTCATTTCCAAAAAACAGGAGAACAAGGTTAAGTGCTGCTAAAAACACTGCACTTCCAAATAAATCTAAGTGGGCGTACTCCAACTCCTGAGTTTTATGTATAAATCTTAGCTAGCTCTACTCTCCAGATCAAACACAAGTTTACGTGACTCTGGTAAAGAAAGATGTACAGGGGATCAGACAGGGAGACAATGGAAGCCAAGTTTGATGATAAATGAATGGTTTTGAGCCAACCCTGAGGCTCTGTGGTTTAGTTTTCTGTTTATACATGAGAGGGTGTTTTACTATATCAGGAATTCCCAAACAGGGATTTGTGGTTTGGAAAGGGGACAAGGGATGAGCTTTAGGGATTACTAACTCTCTTGCCCTGAAACCTCATATAAATTTATCATATGAATTAGTCTGAGCATATTACTGACTCTGAATATCCGTTGCTTTCAACAATTCCCAGAGGGTACTCGAACCTCAGAAACATTATGAGCTATTGTACTAGAAGATCTTTTAGGTCGCTTCCTGTTATAATTCTCTTTAACTTTTGCTGCATCCTGGCTCTAATCTCATGTTTTTGCTTCCAATGTCCACCATTATCCTACGCAATTCAAACTTCCTTTTCTCTCAACTCCCTTCTTCTAAGACTTCAGAACTGTTCTGTTCCACATGACAACATGACAGACTCCAGGCATATGTGGCTATTTAAATTGATTAAAATTAAACTTAAAATTTCAGTTCTTTAGTCATACCAGCCACATGTGAAATGCTCAATAGGCGCATCTGGCTTGTGGATACTGTGCTGTATGGCACAGATAATGGAGTGCCATTACCACTGCAGTGAGCTCTCTTGGAGAGGATTGTTTTCCAACAGAGAGACAGTGGTTTCTAAGGGTTCATCCCAAGAATCTAAAAGTTTAATAAGCTCCCCAGGGGATGATAATGCAGTGTCTACACAACACACTTGGAAACAGCACTAAGAAAAGGGCCTACCGACATCCTGACCCCTTGTTTTCTACTTGTTATTAAGGGTAATGCCTGTGTTACTTTTAAAATTTTATTTTATTGATATGTATAGTTGATTCACAGTTATGCTAAATTCTGCTATACCACAAGGTGACTCATTTATATATATATACATAGACACACATATATATAATGTATATATAAAGTATATATACACATTCATATTATTTTCATATCAATATATATAATATGATAAAGAATGCACATATGCATTCATATTATTCATATATATCTAATATATATACATTCATATTTTTATTCATATATAATACATATAACAATATATATGAAGAATGCATATGTACATGCATATTATTATTCATATATATAAAGAATACATACAAATATTATTTTTCATATTCTTTTCCATTACAGTTTATTACAGGGTATTAAATATAGTTCCCTGTGCTTGTCAGAGGAACCAGAGATTACACTGCCAACATTCGTTGGATCATGGAGAAAGCAAGGCAGTTCCAGAAAACTATCTACTTCTGTTTCATTGACTATGCTAAAGGCTTTGACTGTGTGATTCACAACAAACTGTGGAAAATTCTTAAAGAGATGGGAATATCTCCTGACCTGCCTCCTGAGAAAACTGTATTCAGGTCAAGAAGCCACAGTTACAACCCAGCATGGAACAATGGACTGGTTTCAAATTGGTAAAGGCTGTACATTGTCACCCTGCTTATTTAACTTATATGCAGATTACATCATGCAAAATGCCTGGATGGATGGATCACAAGCTGGAATCAAGACTGCCAAGAGAAATATCAACAACCTCAGATATGCAGATGATATCACTCTAATGGCCTAAAGTGAAGAGGAACTAAAGAGCCTCTTGATGAAGGTGAAAGAGGAGAGCGAAAAAGCTGGCTTAAAACTCAACATTCAAAAAAGTAAGATCATGGCATCTGGTCCCATTATTTCACGGTAAATAGAAGGGGAAAAAGTAGAAACAGTGACAGATTTTCTTTTCTTGGGCTCCAAAATCACTGCAGATGATGACTGCAGCCATGAAATTAAAAGAGGCTCCTTCCTTAGAAGGAAAGCTATGACAAACCTAGACAACAAATTAAAAAGCAGAGACATCACTGCCAATGAAGATCCAGATAGTCAAAGCTATGTTTTTTCATGTACAGATGTGAGAGTTGGACCATAAAGAAGACTAAATATGATAATCGCTCAGTGGTGTCCAACTTTTTGTGATCCCATGTACTGTAGCCTGCCAGACTCCTCTGTCCATGAAATTCTCCAGGCAAGAATAGTGGAGTGGGTTGCCATTTCCTTTTCCAGAGAAGACCGNTGTTTTTTCATGTACAGATGTGAGAGTTGGACCATAAAGAAGACTAAATATGATAATCGCTCAGTGGTGTCCAACTTTTTGTGATCCCATGTACTGTAGCCTGCCAGACTCCTCTGTCCATGAAATTCTCCAGGCAAGAATAGTGGAGTGGGTTGCCATTTCCTTTTACAGAGAAGACCGAGTGCCATTTCCAAAGAAGGTTGAGTGATGAAGAATTGATGCTTTTGAACTGTGGTGTTGGATAAGACTCTTGAGAGTCTCTTGGACAGCAAAGAGATCAAGGCAGTCAATCCTAAAGGAAATCAACCCTGAATATTCATTGGAAGGACTGATGCTGAAGCTGAAGCTCAAATACTTTGGCCACCTGATGCAAAGAGCCGATTCATTGGAAAATACCATGATTCTGAGAAAGACTGAGAGCAGGAGGAGAAGGGAGAGAGAGAGGATGAAATGGTTAGAGAGCATCACTGACTCAATGGACATGAATCTGAGCAAACTCTGGCAGACAGTGAAGGTCAGGAAAGTCTGAGGGTACTGCAGTCCGTGGGGTCCCCAAGAGTTGGACACATTCAAACAACAATAATACTTTAAGATCTTGCTGTCTATCTATTGTACGTGCTAATAGTTTGCATCTGTTAATCTCCAACTCCCATTCCATCTCTCCCCCAGCACCGCCTACCACCACTCCAAGTCTTTTTTTCTATGTGAGTCAGTTTCTATTTTGGAGATAAATTCATTTCTGTCATTTTAGAGTCAGCATGTAATGATATCATACGATATTCATCATAAAGCCTATGTTTTTACTGCCCTGCTGATCTTTCTCTATCACCAACATTCTATCACCAGGAGAGGAGACAGGATTAGACTCCTACAGTTTTGGACTTGGAAGGAATCTTTAAGGCTATTTAACCCAAATACTCATTTGCTGCTGGCATCTTCTCCAGGTCACTCTCTAGCAAATGCTTATAGAGTATACACTTGAACAGGAACAGTGATGGGAAAAATTCTCCAGGTAGCACATATGAGTTGTTTTGTTATTGTTGTTTAGTTGCTAAGTCATATCTGACTCTTCACAAGGCAAGAATACTGGAGTGGGGTGCCATTTCCTTCTCCAGGGGATCTTCCTGACCCAGGGATCAAACCCACTTCTCCAGCATCTGAGCTGATAAAGCCACTTATATTGAAGCATCTCCAGGATCTTCCTTCATCAGCCCCAGTTTGCTCTGGTCAGAGCTTAATCCTGACTTTGAGTATGTGAAACTGATGTCAGCCCCTCTCATCCAGGCTCCTCTCATCCAGGTGTCATGCTCTAAGAATATATGTTTTATGGATAGAAAGAGCTTTTGGAAAAGAGAAACTTTTAGTGAGCTGCCTTGGGTGTGATGGAAAGGAATCAGGTCTCTAGTTTTACCCCACTAACCAGGTCTTGGCTTTACTGGGAGAGGGGAAGGTCTCCTCACTGAGACCAATTCAGAAGCAACATCAGTTTAGCCTAAAGGATCCATAGATGTTTGGGTTTCAGTGGTTTTGAAGCTTTGAGGCATGAAGAGACCACACCCCTCACAGAGTAATAGGGTTTCTGCCAGCAGCATAGGTAGACTGAAGTCCTTCCCTCACAGGCAATGGAGGTGACAGGAAACAAACAAGAGAGGACAGGTGGAAAGTACTAAGAAAATACTCTGAGGGCACACAGACATAAACAGGGTGGAACCAAACCCCACTCAAGTGGGGCGAGGAAGTTAAATAAAATCCAGACATTGATGGGTCCTCATTTATACCCTCAGGTCACTGATTTTAGAGATATTGAGGTTATATATTTCTATAGGAGCATGATCCTCTTTCACACAATTGTACTGCAAAACCCTCCAATATTTGAAGATAGTTATCACTATCCCCTATGTCTTTTCTTCTTTAAAGTCTATATTATTCTTCAATCTGTCATTACGGTACAAGGTCTTGGAATTTTTTGTTATCCTCTGAGCACATATTGGCTTGTCTAACTCCTCTTAAATTGAAGAGTCCAGGAGGGAACCTTTTATTCCAGATATGGTTTGATCACCTTTGAATAGAAAAGAACCATCACTTTTCTTCTTTCAAAATCCTCTACTTGTATGCTGAAGGCAAAGCCTGGCTAAATGGAGCAGAGGCTCAGGATCTGCTGGCTCCTGTTCCTTCATTTATTTTACCTTGGTTCCTGATTTTAATGACTTTTTAGGGAAATACCATGATATAAATAGTTCACTCCATCTCCTAGATCAGCTAACAACTCAGAGAGGAGGAGGAGTACTCCCAACAAAATGCTTATTGATTGCTTGAAAATCTAAGAGAAAATACTCATACTCCTGAAGTTACAAAATAAATACAATAACATGGTTGTTACTTGAAACTGGAAAGGATTAGGATTGCTGATTGGAAAAAAAATTCTAGATAGCGAACTTGAATCATCTATTAAGTGAGAAGTCTGAACTCCATAATCACTAAGTTTCTTGCTTATTATCAGCTAATATATTAAAAAAAAATCTGAAGCCCCAGAAGCTCTTAAAGGCATTAGCAAAAATTGCTCCAGCTTTTCTTATATCTTGGTTATCTAGGAATGACAAAGAGCCTCACTAAAGACACAGAAAGGTATCTAACAAGGGGTTTCACATCAATATATTTACATTTGGATAACACATTTAAAGTGTTACAAGGAATATTCTATAGAACAGTTATCCCAACTAGTTAAAATACATTTAGTACCTGAGCTGGGATTCACAAGCACATGGTAGTATGCAAGAAAACCGAGTCAAGAAGAAATGCAATTTGACTGGTAAAGGACCTTCATGGGGTTCCANTACATTTGGATAACACATTTAAAGTGTTACAAGGAATATTCTATAGAACAGTTATCCCAACTAGTTAAAATACATTTAGTACCTGAGCTGGGATTCACAAGCACATGGTAGTATGCAAGAAAACCGAGTCAAGAAGAAATGCAATTTGACTGGTAAAGGACCTTCATGGGGTTCCATAGCGATTCAGGAAAACATTGACAGGGTTGAGAGGATCTCGCACCTGCTGGTTGGAATATACAAGGCTCAAGGAAGGATGTGAGGGTGTCTTAATAATCATCAAATTTTCGGGCTAGAGATTTTTTTGATTTTCAAAAGAATCTGGAGATAGCTTTGTAACACTCATCTCTGAGATGCTCGTGGCTGCTCTCCTCAACTTTGTCTCTTTCTCAGGACTTCTTGTTGAAGGCTTGAGTGACTAAAAGGCCTGTTTGTCTGAATGTGGGGGGGAAGACTGCGTGGTCTTTTTCTGTGACTTTTGTCAGTGTGTCAGCTTTTCTGAGTACTATGGACACAATTTTCACCCCTGCCGAAGTCTTCTCATCATCTCTCATCTTGACTGTCATCTCCTATTTGCAATGGTCAATCCAAGTTCCAGTGGTTCGGGGCTTTCCTTCAAGGTACCCTCTTGATAGTAAATGGATCAAAATTGGCACTCTTTCCAACTTAACTTTCATAGGTTTCTCCTGGACTCAAATAATTGGCTACTTCTACAACTATTTTGAACATACAAATTACAACTAAAGATTATACTTAAACTAATATCTGGGGAGCAAGGATTAGCAAATTGAATTAATACATTTACATTCTCAGTTCTGTTTGTGAATATTACTCATCTGTTAGCTTGTAAATACCTTACACAGCAATCATTATGTACAAATATTGATATCTTATCCTTGCCAGGAGATTCAGGATATATGTAATTCACCAACATTTAAACAATAAAAACACATTATTCCTGATGTAGAGGCAGGAATAACCACACTGAGCTCAGAGGCCCAACACAGAGATATAACTATGTAACTATAATTGTGACCTGAAAAAATCCATTTCTGTAAATTTAGAACCTACCCATGGATGTTAGCAGAAGAAAGAGAAAAGAATAAATGGAAATCATTCCCTACCACATGCACTATATTTTCAGATAATTCTATTGACTTCTATAGAGTTTATGTAGTCACTATGAGATCAATTCACCATTGACTCAACCAAAAGGTAAATATTTACAGTAAATGGAATCGTTTTTAAATCCATTTCCATTGCCTTGTCTCTGATTCTCAGGAGACACAATTATGAAGAGAAGAAGTCTTTTGAAACTGGGAAATACAAGGATCTAGATCATATTTTTGCATATATTATGATCTGTGCCATGTATTAATCCATTAACACGAACTGCAGAATGGCCAGGGACTTTGAAAATTGTTAGGCTCAATTGCTTTATTTTAAATTTGAAGAAACTGAAGACCAGAGAAGTTAAGGAGCTTGCCCAAGGTCACGCAACTGATCAACAATGTGGCCAGAACGCTAAACCTAGGGGTCTTGGTAATGTTGAAAAAATGCAAATTGTTTTCACTGGAGAACAGGTGATGAGCTCTGAAGATTAGAAAAAAAAATTCCTACTCTTTCCTGAGTGAATCCATCATAGGTAGGCCTTGGAGTCTTCCTTTCAATGAGTGGCTCGATATACCAGCATAGTTCAGAGATTAACAGCAAAACTAAGAATCTAATCCTTGCAAAGTACAAGGATGAATCTGGGAAAGGAATAAATCCTTCCTCTCTCTTTTCCTCTGCATAAGGTTGTCCGCATATTGATGAATCCAAGAGTGATTATAAGCTTCTCAAATGGCTCAACTGGCTTGCCAATTCATTCTCTCATTTTAAAGTTCACATGGAGACATATTTTGTGATGCAGTGTTTTAAAGGAAAATTTTAATTTAAATACACTTTTCTTGTGTGGCGACTATTATTGCTGTGTAGCAGGAGAATGTAATTTATGGTAACCTTTTCCAACACATCCTCAAGTCCCCAGATGTCAATCCGTATCTCACATTCTTTGTTATCTGTTCCTGTAATTCATTTTTTTTTCTTCTACCAGCATTCTATTTATAAGCCATTCCATCAATATCTCATTGTGTTTTGGGCATATCTCTTTTACTCTGCGGCTCCCACTCAAAAACAATTTTGTTTCTTTTCCCAGATATCTGGAACTTTTAAGTATTTTTTAGTATCAGGCAGTTTGTTTCCCAGAGGAGATTAAAAAAAAAAATGGTACTGAAGGGGAACATTATGGGACCAAAAAAATGAATATCTTTATTATTTTGGGGCAACACTGCCTCTGGTAAGAGACTCCCAAAGTTTACCCTCTCTTAAAGCTGCTGCTTCTTCAATGTGGAGGGAAGAGACTATTCTAGGTTATAGGTTTTCTTTTTATCCTAATCCCAAAGCTATGCAACAGCCAGAGGTTTTAAGGCCAATAACAAATGCAACACAATGAAACACTTAAGTAACCACTTGACAACCGATATTGATCCTTGAGGATCTATGCAGAGTAAGCCAAAATGAGTCTTCCTATCCCTCTTTACTTTAGAGCCTCCATCCCGTGGAAAAAGTCAGTGACATGAAGAGCATTGGAAGACAATGAATAAAACAGCTCTTACATGTATGTGTTTTCATGAGTTTAGATTACATACATTCAGCCTTCTTGACCCCCAAACCCCAATCCCATGACACTCTCTTAAAGAAATTTGTTAGGATCTGAATTTTTCTAGTTTTCCAGTTTAAAGTTCCAAGAGCCTAGAGGAAACTTGTTATCCCTCTTACAGCACTTGTTCGGCCTTTCATCAATTTCTTCAGTCATTTAGTAAAGTAAAATGTTTATCTTACTATGCGCAGAGAACTAGTCAGCATTTTGAAGTTTTCCAAAGAAGGAAAAATAATTCCTATGTTCTAGACCTGGAGATTATAAGGAAGCTAAAGAAGCAAGACATGTATGAATTAATAGGTATAAGAGTTATTAGCCTTAACACGTAAAGTACTGAGTAGCGGGATGATCCGAATAGAATGAAATTATTCTCAGTTTTGATAGGAAGAATGAGTATAACGCACATATTGGTTATATGTAATGGTACATATGGACCTATGGTACCATAGGACAAATGGTACAGATGGACCTATTCGCAGGGCAGGAATAGAGACACAGATGTAGAGAATGGATGTATGGACGCTGGGCGAGAAGAAGTGGGGTGGGATGAATTGGGAGATTGAGGCTGACATACACACTGCTGCTGCTGCTGCTGTTAAGTCGCTTCAGTCGTGTCCGACTCTGTGCGACCCCATAGTCGGCAGCCCACCAGCCTCCCCTGTCCCTGGGATTCTCCAGGCAAGAACACTGGAGTGGGTTGCATGTCCTTCTCCAACGCATGAAAGTGAAGAGTGAAAGTGAAGTCGCTCAGTCGTGTCCGACTCTTCGTGACCCCATGGACTTCAGCCCACCAGGCTCCTCTGTCCATGGGATTTGGCCAGGCGAGAGTACTGGGGTGGGATGCCATCTCCTTAAAACAGATAATTAGTGGGGACCTGCCGTACAGCACAGAGAGCTCATATCGGTGCTCTGCGATGACCTAAATGGGTGCGGTGGGGGTGGGGTGGGAGGGAGGCCCAAGAAGGAGGCAGGACAGATGTATACATATAGCTGATTCACTTCATTGTACAATAGAAACTAACACAACATTGTAAAGCAACTGTACCCCAACTAAAAATGAAAAGTCTGTGGGCTGGACAGCTAATGTGAATCCAGTAAATAATTTGACTCAGCATCTACATAAGATATTGTAAAATATCTTATTGCTTTTAAATATAAGGTTGTAAGAAATTAAAATTTTCAAATCATCCATTAAAAAAAAAAATTTGAAAGCCTAGAGTATCTGGACCCATGGAAGGACCATATGTGTGCACAAATTATGAGCAACCTAAGTTATTCTAGTGAAAGACACAAAGGCAGTGATAGAATATACAGAAAGAATGATTTGGTTAAGACAATGCTGTTTTGTGGTTAGAGGGTGTTTGATGGTAGTTTGCCCACTTTGTAAATCAATAGTCCACTGAAAATAGTCTTGTAGGGCAAACCCCGGGTACATGCTCACATTGGATTATTTCTGTCATATCTGAAAATTGAAGACCTCATGAAAGTTGATAAATTGATTTGTTGAGAACAATTGAACCCAATTTTTACAATAAGAATGACATAGAGATTTTCATTTCTACTAGAAACACCTAAAGAGTGGACTAAGTGATTTTTCTACCTTCAGTTCTTCTTGAGTAAGAAAAAATAACCCATGGCCATGGAGGCTCAGCGAATAGTTTGAGTTCCGTCTAGATATTCTTCTGTGTGTCCTGTGATATTGTCCTCATTCACTTTTGGCCCACAGCAGTTTTCTTCTTGCTTCAGGCCCCTGTTTTAGTCTTTGCTTATGCACTTGCTCTGAGTATATATAGTATCTGCCTCTGAGTTTCTCTCTGCTGTGATCGGAGACCTTAGCTTTAAAGGTTCTCCTGGTTATGATTAGCGCTTGCCTTGTTGCTACGGTAATGAAGTGGGCTTGTAAACCCCTTTGGGCGTAGAATAGCCTCTTCCTGTTTGGTTTCTACAATGAAAACATGTCTCTCATTTCGGTATAACACACACGTTCTCCTGGCAAGAGTAACTCTAGTATTGGTGTACTTACTTTATGTAGCTTATTCAGGATAATGTCGTGCATGTCACACAGGATGGCTGAGGGATGAGAGAAAGGATCCGTGTTGATAGAAATGAGTGAGACAGAGAAAACATCCTAAGTTTTGTGTCAGGTTTTAGCGTTCAGTGGAGCGAGGGTCAATGGTCAATCCAGATAAGGGAAATAGCATGGTAAGGGCACAGTGATAGGATAGACAAGGAATCCCAGGAAAATTAGGCAATTTCGCCAAAGGAGAGTACTACTGTACTCTGTGCTGCTATCAGGTTTTCACTGTGAGTCAGAATAGTAACAGCGTCCCAGCAGCTGACTTGTCTGGCGCGCCAAGCAGGAGAGAACCACTGGACTGAAAGCATCATGTGTGTTAGCTCATTTCACTTTCAGAACCCTGCGGAGCAGGCACTGTTCTTATCTACTTTGTACAGGTGAGGAACTCAGACCTGTGGTGTTGAAACAATCTGCTCAAGGTGAAACACTCATAAATGGCAGACCCTGGACACAAACTCAAGAGTTTGACTCAGGGAGAACACTTGCTTGTTTTGAAGACACACCATCTCCCTTAACTATTCAGACAGATTCATAGTTAATGAGATATTGACTAGTTAATTAAGAGCATCAGAGCCTTTTCTGGGGTTGATTTCTTCTTCTTCGAGTGCATACGATGTCAAAACACAGCCTGACAAAGCTCATCACACACAGCTAAAGAAAAGAACCTAAAAATCAATCTGGGTAGTCTCTCTGGCCATGTTAACCACAAAATTTAAAGAAAGGGGTAATGGGTGGGAAACTTTCAGTTAGCTATGCCTAGTCATCTGACCTTCTAAGTCCTTTAGCTTCTCTTACAGCTTGAAGCTCCTGATTTGGTCTCTATTTCCCTATAGGGATGAGACAGGGCTTTTGGAGTTCTGGGCACATGAGAAGCAGAAAAACTCTGGGACTAAAGGCTTAGTCAGATAAAGAAGCAGGTAGATAGTTGGAAAGGTTGTCCTTTGCAATTTTTGCAAAGGGTTCAAGATACAGAACCCTTTTATTAGTTCATGAGACTGATAAAATGTTCACTTTGATTTAAAGTCTACTTTGATATGATTTCCTCCTCCAGATCTGGAAGATAATGTCTGTTCATGATTCTTGACCTTGCCAGGGGTCACAGGATTCCTTTGATGCTCTCTTGAAAGATGTTTTCTGAGTTGTTGAATTTTAAAGTGCCCAATACTCCCAGTACAAACCAGGAATAAATTTTTGTTCCCTCCCATATTTATATAACTTGAAGTAAATACTGTCCTTTGAGAGCCTTCCACCTTTTATCATCTATTCTGCATTGAATCTGTTTTAATTGGATGTATATGACCCGAAAAATTAAACACATGGGACTTCCCTGGTAGTCCAGGACTAAGACTCTATGCTCCCAATGCAGGGGGCCCAGGTTCAGTTCTTGGTCAGGGAACTAGATCCCACATGATATAATGAAGAATTTTCATGCCACAACTAAAAGATCCTGTGTGCCGCAACAAAGATCTGGCACAGCCAAATGAACAAATAAATTAGAAAAAACTAAACACGTGACCTTAGGAGCCAGAGGCAAGCTAGGTTTTTAATTCTTGGAATAGACTGTAGTTTACTTGCTGTTAGGTCAGACAGAATTCAGAGTGAGAGAGTATTCCTTTTGCCTGGTGGTAGAATGGATCCCACAATGGAAAAAACAAAACTCTCGACATGGTTAATAAAACACACTTAGCAGAAGAAGAACCTTCTGGATCAGATACTGTGGAGATTAAAATTTCTTTCCATTTCCACAAGAATGAGTCTCCAACATCAATGAAGTTTTGTCCATTACCTTAATCTATTTGAAACACCAATTAGCCAAGGCCAACAACTTTTGTTAACAGAGCAAAACAAGAAGAGAAGTATACGTTAAACACAAAGCTTGGATTTCCTAAGATTTCTTCCATGAACTGGCCTTTAAACTACACTGGGAATTTTATGAATTCTCTTTATTCAGTGTCTAAGGCCCATCAAGGATGATTTAATGAGTAATACACATGCTTGTATTTGTTTATTTATGCTTTTTCGCCATTATCAGGAGCACTGGCTCAATGAAACATTCACTGTATGCCTGACCTGGTGAACAATTATGCTCCTATTGAATATTTATTCTTCCACTGTCAAAGTTACTTTTTAGAAAAAAGTTATTAGATGTGCTTAGCATTTCTTAGCATTATGACAAAGTAAAAAGTTATTGCTTGAGATAAACCATGAACATACACATTGTCAGCTACTAATTTTGGGGTTGCTTGTACATATTATCCCTCAAAAATACAGAATACTTGGTTTGAGATAAAACAGCTTTCTTTCCTGTTTTTCACTGTTTTCATGAGAAATACTCCAGTTTTCCTAATTAAATTGAATCTTGCAGGATCCTCTCGAGTCTCTGGTTTTTTATTTCTTGTTGTCATCTCACTGCTAATAATTAGTATGAATGTCTGTTGGGTGATCCTGTTTTTCTTATTCAGACCTTTATTCTTCACTTTTCTCCTTACTTTGGAGTCGAGGTATATAACCTTTCATGCCCGGCACTATATTACACCACCAACAATATTTCAAGCCCCTAATGTCTTTCTTATACAACCCTACTTGTATCTTGTCATCTGTTTGTCCTACTTTCTTGCTTTCATAGTATCTTTATCTGCCCAAAGTCTCCTATCGGCCCCAAATACCTACTGGGGGGTTAATGTCTTTGACATCCAAGTCCTTCACCACATAACCTTATTTCCCCATGATTCCTGTACAAACACCCTTTATTTAAGAAGCTGATGCTATGAAACATGTCTTCTGTATTTGTGTTTCCCAATTTATATGTTAACTGTTTAAAACATTCCAATTTCTCTTTACAAACACAGAATCTCTCTGAAGTTCTTTTTGACGAGATCAGACCACATTAACCCTTTTCTGCTCTGAACATCCAGAGAAATTTTTAAAATAATCTGAGTCATACTTCAATTATATATTGAATATTGAATGGCTTTTATAACATATTCTATAAATTTAAAAATACAGAAGCTAAAATCCTGGAAAGTAGAGACATTTTCTGATACTTCTTTGTATCACTTGTGACACTGAAATCATCACCCTAAATGTGCAAAGGGTGCAATAGTTTTTTTCTTTTTAATGTTTCAGCTGCGCTGCTTAGCATGAGGGCTCTTAGTTTCTCAACTAGGGATTGGAAGCAGAGAGTCTTAACCACCAGACCACCAGGGAGAACCTGCTCAGTAAGTATTTTTATTTAACTTTTTAATCAGGTGAAATCTAAAATACTTGATTAATCAGAATGTTCTATTCCTTGTTTAATTGGAGCCTTATTTACAGATTTAAACTTATGTTACAGAGAGATTTTATCTGTATACTGCAGGATGTTTGCATATTGTATTTATCATCAATATAAGCAATAAAAACATAAGTGTATGTACTCATAATGACCTATTTTCTGCTCTTTTATTTCATTGGACTGTAGATTTCTTGATAAAGAGAATCCCATATTGGTTTGGTACAGATTACTTCCCTAAAGAGTAATATATAAGGGGGAGGGATAAATGAGGAGCTTGGGATGAACTCATGCACTCTGCTACATATAAGATAGATACCGACAGGGACCTACTATATTGCATAGGGAACTCTACCCAAAATTCTGTGATAACCTATATGAGAAAAGAACCTAACAAAAATGAATATATGTTTAGCAATCACTTTGTTGTACATCTGAAACTAACACAACATTGTAAATCAACTGTGTAAAGAGCCGACTCATTGGAAAAGACCCTGATGCTGGGAAATATCGACGGCAGGAGGAGAAGGGGGTGATAGAAGATGAGATCGTTAGATGGCATCATCGACTCAATAGACATGAGTTTGAGCAAACTCCAGGAGACAATGAAGCCCAGTGTAGCCTAGCACACTACAGTCCATGGGGTCACAAAGAGTCAAACACGACTTTACAACCAAACAACAACTTCAATAAAGTTAAACTATTAAGAAAACAGAAGACATACAGTTACATAAAACTCTTGGATACTGATGGAATTGTAAGGCAATGGAGATATGGTATAAATTCCAAGAATACTGAAATTTAGTTGTAAGATTTAATAGTGACATCCAGGGGGAAAAGGAAACATACAAGGGACCTCAATAGACACTAAATTGCCCCAATAAAAAATAATTTTCTGGGTTCCCTTTATATCTAACTTAAGCCTTACAAGTAGGAACTCTTAAAAGACTTACTCTGCAGTGTGGTTCCTTGGCCCAGACTCTTTTTCAGAAATACATTATGCATGTTACTGTTCAGGTGTAAATACAACAGTGGTATTTCAGGGCTCACCAGATCATTCACAGACCCAGGAAATGATCTGACTCAGTTTCTGTCCCTGAGGATGTTTTTCTCCCCCTATTTATTTCAATAGATTCATAATTCTTTATAATGGAAGACCCTGGGGCTCTGGTCAGTAACAGTTCCTGTAATGACACTTCACTATGCTAAGTTTGGACCTGAGTCTCCTGCACTGCAGGAAGATATTTTACCATGTGAGCCAGGGTGGTTTAATACTTGGGTTGGGAAGGTTCCCTAGAGGAGGGAATGGCAACTCACTCCAGTATTCTTGCCCTGAGAATTCTGTGGACAGAGGAGCATAGTGAGCTATAGCCCATGGAGTCGAAAGGAGTAGGACGCAACTGACCCCCTTTCACTTTCATTGATGTTTCCTTTTATCTGGAGAGGTTCGGTAAAGTTCAGTCTCTCAGTCATGTCCAACCCTTTGCGACACCATGGACTGCAGTATGCCAGGCTTTCCTGTCCATCACCAACTCCGAGCTTGCTCAAACCTGTGTCCATTGAGTCGGTGATGCCATCCAACCATCTAGTCTTCTGTCGTCCCCTTCTCCTCCTGCCTTCAGTCTTTCCCAACATCAGGGTCTTTTCCAATGAGTCAGTTCTTCGCATAAGGTGGCCAAAGTATTGGAGTTTCAGCCTCAGCATCAGTCCTTCCGATGAATATCCAGGACTGATTTCCTTTAGGATGGACTGGTTGGATCTCCTTGCTGTCCAACGGACTCTCCAGAGTTTTCTCCAACACCACAGTTCAAAAGCGTCAATTCTCCGGCGCTCAGCTTTCTTTATAGTTTAACTCTCACATCCATACACGACTACTGGAAAATCAGAAAGCTACACATTCTTTCTCAGATGTGATTTAGATTCTGCCAGTTAAACATGCTGTATTAGGAAAGTGCAAGTGAGGTAGAAGCAATCTTCTGCAGCTTTTGTTTGTGTCTGATGGGTAGCAAGGGCAGTGTTTTCCTGAGGCAGTTTCTAGTTAACATTTTCCTGATGTCCAGGTTGTGTGTAGCTGCTTACCTAGGGCAGCTCCCAAAGTTGCTAAAGTTGTGGCCCTCTAGTGGCTGGTCCCACGGTGTTCTGGAAGTCATCCCAAGATACCCAGCCTAAGAAGCTGCTTCTTCAACTTACCAGTGATTTTCTTTGTATTAAATTAGTCTATGCTTCAAATTTCTAGAACATTTTGTTTCTTCTGCTAAACCTAACTAATGTATATACCTGGATCTCAACTTTAAGAGAGCCTGAAATGAAACATGTTTTATCCCCTAACCTGAGGGATATACATTTGTAACCATCAATGCCTGATTCTAGACCAGTTACCAGCAGCCTCACAGCTTCAACTGCAAATACTGTCTTACTTTTCTGCTCTGTTTGAGTAAACTGAGAGGATTATCTTCTTCCTAAGCTCAATCAACCCTTTTTTCTTTATTTTTTTAATATTTTATTTCTCACTGCTATGGGCTGGAAGAGAGGAAGTGATGGCAAAGCACAAACTTATTATAACATCTTAACTGGTAGTCACTTTTAAAACTCGAGTTTACTTTAGATTTGTGACCAGAACTCCAAGGAGCAATCAATACCACTTCTTGGAATTCTACTACACTTTGATGGTAAATTCACTAAACAAAGAACTTCAAAACTTCTCTTTACAAATGCTCCCAACTCCTCACATTCTTATTTAATTGGTCACGGGAGGAAACGGAAACCATCCAAATGCAACTCCCTTCTCTTCTCCTTCACTGTACATCCCGATCTGTACTTCTGTTTTCCCTCCTCTAGACCAGAAGTCAGCAGATTTTTGTGGTAAAGTCCCAAACAGCAAAAATTCCAGTCTCTGTGGGCATAAGTTCCCTGTCACAACTTCTCAAGGTTGTTATTGCAGCGTGAAAGCAGTGGTAGACAGTAAGTTGTCAAGCGGATGTGGCATGTAAAACATTGTTTACGGAAACAGATGCTAGTCTGGATTTCAGGCCCTACTTCACTAACTCCTGCCATTGCTTCTTGAGTTATCTTTTCTCTCTACCCATGTTTTCCTTCCTCTCTACTTAATTGCCTTGCAAACACCTCAAGAAAATAGTAATGACATTTTTGGACACCAGGTCCTCCTGCAGCTCCGGTCTCTCTTTCCTTAATCTCATGGCCAGTGTTTTCAAGCGGATTCCTCACTCTCATCCTCTCTACCCCCTTATTGTCTATACATTCTTGGATCTTTTCTTTTTGAAGGGGCTATATTTACAGTGGCCTCAACTCTCAAGAGTCCCTAACTCACCACTCTATTTTCCTTACAGTACTGTCATTCTGTAACCATTTGTTTGTTTTCTTTTGGTGCAACCCCTTCCTCGTCTTTCAGAGTGAAAGTTTCATGAGGGTAAGGGCCTGGTCTGGTTTGGTGGCCACTTAATCACTGGGTACCCTAATTGTAGATGGCAGCAGGTCCATAACTGCTTGTTGGATAAATGGATCGATGGATGGATACAATGTGTCATTTCAGATGTTGTCATGTGCTGTCCATATCCCCTTTCCAGAATGTATTTCACCAGATGTTGAGGGTGCTTCTGGCAGATGGATCATTGCTTGCGCCTCTGCTGAAAGGAATCTCATTGTCCAAAGTCATGGCCTCTTCCTAGGTGGGCTCCATCCAATGACTAATCAATGTGGGAATGACAAGGGCCTGGTCCCCTCACTTAAATGCAGGACCATTCTGAAGGGTAACCCCAGCTTTAGGGCTTCTTAGAGGGCCAGCTGAAAACTGTTGGGACTACAGGAAATCTCAGCTTCTCTCTGTGTTCAATCCTGCTTCTAGCTCTTTCCTTCTTTTCCCTGGATGTACATTCCAAGGGCACTCTCAGATAANTTTAGAATTATCCCAGCAAGTGTATAGGGGCCTGTCCAAGAACTCAGATAACAGCTTGGACCTCTTCTTGATTGTCCTTTCCCCATTCTATCTTCTCTCAAATCTGAGTGAGACAATAAGTCTTTTTATCAATTAACTCAAAAGCATGGGCTCTGGAGCCAGGTCAATTGGGGTTAAAAAAAAAAAAATCACAGTTCTGACTCATCTGGCTGCATGATCGCAAACAAATTTCTTTCTCTCTGTGCATGCATTTCTTAATTTGTACAGAGCTGAAAATACAGATCTCACAGGATGGTGATGAAGTAATTAAAGCAAAGCTCTTTGCCACGGTACCTGCACATCACCTGTGCTCAACGAAAGGTATCCTCACTGAGGAGTGTATTCATTGNTTGGGTTAAAAAAAAAAAAAAATCACAGTTCTGACTCATCTGGCTGCGTGATCTCAAACAAATTTCTTTCTCTCTGTGCATGCATTTCTTAATTTGTACAGTGCTGAAAATACAGATCTCACAGGATGGTGATGAAGTAATTAAAGCAAAGGTCTTTGCCACGGTACCTGCACATCACCTGTGCTCAACGAAAGGTATCCTCACTGAGGAGTGTATTCATTGGACGAGTTATTTCTTGTGGGTGCATTTTAAGTGCATCTTTTGTTTGGCTCCTTGGTGGGAGGCAGGAAGGGCAGACAGACCGTGTAGAAGGCGATTCTCTGCTCCGTCTGGGTTTTTGCTTTGGCCCTCTACTTACTCTTTCAGAATTTATGTCTCTCTTAGAAGGGGAAAGGGCTACAGAAAGTGAATGAGGAGTCAGAAAGAGATGAAAGGGGTGATGGGATGATGGGAATTATCAGTACTCTGTCTTCACCCCAGCCACCTGTATATAAATGCAATTCAAATGATTTGCTGCAGGAAATTATGTCTTCACAGGTGTGATGGGTGGAAATAAAAGGAGAAGAAAATCAATATTGTAAAAAGAAATCAAAATGATCAATTGACTTATTATTATTATCATTACTATTATTAATTTCTCAAGGCCAGCATCAGCGAGAAGAAAATCCACCTAGTCTAGCCTTTCCTAAGGACCGAGTTGATGGGTAGCCATTTCTGCTGGTGCATTTTTAAGCAGAGCTGCAGGGAATGTCATGTGTTGCAGTAATTGCCATGGAAACCATTGTTGTCGAATGAATAGAGAGGTTTTAAATCCTTGGTAATGAGCCTGAGAAACTAAGTAGGGCTTCAAGTTTAACATGTTTGGAAGTGGTTCACAGCTCACACAGAGATATTGGAAGCAAAAGGAAGGGGGCAAAGGGTGGCAAAGAAAAAGTTTCTTTTTTAAAACAAAAATTCAAATAAACTTGCCTTATATCACGTCGCACTCCGACTAGCACTTTTTAATGTGAAAACGCCAAAGCTGCATCCAGTCCCAAGGCTTGAGCAACTCTTGTCTACAGAACACAGAAGTGTAATTGTGATCTGCTTCCACTGATATCAGCAATTTCAATTTACCTCCCACAAACCTCAGTAAGTGAGAAGGTTAAATATTTTCAAGGCAATGAATGGTGAGATGTGTCTGGATTGTGGGATCCTTGAATAGAAGGACTGAGAATGTACCTGCATGGAGGAACCTACAGATGTAGGAATGGCCAGTGACCTAGGGGGCCCACCTTAGCCACGACTAATTTCTTAGCATCTCTCTTCTCTTGTCTTTTTGGAAAGCGTGACACCTCATCTCTCACCCAAGACCTTTTCAGCCTGGGTGCCCTCCAGGTAGGACTGGTGATAGCAGCCTCAGAGGGAATGAAGAACGAGAGATAAATGTCAGAGGTAAGACTTTCTCTCTCCAGGTGGCCAAGGGACTCCCCACCAGCACTGTCCCTCATCCAGAGACACTGCGGTACACCTGGGTTATCAGATAGAAGCTTCTTCTTGAACATTTACACGGTAAAGAGGATCAGGACTAGCCATCCCAAAATATGCCATTTGGCATAGAAGTGATTTTTGAGCTGAAGGCATTTGAGTTCCTGAAACCTCTTATCTGCCTAAAAGAGCCTCCCTCAAAGAACGAAACTGTCATAATTCCCCTCCCTGGGCAACTCTACAGTCTCTTCAGGTGCCCCACCCAGACCCCTGGACAAATGATCATTTCTCCTACCTGTTCTGCTAAGGGCCTGTTTATTTTCCAGAAAGTCATTTGCTTTTACATCAGTGCCCTTTCTCCCCCTTATCACCCCTACCCCTACCTTGACTAAGTTGGGTGTAGAGAGCCCAGTCTAACCACCCCTTTCAGCGACTCACCACTGGATGTCACATGAATGCAGGATGCATGTGCTAAAACTTTTCTGGTTTTTCTTTTGTTACCCTGTTGTCAGTCCCATCAATGGGGTTTCAGCTGGAGAACTTAGGAAGGTAGAAGGAAAAATATTTCCCCCTCCTCCCCAGTATCTCTCTATGTGTGCCTAGATACTCAGTCATATCTGACTCTTTTGTGACCCATGGACTGTAGCCCATCAGGCTCCTTTGTCCATGGAATTCTCCAGACAAGAATACTGGAGTACACTGCCATGCCCTCCTCCAGGGGATCCTCCCAACCGTGGGATCGAACCCAGGTCTCCTGCATTGAAGATGGATTCTTCACCGTCTGAGCCACCAGGTATAGTAAGTTTTTCTCAACAGGATTTAAGAGAGAAAAGAGAAGGTAATGAGGAGGAAGGGCCCTAGGAAGAAGTCTCTATGTTCTATCTCTGTGTTTAGAAAAAAGTGTTAAAAAGACTTCCCAGAGGATTTTTGCTTCTTAGAGAAGTAGGTATTGTCCTCTGGGAAGTCGGAGGAGAGGGTCCTGGACTGGAGGGAACACGACTATGGAGAGCAAGGATGTGAAGTCAACACCCAGTCCAGAAATGAAGGGGAAAGAGAGAAATGGGAAGCAAAGAGAAGAGAAAGAAGAGAAAGGAACAGTGCCATGGGAACCTGGAGGGATCACAGCATGCTTGGGCACCTTGGCCACCAAGAACCTTTCAATCACCACATTCCAGTATTCCAGGCAAATATTGTCTAGTGTGGGTTTTAGATCAGCCGCGACTGGCTGCGAGTGACTTAACTTCTTCGTGCTTCCTCAAATGTAAGAAGTGGATAATTACTTGCAGACCCAACTGAGTTTTTGTGAAAAGTGAAAGTGTGAATCGTTGAGTACTGTCCAACTCTTTGCTACCCCATGGACTGCATGTAGCCTGCCTGGTTCCTCTGTCCATGGAAGTCTCCAGCCAAGAATACTGGAGTGGGTAGCCATTCCCTTTGCCAGCGAATTAAACCTGGGTCTTCTGCATTGCAGGCAGATTCTTTACCATCTGAGCCACCAGGGAAGCAGTTTAAATAAAATGATCTATGTAACTTTTTAGAAAAGTGCTAAAGCATAGGATTTTCAGTAAAAAAAAAACGGGGGGGGAGTGGGAATCAATAAAAGCAAGTGATTATTATTATTATTCACCTCTAATGGCACAGAACTGCTCCTTTTTATGCTTTACTGAATTAGAAAGCCAGGCCTGCCTGCAGAAGTCACAATTCACAGTTTTATATTAGGAATCTGAACTCCCGCCTCAGAAGGGGTTTAGGGGAGGTGGAGAGAAAACTGTTGCCAGAGGGTGAGAGTGTTGTTTTCATGCTCTTCGAGAACTATTAGAGCTGGGAGTCCAGCGGTTCTCAAATCCTGCCCTGCTAATAACCTCTACATTGGGGAAATTCCCAAGGGAATTCTAGGCGATGAAATGCAGAGCTGAATTTGTCGATTTGGTGGGCTCAGAGCCCTCTGGTAAATGCTAGAACGGGAGCACACAGCTTAGATGTCTTTCACAGATTTAAGCTCGAGATTGTGTCACTCTCTAGCCAGTCTCATGAAGGGAGAGAGTCAAGGAGAAGCTGGGAGCAGGGTGCCTGCCTCTGCACCCAGGTCAAGGTTATCGCACCACCTCTCAGTGACACTGACCTCCTCTGTCCCGTCTTAAAGTGCAACACCTCCGACTCACCCATGTCCTGCTCTATTTTTCTCCTTAGCACTTATCATCTGAGATTCGCAGTGTTTTCATTATTTGTCTTGTTGAGAATCACTCCCAGAGAAAATGTCAATTCCACAAAGAAAGGGATTTGGTTCTGCTTTGTTTCAGCCACTGAAATAGTGTTTGGGTTAGAGAAGGCATTCAACCTGTGTTTATTGAATGAATAAAAGGAAAGAAGGAACGCATGTCTGTGTAACCTCTAACACATGGTAGCCCATACATCCAGCAGACCTCTGCCAGGTAAACGTACCTGTATGCTCACCAACTAGATCAGCAAGTCTGCCACAAAAATGGGTCCCAGGGTAGCCGAGAGGGAGAAAGCAAGGATGGATGGGGCTGTGTGAGAGGGAGGTTGGACATTTCTTTGCACATGGAGGGAATAAGTGAGAAAACCAAAGGGTCTGATGACTGAGAGAACATTATGCCCAATTCCACGAGGGTAGAAAGAAGTATGTGCGTGTTCAGTTGCTAAGTTGTGTTGGACTCTTTGTGACCCCATGGACTATAGCCCAGCAGGCTCTTCTGTCCATGGGATTTCCTAGGCAAGAATACAGGAATGGGTTGCCATGTCCTCCTCCAGGGATCTTTCCAACCCAGGGATTGAATCTGTGTCTCCTGCATTGGCAGGCAGATTCTTTATCGCTAATGCCATTTGGAAAGCCCAGAAAGAAGTATCATGCTGGACTAAAGTTAGGTTCTGGACTCATTCTCTCCTGAGAACATTAGGTGGTTAATCTCTCTGTCAGTAATAGTTTAGTGTGTTTCAGAGGCACATAAATTATTGTTGAAATGTGGGGAAAGTCTGTTTTAAACAACACTATACATATATACGGGCTTCCCTGGCGGCTCAGATGGTAAATAATCTGCCTGCAGTGCCAGAGACGTGGATTCGATCCTTGGGTTGGGAAGATCCCCTGGGGGAGGGAATGGCAACCCACTCCAATATTCTTGCCTGGAGAATCCCCACAGACAGAGAAGCCTGGCAAGCTATAGTTCATGGGGTCAAAAAGAGTCAGGCATAACTGAGTGACTAATACAGGCATGCATATTTTTACGCCTATATTTGATTCATGCCTACCTATCATTCTTTTTGGGAGTAAGGGTAAGGGGAAGAGGAGGCCAATATGCCTTAGGAAGAATGGATTCAGAATAAAATTCGCTTTTGGATTGGCTGTAGGTACAATGAACCCAGGGGGTGCCTAGAGGGAAAGGACTCACCTGCCAATGCAGGAGACTTAAGAGATGTGGGTTCGATCCCTGGGTCAGGAAGATCCCCTGGAGACGGAGATGGTAATATACTCCAGTATGCGGGCCTGAAGAATCCAATGGACAGAGGAGCCTGCTAGGCTATGGTCCATATGGTCACAAAGAGTCGGACACAAATGCAGTGAATTCTCATGTACACAAACAATGAAGGGTAAGTTCTTGGTAAATTGACCTGAATTTCGGTAAGTCTGTCCACGATCATAAGAGATATAAATCAGATCCAGGATTTCATAACATTGAATCTTTATTCAAGATGTCCTCTTTTCTCAGTTAGTTGGTTGGTAAGTCAACCTCGAGTGGTGTGAAGTTGGCTTTGTAGTCTATAAGAAGTACAGAGTGCTATCAGAGACTTCTAATGTGTCAGCAAATGGCAAATTTGCATTCAATAACTGTTTCAGGGCACATTTTTATGCTTTTAGAACTGCTTCCCAAAGGTCGTGGCTAAGGCTGTGGAAGCCTTAGTCACACAGGGAGAGTGGGAGACTCACGCCTTGATCATCTCTCTTAGGTCACTGGCAGGCAAGCTACCTTAGAATTCCCAGCTAGAGCTTTCATGGGCTGGAGATTCACATGGTTTATAATCAAGGAAGGGTTAAGAGAGCCCGTATTAAAGAGAACTTTGCTGGTGGGAGCCTTTCTCAGTCTGCACCCATGTGCGATTTCCACTGCTTATCATCACCACTGATGTCACCTGAGTTGACAGCGGTGACACCGAGACAAAGTCTGCCGGTGCTACCCACCTGTTCCACGCACACGTGATTAAACACACATACACACTAAATAACTGGGGCTACTTTTGAGCAGCTGGTATATGTCAGATTCTGAGCCAGGTACTCATTCATTCATTATTTTTAATCCTTCTAACACCCTGTGGGGTGTTTACTTGATGAAGGAATCAAGACTCAGAGAATTCAAAAACTTGTCTAGGGCCACACGGCTAGTGAGTGCTAGATTCAAAGCCAGGTTTCTCTGGCTACCAACCTTGTTTTATTTTGCTACACTTCATATCTCTAGGAAGAAATATTAACTTCTTCAAATCACCATGCTTAATGAGGGGGGTGGACATTTGAATTTCATAGTATTTACTACAATTTGCCCTTAGATGGGTGATTATTTATTTACATCTCAGCACCATGGGTATTTTAAAATTTTCTGGTTGCCACATTAAAAGGATAAAAAAGAAGCAGTTAAGATTAATTTTAGAAGTCTATGTAATTAGTCTATCAAAAATAATATTGTTTCAACATCAATTCAACACAACGATTATTAGCGAGATATTGTACAGAATTTTTGTTACCAGTCTTGGAAATCCAGGTATAGTTTACATACAAAGAACATCTCAGTTCAGACTATTCACGTTTAAAGTTATCAGCAACCACATGTGGCCCGTGCGGCACCTGACGCATGATTTGGATGGCAAAGGCCACAAAAGGGAGGACCAGCAATCTGCAGGTATGGCCCCACATTTGGCGTATTAATACTTTATGAACAAACCAATCCGCAAATGAAAGTAAACTGACACAAATATGAACATAGGGAAATCTACACTATTAGTGATGTAACCCAGGAAAAATCTACATAGTTTGCAGATTACCTGTTAAGACCTTTTACCTGAGGCACATTTAAGTACAGACTGCTATTAAGGGGTAGTCAACTTCTATATATACCTGTATTAGTAAAATGCTTATCTGTATATCTCCATGGCGCTGTCTCCAGCCATCTGCTAACTTCAATCTCCCTTTCTCTACTGAGAGAGAAGAGACTTTACCCAACCCCCTATATCTCTTAAGGTCTGGAAATGGAAAAATTAGAGTGTGAGCAATCACGGAGGGCCAGGTGAGGCTCTCATCTCAGTGTGTAAGATACTGTCACAGTTTTCTGACCTTTACTTGCAAATCTGCATTTAACAGCATTTGCAAGATGGATGTAAGAATATGTGTGTGTGTGTGTGTGTGTGTGTGTGCGCGCGCGCACACCCACATAGGGAGGTGGAGAGGTTGCAGAATTCGGCTTGTTCGATGTACTAAGTGGTGCAGGATATACTCCATACGAAACAGTGCAGGCTATTTATAAAAGCCACGATCTGGGTCAATCACAGCATAAATTGCTAATACATAGGTTATATTTACAAGCGAGCAAATCCAATTTTGTATTACACTAGAATTATCCTCACGAGTATAAAAAGGTCTGAACAAACATAACTTGAATTCATGCTTGGCCTCCTGCTCCAGTACATTAGGCATGTCCTTACCAATGATATGTAGACTATAGAAATGCATTTTTTCCCTTGTAAATGGCGTTCAATATGGAATGGAGATAGGATGACTATCATAGCTTGTTACAGATTTCAGGTGGAAATTATTTTAATTTTCCCACAGATAAAGCAAAACGCAGGGTAAACTATTTGGTCTCCAGACTTTGCCAATGCACATTTACAATTGTTTCTCTTGAGACCCTTTCAGTTGTCTGATTAGTATTACCTTTTGATGTAGCTTACCCAGCCTTTGGGCAGAATTGCTTCATAATTCTGTACAAAAGTGGTGTCATCCTATGGTTTGCTCTTGGCACATTTTGAAGCATGTCAATTATTAGCATGTGCCACTGCATTTTTCTAAGCCTTTCATTCCTTGACCTTCTCCTTGTGATTCTTTTTAGTCTCCCTTTCTCCCCACTCCAGGCTTCCCAGGTGGCTCAGTGGTAAGGACAGCTTTTTAACGAGGATGGTCAAAGCTGGGACTGGCCTGGCTTCCATCAGCTTCTCCAACCTCACTCTGCTCATTATGCTTTCTTGTGATTTTTATACTTCAGCTACAATGACCTTCTTCAGGCTTTGAATCTGTAACCTTTGCTTCCTGCTATAGAGGATCTGCAGAAACTGCCAGGTGCCTCGAATGCTCTTTTTAGTTGGCCTCTGTTTATCTCTCAGATCCTGGCTCAGTCATCATTTCTTTGGGGGAAGTCTTTTTTTGACTTCTCCAAATAGGTTATATCTTGGTAATTCAGATCTTTGGAAGCAGAAATCTCACCTCCCCCAATGTTCTTTCTATGGCATAGAAGGTATATGGCTAGTGTGTGTCCCACACTAGACTCAAGCACACGCTCCCCATCCCAGGTGATGGTCCTGGGGAATGGGGGGTGGTGGTGATTAGATTCAGATGAGGTCCTGAGGATGGTGCCTTGATGAGGTGGCCGTTTGAGAGCCAAGAAGAATGGCTGAAATGTGAAAATGAATATCCTGGTACCTTGATCTTGGACGTCCCAGTCTCCAGAACTGTGAGATAAAAATGTTGCTTAAGCCTCAGTGTATATTTTGTTAGAGCAGCCTGAGTTGACTGAGACAGATTTTGGCACCAAGAAGTAGGGTGATGTAATAAATGCCTTAGCATGTGGAAAGCTCTTTGCACGTGGAAAGCTCTTTGAAATGAAGTAGAGACTGGAAGAGTTTTGAGGGACTTGCTAAAAATATGGTCATTAAGGGTGATTATAGGGCTTTCCAGGTGGTGCTAGTGGTAAAGAACCCGCCTACAAATGCAGGAGACGTAAGAGAAACAGGTTCGATCTCTGGGTTGGGAAGACTCCCTGGAGGAGGGCATGACAACCCAGTCCAGGGTTCTTGCCTGGAGAATCCCCATGGACAGAGGAGCCTGGCAGGTTACAGTTCATGGGGTCGCAAAGAGTCAGACATGACTGAAGCAACTTAGCAGGCAGTGAGGTTGATTATGGAGAAAACTCAGACAGAAATGAGAAACATAAGAAAGTGGGGGAAAGGCAATCCTTGTTAAAACATGACGAAACACTTAGCTGTGTTCTAGGTGTTTGGTGGAAGGTAGAAATTGTGAGCAATGAAACTGGACATTTAGCTGAAGAGATTTAAGGAAAGTATTGATGGAGCAGCTTGGTTCCTCCTATGCTTATAGTAAAAAGTGAAAGGAAAGGGGTGAATTGAAGAAGGAATTCTTAAACAAAGAGGAACCAGAACTTGAAGATTTGGAATATTCTCATTCTGTCCATGGGGCTTCCCTGATAGCTCAGTTGGTAAAGAATCCGCCTGCAATACAGGAGACCCTGGTTGGATCCCTGGGTCGGGAAAACCCACTGGAGAAGGAATAGGCTATCCACTTCAGTATTCTTGGTCTTCCTTGTGGATCAGCTGGTTAAGAATCTGCCTGCAATGTGGGAGAGTTGGGTTCAATCCCTGGGTTGGGAAGATCGCCTGGAGAAGGAAAAGGCTACACGCTCCAGTATTCTGACCTAGAGAATTCCATGGACTGTATAGTGGATGGGTTTGCAAAGAGTCAGACACAAATGAGCAACCTGTACTTTCACTTCATTCTGTCCATCCTGAAAAAGATGAGAAGGCCTGTTCAGAGGAGAAGAGAAGATGCGATTATGTCAGCAAAGTCATCGCCAGTGTGAATTACAAGGGCAGAAAAAGCAGGATGTCAGGAGGAAAGCTGTGGAATTTATCACATTCTACAAGGCAGGACTGTAAAGCATAGCACGCATTGTGTTCTCCAGGAAAAGTTGAGAATGATTCAGAGATCATCAGAATTACTACTTCACCACAGCCCCAGGGAGCAGGGTTGCTTCCTCCTTAATGCCTTTCTGGTTTGGGTGGGTCAAGATGCCCCTTCCCAGGACCTTATGATGGTGCTGCCTTCACAGAGAGCTTCAAGGGTGGTCTCAAGAGGGCAGGGCCTCTGCTCAGAGCTGTGGTGGTGATGTTGCCACCCCAGCAGACCTGGAAGGGAGGACATTGAGCCAAAGAGGATTAGTCTGGAGCGTTAAGGTACCTGGAATTTGCCTTGCTGGATTTTGGCTTCTTTGGGACCCATCACCCCTTCCTTCTTTCTTATTTCTCCCATTTAGAATAGGTCTTTCCCACCAATGTGTCTTGGGAAACATATAAATTGTCTCAGCTTAAGAGGAGGAATTTTGCCTCAGGGCGAGTCTTACCTTGAGTCTCTCCCATATCTGATTTTGAATGATATCCAGATGAGACTTTGGACTTTTGAGTTGATGCTAGAATGTCTTAGGGCTTTTGGGTTGTCTGAGTAGGAAGAATGTGTTTTGCATGTGAGACGAACTTGAATTTTGGAGGGTAAGAGGTGGGATGCTATGAACTAGGGTTCAGTTCAGTTCAGTTCAGTCGCTCAGTTGTGTCCGACTCTTTGCGACCCCATGAATCGCAGCACGCCAGGCCTCCCTGTCCATCACCAACTCTCCGAGTTCACTCAGACTCACGCCCATCGATCGAGTCAGTGATGCCATCCAGCCATCTCATCCTCTGTTGTCCCCTTCTCCTCCTGCCCCCAATCCCTCCCAGCAGCAGAGTCTTTTCCAATGAGTCAACTCTTCACATGAGGTGGCCAAAGTACTGGAGTTTCAGCTTTAGCATCATTCCTTCCAAAGAAATCCCAGGGCTGATCTCCTTCAGAATGGACTGGTTGGATCTCCTTGCAGTCCAAGGGACTCTCAAAAGTCTTCTCCAACACCACAGTTCAAAAGCATCAGTTCTTTGGTGCTCAGCCTTCTTCACAGTCCAACTCTCGCATCCATACATGACTACTAGAAAAACCATAGCCTTGACTAGATGGACCTTAGTCGGCAAAGTAATATCTCTGCTTTTGAATATGCTGTCTAGGTTGGTCATAACTTTTCTTCCAAGGAATAAGCGTCTTTTGATTTCATGGCTGGGGTATATTCCCTCAAAATTCATCTGCTGAGGCCCTCACCTCCATGTTATGGTATTAGGAGCTGGGGCCTTTGGGAAGCACTGGTAATTAGGGTGAGATGCAGTCATTTGGATGGAACCCTTGAGATGGGCTCAGTGCCCATGGAAGAACAGGCACCAGAGGACATTTCTCTTTCTCTCTGTCATGTGAGGACACAGTGAGAAGGTGGCGATCTGTCAGCCAGGAAGAGAACCCTCACCAGGAACTCGAATCTGCTGGCACCTAGACCTTGAACCTCCGGCCTCTGGACCTGTTTTTAAGGCCATCCAGTCTGTGGCTTTTTTTTTAATTTTTATTTTTTGTTATGGCAGCGTGAGCTGACTGAAAGAATGAAGAGTGTCAGAAGGGAAACGGCAGCTCGACAAGCCACAGCCCCCCTTGAGAGTCTTCGCCGGTGCCTGATTTGCTCAACGCGGAATAGCCTTTTATCCTCTGTAGCCATCATGCAGGGTGTGAGTCTGCTTTATGCCTGGCACACTCTGAAGGCTCGTGTGAGGTCAGAAGAAACTGCTTCATTTCACAGCCCGCAGCATTTTGCAACTTTCTCTTTCCTTCCATGAGGAGTGTGAGTTGACACCTGGAAATAGGGTCCACCTCTGGATGCTGTGGAAGGACAGGCTGTGTGAGGTTTGTCCTTGGGAGGATAACTATGTTGAGCAACCCTCCATTTATGCTCTCCTGTCTCCATAAGGAAAGCTGCAGGCCAGGATACTCTGTGTCTCTTTTGCTTCACACCCCGCTTTTCTTAACAGAAAATTCTTTCTTTTTTCCCATCCATTCATTGCTAGGTTACACCTTCTGTAACAATGGGCTGCCATTTAGTTTCTCTCTCTAAACCTTACTGGTCCTCAGCCCAAGGACTCGGCGCCATGAAGCATTCTTTTACAGCGTGGAGAGGCACAGGGCCGTCCCCAGCGGCCTTTCATTTATACTGATCAACAACAACGAGAGAAGTCTGGTGTCAGGGATGCAAGGCAACCTCTTTGTCTGAAACCACCCACTCCTCCTTTGTTTTCCTCCAGGGCTCACTGTGCATTATGTTCTCCGCGCTCTTCTCGGTGGCTCTGCAGATGTGAAACTTTAAATGCAGGGTATTTAAAAATAATAAGGAAAAAAATCACCCTGAAAATTATAGACCTTTGCAGTGGAGTGGCATGCGGCTGCCTAAAGAACCCCATTGATCAAGAGTTCAGATGGTTTATGCACTGTTGATTCCGGCTTATGGGGAATAGCAGAAGGAAGGGGGTCACATGGGAGGAAGGATGAAAATCAACACTGGAAAGTACCTGAAAACCAGCTCTCCCAGACTCTGTTCCTGTTTGCCAGGAATGTACTCAGGAGAGCTGTGCGGGAGGCCAGGACTCCCACTGCTTCAGGATCTAGCTGTTTAGGAAGGGCCTAGTACTCTTGCCTGGAAAATCCCATGGATGGAGGAGCCTGGTGGGCTGCAGTCCAGGGGGTTGCTAGGAGTCGGACATGACTGAGCGACTTCACTTTCACTTTTCACTTTCGTGCATTGGAGAAGGAAACGGCAACGCACCCCAGTGTTCTAGCCTGGAGAATCCCAGGGACTGGGGAGCCTGGTGGGCTGGCGTCTATGGGTTCGCACAGGGTCGGACACGACTGAAGCGACTTAGCAGCAGCAGCAGCAGCAGCATGGGCATGGACCATACTGGAGTGGGTAGCCATTCCCTTCTCCAGGGGATCTTCCTGACCCAGGGACTGAAACCAGGTCTCCTGCATTGCAGGCAGGTTCTTTACCATTTGAGCAACCAGGGAAGTGTGTGTGTGTGTGTGTGTGTGTGTGTGTGTGTGTGAAAGAACAACAAAAATACCAAGAAAGGAGCCACAGGCATGTGAAATACAACAAAAAAGACATCTCTGTCTCTCGCTCTCTGTTTTACAAATGAGAACCCGAGGGTCAGAAAGGTTATAGAATGAGCCTAAAGTCACAGAGCCAGAGAGCTGGAGTTCTCATGCAGTCCACGTCTTTCTACTATATGAGATGAAATCTAAGTTTCCCACTGCCACCTGCTTATCTCTTGATGGCCACAATTGACTCATACTAAAAATACTAAAAATTTCTACTCAATGGCATTTCACCCCTGTCCAGAATGTTGGCTTTTTCTAATGGGGTTGATTCAGAGGTACAAGCTACAAACTGCTGTTTATTTACTTTACTAATCATTACAAATAGTATGTTTCCTCCTACCGCAAACATCCTCACAAAATTCAGGGCAATATATGGCATGAACAATCATTATGGGGTGTAAAATAGATAATTTACTTAGGAAAACTATACTAACTTCAAACCCACCTCAAAAGAGAAATTAAATAAATTTGGATGAATTTCATAAGAAATGAGAAACCATGGCCTAATTTTAGCTGAAGGAAAATTATTGATTTACCTTGGAAGGTAAAGACTCAATTTTGCACTATACTGTGATTCCCATAACCATAAAATAATAAGAACTGCAGTTCGAACCTTAAAAGTTTAATATGTCAGATACACCATATTCTTTCTACTATTAGGATATCTATTAGACTATATATTCATAATTTAAAAAAACTTTATTAGCATGGCAGAAAGGTTCATCTCTCCAACTAGCATCACTCTTTGTACTGGGAAAAATTGAACAGTTACCTTGGAGTTTAGGAAGAGGAAGGTTGACATATACAGATGAAATTATGACAAAATCTCTTCAGGAAGAAACCACCAGGAAATACATGCTTCAGTCAGAATTATAAACAAGGAGGCAGACAGCGAATGACTTGGAGTTGTGTGTTAGGCTGCGAGAGGACTTGGAAAGTCTCTGGTCCATTTAATAGACGAGAGCACTGGGGCCAGAAAGATTAGATGATGCGTCCATAGTCGTGGGCTCATTAGTGCTGGAGCCAGGCCTGGAACCAACAGCCCCCCACTCCTGGCCAGGGATTCTTTGCCCTACGATCTGCTGCCTTTTCTTTCTTCAGAAGTTGAACTTCAAATAAAAATGTAATCAAGTTAAATGAAATCCGAAAGTAATCTTTAAAATAGAACCACTCCTTTTGTGAATAGTTTTCATCACTGCATGTTGTAAATGGGATTAATCTAAGCACTACGGAGAAGGCAATGGCACCCCACTCCAGTGCTCTTGCCTGGAAAATCCCATGGACAGAGGAGCCTGGTGGGCTGCAGTCCATGGGGTGGCTGAGGGTCGGACACGACTGAGCGACTTCACTTTCACTTTTCACTTTCATGCCTTGGAGAAGGAAATGGCAACCCACTCCAGTGTTCTTGCCTGGAGAATCCCAGGGACAGGGGAGCCTGGTGGGCTGCTGTCTATGGGGTCGCACAGAGTCGGACGCGACTGAAGCGACTCAGCAGACGCTTGTGTTGTATGTCACACAATATGATATTGGAGCTCTTGGAGGGCAGGATGATAGCTGATTGACAGAGGACAGAGCAAAACTTGTTCAACAATAAAGATTAGAGAACCACAGGCCTATTTGATGAATCAGGTGTTCATAAAAATGGACATGACAAGAACTTTTTGCTGGAGGAAAAAGAAAAATCCCTGCACCAGAAGTCTACTTGCACTTTTTGGTGTTCTAAGAACAAAGACAGTGATATTTCCTGGGAGAGATCTCAACAGTGGTGAGATTTCCGTAGAGGAATATGGCTTACACACGGGTGACTCCTGTGATGAGAGGCGAGTGCTCTCTACACGTCAAGAATAAAATGCTTATTTAAAAGATACAGAGATATAAGGCATAGAACTTCCCATGTCTGTGCTTTGCTTCTGTGTGTCTATGGAATTCATTTGTGAGGCAAGCCACCATTTATCTCTTGTTAATTCTTTCACTGGAAAAGTCAGTGGAAATAAAATCCCCTGCCATCCTAAACATATTTCTGACAGTTGTCAAGCCAATTAAGGTGACTACTGTGTGCAGTGGCTGCCCAGTACACAGCTTGCCTGGTCAGAAAGCCTCAGGTGGGGCTGTACCTTTGGTAAAACAATGACAAGCTTGTAAGGGATATTTCTTGATAGGCAAGTACTTGAGTAGAGTCAGGATTCTAAAACCTTGTCTCTCCAAGATTCTTCTCCACACACTGCTCCCCCTCCCCTGCCCATAAACAGAAAGTCATTTTAATTGGCATGTGCTTTCTTAAAAATCAAGTCTCAAGAAACCATTAAGGGAAAAAAACGTCTAGCAGGTACTTGCTTCTCATTGCTCCTCACTTTTTGGGAGAAGATTGTGACAAGTGCACTTTTTATGACAAAAGTCAGGAAGATAACGTACCTACAACATATAAATCCATGCTAATGTATGGTGCTTTTGACTAGAGTGTAATTCATGGTGTGTAACTGCTCAGATAAGCAGGTTCATTATCGTGCAGGGAGGGGCCAGGGTAGAGAGGCAGGCACCCTGACTCACGCAAACACTCATAACCAGTTTATTTATAATGTGGTCAGTGTGTCGTGAAAAATACAGGGTTCATTAGAGATAAATTATGAGTTTTGGATTAACAGATACACACTACTATACATAAAATAGATAAACAGCAAAGACCTACTGTATGGCAAAGGGAACTATATTCAACATCATCTAATAACTTACAATGGAAAAGAACCTGAAAAAATATGATATATATAATACACAAATAACTAAATCACTTTATTATACACCGGAAACTAATAGAACATGGTAAGTCAACCATACTGCAATTAAAAAGTTTTAAAACACGAGGTTCATCAATCTAAGTGTCCTAGAGTTAAAGTCACCAATGACCATGGAAACTCCTTCCTTGAAACCTGCAACCAACCAGTTCAAATATACTGAAGTAAAGACATTTGCCCGAATTCTGCCAACAAAAGCATCACTTTTGCTATGTCTAGGTATATGGTCAAATTTTGGTGAGTATAATTAGCAGTGTAGAGTCTATCTGAGTAGGACTGCCACATTATTCTGCGATGTGTGAGTTTGCATACCACCCACGCATGGCAATCTGTGGCAATGGTTTTAATGTTTGGTGGCAATTGCTCAGATAGCCACCATTGGATACAAAGCCTCAGTGCTTGTAAAGTGCATTTTGAAAGGATTATTGGTACCAAGTACCTTAGACAGGAATAATTTTTTTAAAGTGCTTGTCAGATTTCTTTCCCTGCTTGTTATCAGAGTCATCCTACATCCTGAAGGGTTTTCTGCATGAGATCTGTTTTCTGAACCTCTCAATGGATTGTGACTTTCCTCCAGGAATACAGCCAAAACAACACCCCTCCTCCATGGATGTGTGGATTCCCACTTGCCTCCATGCTTTTAACCATAGACGTGCCCTTGTTTGGATATGCACTTCATTTAAAAGCTGCTTGTGCCCAGACTTGGGCGTCTGCTGCTAACATTTCTCAGTGCACTGCAGTTTGTCTCTTCCGGTGGCTTTTCTACTTTGTTCATCCTAAAAGTATTGAACTTCATTTTTTCCTTTTTAAAACATTGCTTTCTATTTCAAGGTTTGATTTTCCTTAACATAAAAAGATATGTATCTATTTATCCATGTGTTTGTGTATATATATATATATATATATATAATAACACATACACATAATATATATACACACACATACATATGTTTTTCTATTCTGAGGATAATAGCAACCCAATAAAAAATTATGATGACAGAGAATTAGAAGTCAAGAAATATAGCAGAAGCATTATTTCACTTGTGGATCTGAGTGCATGTTTTTTCCTGGCTCACTGTTGAGAAGAATGCGGTGAGTGATCACTTGATTTTTAATACAATAGGACATCTTTTTTGTTAATTTAAACATCCTCTTCTTTGTTGAGAGAAGAGTACTTGGTATCATTTCTTTTAAAGTGGGCCTTGTTTGGGTTTCTTTGGATTGTAGGCAGAAATCCACTTAAACCAGTTAAAGGATTACTGGCCATACTAGATTAAGTGGAATGTTTATATACAGATAATTGCTGTAACCTGAGTGGGGATGTGGAATTCCGGTTCTTTACACACACACACTCACATACACACACAGTTGCATGACTGCCGACATACATCTCCGGAGATTATGTCTGGTTTTCAAAAAAAAAAAAAAAAATCACAAAGGAGTAGTTTAAGGTGGAAATGGGCATCCTCTATGTTAAAAATAGAAAGCATAATCTTGCAGGTTTTATTGCAGTCTGTCATTCTCTTCATCAAGTATTTGAGAAGAGCTGAGGAGTTGCGTGGGCTGATTGCTTAGTTCCGCATGTGTATCAAAGAGAAACAGAAAACCCATTGAGATGCGTGTATTACAGTGATTAGGAATCCAGGCTCTTCAGGCTTAAGAATCTTAAAGACAACTTTGGACAAAATATTTTCCTTTAGCTACAGAAGCCTAGACACTCATTTAAGCATTCTGGAAAGACCACTGAGTTCATTGTGGCAATTTTTGCTAAGAGGGTATCAAATCAGAGACTTATTTTACATATGCTATTGGAAGGAATATTCAGATTAGGTCACTCCTGGTTGATGGGCAATCTCCTATACTTCTTTTTCTGTTCCATGTATGTTTTCCTAAAGGAAAATGTTCTTCTTGTCTCTACTTCCATAGTTAAATGGTGAGAAGGGTTTGCAGAATTTCTGGGTTGTGTTTTTCTTATTTGTTTAATCATCTGCTCATATTTCTTCTAGCTATAATTCTGAAATATGAGCGGATGATTAAACGAATAAGAAGCAAGCCTAAAACTATGTAGCTATCATTTTAATATATAATACGAGTCATGTTACTTTTATTTTACTTTAAAAACACTTTCTAGGTCTATACACAAATCTGTTAAAAAATATCACACCTGTGTTGCCAATGTAGCTCCACTGAAACTCAGAGAGGGAAGCAATTTGCCTGATCACTCCACTAGGTAGTAACTGAATCAGGCTAGAACCAGGTTCATCAAACTGTGAGCTCTCCTTGCTGAGCCCCATGTAACAGGACAGCCCTTACCTGTGTTTTCCTGTGACCTTTTCCCTGGTCCCAAATTGCCTCCTTCCAGGAGGAGTGAGTAAGATCATATTCTTGGCCAAACATTCCATGCCTTCATCGGCATTTCACCTATTCTGATAGTGGCCAACGTGCTTTGGGGTCTGTGCTCCCTTCGCAGTTAGGAGGAACCTTTGTTTCACTCTGTATTAGATGCCAATTTTAACACTGCTCACTGGCACTCAACAACCTCAGATATGCAGATGATACCACTCTAATGCCCTAAAATGAAGAGGAGCTAAAGAGCCTCTTGATGAGGGTGAAAGAGGAGAGTGAAAAAGCAGGCTTGAAACTCAACATTCAAAAAACTAAGATCGTGGCATCTGGTCCCATCACTTCATGGTAAATAGATGGGGAAAACATGGAAGCAGTGACAGACTTTGTCTTCTTGGGCTCCAAAATCACTGTGTACAGTGACTGCAGCCATGAAATTAAAAGATGCTTATTCCTTGGAAGGAAAGCTGTGGCAAATCCAGACAGTGTATTAAAGAGCAGGGACATCACATTGCTGACCAAGGTCTGCATATTCAAAGCTATGGTTTTGCCAGTTGTCGTATACAGATGTGAGAGTTGGACTATAAAGAAGGCTGAGCATGGAGGAACTGATACTTTTGAATTGTGGTGCTGGAGAAGACTCTTGAGAGTTCCTTGGACAGCAAGGGGATCAAACCAGTCAATCCTAAAGGAAATCAACCCTGAATATTTATTGGAAGGACTGATACTGAAGCTGAAGCTCCAATACTTTGGCTACCTGATGCAGAGACTCATTGGAAAAGACGCTGATGCTGGGAAAGATAGAAGGCCAAAGGAGAAGGCGGTAGCAGAGGATTAGACGGTTACATGGCATCACCAACTCAATGGACATGAATTCCAGCAAACTCTGGGAGATAGTGTAGGACAAAGGAGCCTGGCGGGCTGCAGTCCATGGGGTCACAAAGAGTTGGATACAACTTAGTGACTGAACAACCACCACAAGGGAAGACCAGCACCAGGGAACTCAATAGACATCTTCTTGCCAGAAATCAAGACCAACAGATTCACAAACCTGCCTTGGTGAAAGCATCTGCTTTTAGTTGGAGGGCTCCCTTCCAGAGAGAGGCCTACTTCCATACTGGGGCCAAAGGTATGATTCCAGAATATCTTTCAGCCTAAGAGACTGAATTTAAGAGACTATCTTTTCTCTATCATATGTTCTTGCCTCCTTTGTCATAGACTAATTGACCATAAGTGCCTAGGTTATCACTGCAGATGGTGATTGCAGCCATGAAATTAAAAGATGCTTACTCCTTGGAAGAAAAGTTATGATCAACCTAGATAGCATATTGAAAAGTAGAGACATTACTTTGCCAACAAAGGTCCATCTAGTCAAGGGTATGGTTTTTCCGGTGGTCATGTGTGGATGTGAGAGTTGGACTGTGAAGAAGGCTGAGCACCGAAGAATTGATGCTTTTGAACTGTGGTGTTGGAGAAGACTCTTGAGAGTCCCTTGGACTGCAAGGAGATCCAACCAGTCCATTCTAAAGGAGATCAGCCCTGGGTGTTATTTGGAAGGAATGATGCTAAAGCTGAAACTCCAGTACTGTGGCCACCTCATGCGAAGAGTTGACTCATTGGAAAAGACCCTGCTGCTGGGAGGGATTGGGGGCAGGAGGAGAAGGGGACGACAAAGGATGAGATGGCTGGATGGCATCACTAACTCGATGGATGTGAGTCTGAGTGAACTCCAGGAGCTGGTGATGGGAGAGGGAGGCCTGGCGTGCTTCAGTTCATTGGGTTGCAAAGAGTTGGACACAACTGAACGACTGAATGGAACTGAACAGCCTAGGTTTTTTTCTGGGCTTTCTCTTCTGTTCCATTGATCTATGTGTCTGTTTTTGTACCAGTACCATACTGTTTTGATGACTGTAGCATTGTAGTGAATATGGGCATTGACACTTGCTGGCTGTGTGGCTTTTAGTAAGTCATTTAACCCATGGCTTCAGTTTCCTCATCTGTAAGATGGGAACAATAACTGGTTTTATCTATTCAAAGTGCCCTGTGCTATGCTCAGTTGCTCAGTCATGTCTGCCTCTTTGTGGCCCTGTGGACTGTAGCCCATCAGGCTTCTCAGTCTAATGGATTCTCCAGGGAAAGAATACTGGAGTGGGTTGCCATGTCCTCCTCCAAAGGATCTTCCTGACCCAGGGATTAAACCTGCATCTCCTGTGTCTCCTGCACTGCAGTCAGATTCTTTACCGCTGAGCTGCCAGGGAAGCCCTTAAAAATGGTAGTAGTGGCTATTTTTATCAGCCCTGTTCCAATGAAGTTCATTGTCCCATTACTCCTTCCTTTAGTAACTGTATCAGCAAGTATGCATCTTAGTAAGATGTAAATCCAATTTGCAGAGGCTTGAAGCCACTTCTTGAAACCACTGACATTTATTCACAAATTAATCTGAATTAGCAAGTGAGATTTATAAACCTTAGGAAGAGTCTTGGAAATAAATCTGACATCAGCAAGGCCTGAGAAAGGGCTCAGATGTGTGGGTCTTTTGGGGTAGTGAGTTGGGTAGGTAACAGGGAAGTTCAGTGGACACTGGATGAACACAGAAGGGACAAGAGCAGTAAGGCGCTAAATTCCTTAAGATGTGTACAGATGGCTGTAGGGGAGGATTTATGAAGATGGACCTCAGTGCCATGAATTTCCATCCACTTAACAAGGCCAGGGTTCTCACAGTGGCAGCCTCACCTATTTTAACTATGGGTGGAAGCAGATAGCCCCCTCTCCCCTCCTCCAGAAGAAATCCAGGGCTCCCTGTGTAGACTTTCTGTTTCTGTTCGCCAGGATGTTATCTGAAGAATCTATCACTTGTAACATTTGCCAGTTTGGGTGGAGAAGATCAACCTTCCCTCCCTCACCTCCTCCCCCTCCACCTGCCCATGGCCCCTGTTCTGAAGCCTCCTCTTTAGCCATGAACCACTGTATGGAGAGGCAGATCTTTTAGATTTTAGGAATTTTAAAAAGCCCCTTTTCTTTGTCAAAAGGCAAACCCAGCTTAGATGTTTTACTGGAAGACAGGCAAGCCGTGAGATTTCTCTTGATGGCTATTATGAACATGCCCCTAGGCAAACAGTTCCTGAGAGGATCTCAGGTTCCGAGCCTTGAGCCGGAAACTGCAAGCAGGAGATAAGGATAATGTGGGTGTCACAGCCAGAAACATGCTGTCCTGTGTCTCACATCAAATTGAACCCATTCCTTGGGTTTTTGGTTTGGGGTGGTGATGTATTATCCTGTGTGTGCTGACATGCATGCTCCCAGATTTGCAATGAAATGACTTGGGCTGTGACACAGAATTAAAACTTCACCTTGAAGTCTTTCTTCAGCTAACTGAGAAACACCGCCTCCAGCAAGAGAACTTGCAGAGCTCTTAAACCAACTCTGCTCAAAGCTGAGATGCTGGAGCAGGAGGAATGATGGCTCTTTCAATATTGTTTGGAAAGGGCTGGAGTATAAATATTACTTAAAGCAACAACAACAACAAGGGAACCAGACAAGTCAAGTTCTCCCTTTACCTCTGCTGAAATAGTTTCCTAAAATTTGCTAGGACTACACCTGGCAGTCTTCCCTGAGTACCCGAGGGAAAAGAAATCGAAATCTAGAAAAGATTCCCTTATTTAGCCAGGCTTATTTTCTTACTTTCTGCTTCAAGTAGCCAAGCCATTTACTTTGAAAGCTGCTGTAACTGAACATGTGTATTTGCTGAGCGATTTCAAATGCGTTCTATTATGCCTCAGCCTTTTTCAGTGATGGACTTTGCACAGAGTTCTAATGCCTGGTGGTGCAATTTCTAACTGGGAGGCGTTCTCAGTGCAAGCTGAGTAAAAGCAGTATCACAGTGCCATCACAAAAATAATCTAAGACTTGCAGCCCCAGAGTTTACTGTTTAGCTGCAGCAGTGATGCATCACACAGCCTGGATTGGGCAGTGTGTTTTTTTCTGTGCCTTGCCTTTGCCATCTGTAGAGTGGGGCTGAAATGCCTATCCCAACTTTTTTTGTTGTTGTGATTATGAGCGAAATCCTAATGGGTAAGTCAGTTCTGAAATTAGCACAGAATGGGAGGATCCTAATTTTTTGAAGCTTCTCAATGAAACAATGTTGCCTGCTAGGTTAGTAAACAAAGGATGCTGCAGTCATTAAACCGCCACACTGCAGCCACCCCCAGTGGTCTACCCGAGGAGACTCAGGATGAGAGAACGCTGCACACTGGCCCAGAAAGCCGACGTGCACATCAAAGGAATGATTTCAGTGAGCCCAGACTCTTGCATCTGCCTATACATAGAAAAGCACTAAATTCCTTGAGATTTCTGGTTTTCTTTAATTAACAGTTGTTGTTGTTGTTCAGTCATGAAGTCTTGTCTGATCTTTTCATGAGCCCATGGACTGTAGCCTGTCCACGGAGTTTCCCAGCCAAGAATTTTGGGATGGATTGTCGTTTCCTCTTCCAGGGGATCTTCCTGACCCAAGAATCAAACCTGTGTCTCCTGCTTGGTAGGCAGATTCTTTACCACTGAGCCACCTGGGAAATCAGATAATCTTTTGAAATTCTGACTTTCCAGTCTTTTTTGGAAAGACTCCTATATATCCTGGCTCTTCTCTTGCCTCTTTGAAGCAGTCTTTCTGAGCTATCTAAGATACTGTATCCCATGCTTAAGCTCTCAGTTTTGTCTGCCAAATAAACATAATTCAAGGCCTGCTGGCTCTCCCTATGCCACACATTTCCAATAGAGCTCCAAAATTATAAATTCAAAGCCAGCTTTCAGGTTATTGTGAAATGATATTTTTTAAGGTAAGAGGGTAGAAGACAGAATATATTTTGTTTCAGTTTGTTTGCTTCATGTGTAACTTTGAAATATGTATAGACTTATGGTAGGTGGGTCTCCATTTGTGCTTTAGCCCCAAGACCTTCAAATGTTGAGACTGGCCTGATGGCTCCCCCCCTTCAGTTGCCACCCCGCTGAGAGTCTTCAAACACCTGGTTTGTTTCCCCTAATGTTGCCCCCACCTTTCTACATACTTGCATGCCACTTGTAAGGCTCTTGACTCTCAGGGTGAGAACACAGTGTCGAAACTCTCCCCACCCCACTCGTGCACCCTGCTTCGTGACACAGGACCCGTTCTGCATCTGTGAGAGCCACAGCTATTCGTTAGGTCCTTCGGCGCTGCGGGAGATGTAAGCCTGGAGAAAGAAGAAGGAATTTTCTCCCTTGTCTTTGCCCCTTGTTCCTATCAGCATCACTGCACCTTCACTTTTTCACTCTGGCAGCAGCATTTTGCTCCAGCAGCAGCAAAAACAGAAGCCAGTTTGCTTTTCAAAGCTTGCCGACGCAGCCTCATTACACTCCCTCAAGAGCCGTCAGCACCAGCCAGGGGAGCCCCATCCTAGGAGGTCTAGTTCCTGCCCCATGAGATGCCTTCTCTAATTGTCTATGTTCTAATAGTTTCCACTGCTGCCCATCGTCCCTCTGCCCAAGCTACTTCCTGCAGCTGATTTCTCCTCTGTGATAATCAGTGTTCTCTTTTTACTCTTTCAGCTATCCACTAAACCCGTCCTTATATTAAATTCTCTTTGTAAAATAACTGGTGTGGTTTCTGACTCCAGTGACATCCACCATCAAATCCTTTTCAATGGCCCTGCTTGATTGTGGCCTGTGTCACCTGCTGGGACCCTGAATGATACTCTTAGCCAAGAGTTAACCCAGGAATCCTGTTTCTGGAGTCACAATTTGAGTATCATTTGTGTGTTCCCAGACACAAAACAATTTGTCTGTTCCCAGACACAAAACCCACTTGATGTCTAATCAGTGGCTTTGGATTCTTAAGTTCTCCTCTCTTCCATGGATCACAGCCTTGTTGTAAGGCGCTTGTGCAACTCAGCGAAGCTCCAACCCCTACCTGATGCAAGGAGCCGACTCATTGGAAAAGCCCTGATGTTGGGAAAGACTGATTCAGACAGGTGAAGAAGCGGGGCGACAGATGATGAGGTGGTTGGATTGCGTCTCTGGTTCAATGCACATGAATTTGAGCAGACTCCAGGAGATAGTGAAGGACAGGGAAGCCTGGTGCGCTGCAGCCCGTGAATCACAAAGAGTTGGACATGACTTAGTGACTGAATAACAGGAACAACAAATCCTCTGGTAAGGAAGAGTTCATTTAGAGATAAAAGCTATGCTTACTGGGCAGATGCCATTTCAAAATAGACCAAAGCATTAGGAGGTATTTCTATGACAAATTCTTCTGGGTGGTTCTCTTAAACTGTATATGTAGAAAGTACAAAAAGTATCATTTATAGGAATCACTTCAGCAGGACTCCAAAATCATGCCTGAAGTCACTGCAGATATACCCCAGCATAATGACTAAGCTACCATAGATTCCACTGAAATCGCATTATAATATCACCACTTATGCCCTGGATTTGTTTATGTTATAGGTGTGGTGTAAAGGCATAAAAGTAAGGCTCAGAATCCTGAGCTGTCTTTAACATTTGGGGAAGTCAGGAGGGCTTCAGATGGTGTCGCCACAAGATCCCCCTCTTCTGTTGCTTTGGGTAAAGTCCCTTAGACAAACAGCCTTCCTTATCAAAGGGACCAGGACGAATTCCTACTCGTCCCTGAGTACCAGTGTGTCCCAGGCCCCTGTCACCTCACAGAATCATTCAATCAAGCTTCAATTCATTCAATCAATCATTCACTCAGTCAAGCAAGTCAGGTCCTCCCATGGGTACCAGGGCACCTCAACCTTTTGAGGCTACAAAGCCTGGTTCCCACAACCCCTAATTGTTCTGTTCCCAAATGGAACTGCCATGTGGCCCTGTGTGGCATGCAGTGTCTCCTTCAGGCTGTGAGTATGTGTGACTAAGAAGCGGCAGTTGATTTCTCCCATCCAGCATCAGGCACCCTGTGTTCAGAGGCACCATCATAACCTAGGGCAGAAGCCCTTACCTCACCAATGAAGTGAACAGAAAGTGATTAAACAGTGGGTAAGATGGGGGAATTCCCTGGTGGTCCAGTGGTTAGGACTCAGTGCTTTCACTGCCGTGGCTGTGGGTTCAATCCCTGGTTTGGGAACTAAGATCCCACAAGCCACACAATGCAGCTGAAAAAGAAAAAGAAAAAAAAAAAAGTGGACAAAATATAAATCTCCAAACGTACACTAGAGCTGATATCATGGGATTTTGTTTACAGAAAATACACTTCCTTTTCCTTCTCCTAAAACTCTTCTTAGTAATGAGTTCTGTGGTGTTAAACTAATAAGTTTAAAATATGTGAATATATACTCACAGATTTGTTTAACACTGTACTGTTTATGGGCTTCCCAGGTGGGGCCAGTGGTAAAGAACCCACCTGCCAATGTAGGAGACCTGGGTTTGATCCCTGGGTCAGGAAGATCCCTTGGATCAGGAAATGGAAACCCACTTCCCCATACTTGTCCATTCCATGGACAGAGGAGCCTGGCAGGCTACAGTCCACTGTGCTGCAAAGACTCAGACATGAAAGAGCCACGGAACACTACGCTGTGCCCTGTTTATAGAGAAGAACTTGGAATTTCCTTTCAAGTATTAATTATTCTATATAATACCCAACCCTACCAAGGGAAAATAAAGTTGCCCCCTTTTCCAAGTGCATCAACTCTTTCAGACCATAATGATGTATCAGAATAACCTCTTGATTACTTCTAAGAATCATCTCAGTGGCCTGAGGTTAACCATCTCTTTAAAAACGAATATATTGTTTTCTTCTCAAAGATAGGATTTTACTTGATATCTGGGAAGTATGTGTGTGTGGCCAGGGTGGGGTGGTGGAGACAGGCACAGAACAATGGACAGCTGAAGAAAGAGAAATGGAATCGAAGCATAAGATCCATATTTTCAATTTAGTGAATGACATAACATTTATCTGAGCCTCCCTTTGTCCTTTCTCTTTCTGGCTCAGAGGGAGATTCCCTCCTCTCCAAGGTTAACCTAAGTCTGTGTCCCTCACCTTATTTTCTCCTGAGTTTATTAGAAACTCAATTTCTTTTTCTTTCTGAGCTCTTTGCCCCATCAACAAACATACTCCAGTCTCCCAACATTAAAAGAAGTTCTCCAGAGTGCCTCAAATCACTGCTATTTTTTAACCTTTCCTTTTCCCCTAAACTTCTTGAAAGTGTGTCTATATTTAGTGTCTGCTTTTTTTTTTTGCGTTTACTCCTAACCTTTTACCTTTTATTTTTCCAGTCCTGATCTTTTTTGATCACTCTAAAGCGTTTGATCTTCCAGTCTACTTTCTCCTATTCAAACACTCTGTGAAATGGTAGCGTCTTGATTTTCCTTCTCTCTTAGGATTGTCCTTTCTTTGTTTCTTTCATTGCCACAGATCTTTCAAGTCTCCAGTGATATCCTTAGAGCTATTCTTTCCTCTTTATCCTTGAAAGAAGGGAAAGGAGATTGGATGATCTTATTCACTTTCAAAAATCCAAGTATTAGATGCCAGTGACAGCTGTGTATGTACATGGATATCTGTACATGCTAGTTCTTTCCAGTACCCAAGTGTCCCACCGCCTGCCACACATCTTTTACCGGATGGCCCACCAGAATCTCAGATTCAAAACATCTAACCCCCACCCAACTATTTATTTCCTTCAGGAGAGGTTCCTCCTGGCCCAGTCTTTGTCCCATTGTCTCTGATTCCATTTCTCCCCCATTTGTGAATCGTCCCTCTATATCAGAGCGGTCAAGCTAGTTTCACCAGGTCACACGGTTAGTCAGCTGTGAATTTAGTTTCAAACGGATTCCACTACACTGTGCCTTTCTCTTTAAAAGCTACTCCGAGGTGAAGAGCCAGAAGGACCTAGTTTCAACTCTTGAAGGACCTATAATAAAGTTCAAGGAATATTACTGTAAAAAAAAAATGAATGATCCTTAGAAGGCACTTAAAGATTATTGCTATACCTTCCCACCTCCCCGTGATAATCAGTAAAGGAGTATGGCATGATTATAAGAAATTTTTTTCCAGACTCTTCAAAAGTATGTTCTAAATACCGGACAGAATACCCTTTCTACTGCCCCTTAAAATAGTCTTCATTAAAAAATGAAACAAAGCTTGTGTGATCAACATTCATAGCTAAAACAATAAATGGCAACCTGAAATCAAAACATGTCTCTGTATTTAAGCCCATACTGTAAATCATAGTCTCCACATTCAGATATACCCTCTCTAATTAATTTCAGGTGTTTAAAGCTATATTATGGTAAGTTGTCATGGTTTCAAACAAGTAAGGATAATTTAGCCATCTGCACTATTTCTTCTCAGTTACAAATCCTGCATTCTGAAACAAGATGGATTTAAATCTGCAGAGACAGCATTCAGAAGAAGAACAAAGCCAGAAATGCTAAGTTCGTGAAAATTCCCATCAGCCCAGATCTCCCGCCAATATTTGTCGGGTGTCTACTTGAGGGTGTCTGCTCTAAATTTATGCTTTATTTTGACTGATTTCTTTCTTCAAGAAAATGAAAGCTGCATTTTATCTTCTTTTCCTCTTGGATTGCCATAGCATTTTATCTTCCAATGATATACTAAGATAGCTTAGAAACCTCCCAGATCTCTAGCAAGTAAATGATTTCCTTTTGAAATACAAATATGTGATACCTAAAGGAGATATGAACTTTACTAACAGAAAAGGATCAACATTTAACAAGTAATAGTTAATGCTGACCTTAATTAGTTATTAAGTATCCTATTTAGATACTAAGACTGCAGCATCTGGAACAGTTATATGGTTATATTGTTTAACTCCTGTTGAGCTACTTATAATATCAGGTTATCCAATCACAGAAACCTTTATCACGGGAGAGTATGCCCCTCCTTCTTAACTTGGGATTTCCACTTAAACTGTTAGGATTCCAACTGTGCCAATAAAAGTGCTGTTTTGGTAAGAGCTTGTTGAGAGAACTCCATGTTTCCCCAGAATGTACTTGAAAAAGATTAATGAGTTCTACATATATGCCAAGTCAATCTGTTCCTCCCTGTCAATCACCATCCCAAGAACAAGACTCTTCATCTTTGCTGATATGTTTTCTTTTTTTTGTTTAATTGAGTTATAATTAACATACAACATTATATTAGTTTCAAGTGTATAACACAGTGATTCAATAGTTTTATGTATTATGAAATGATCACTTAAAGAAGACCAGCCGTCATCCATCACCATGTAAAGTTGTGGTAACAGTATTAACTATGTTCCCCAAGTGCACCTGACATCTCATGACTTCTTATCTTATAGCTGGAAGCTTGTCCTCTTCTTTCATCCTTCCACCCACTGCCTTCTTGGCAACCACAGTTTGCTCTCCATATCTATGGCTCTGTTTCTCTTTTGTTTTGTTTGTCTTGTTCTGCAGATTTGCTACATAAGTGGATTCATATGGTATATTATTTTTCTCTTTTTGACTTATTTCATTTAGTATCATATTCATCTATGTTGCCAGAAAAGGCAAGATTTCAATCCTTTTACGGCCAAGTTATATTCCATTGGATGTATAATTATATACCATGTCTTCTTTATCCATCCATCTACTGATGGACACTTAAGTTGCTTCTGTATCTTGGCTACTGTAGATAGTGTTGGAAAAGTATGGACATCTTAACTATATTGATTCTTCCAATTCATGAGTATGGTATATCTTTCCACTTATTTGGGTCATCTTCAATTCTTTCCTCAACACCTTATAGTTTTCAGAGAACAGATATTTTCCTTGCTTAACTTCTGTGACTAGGACTTCTGATATAATGTTTAATAAAAGTAGTGAGAGTGGGCATCCTTTTCTTGCTTCTGATCTTAAAGGAAAAGCTTTCAGCTTTTCACCGTTGAGAATGATGTCAACTCTGTGTTTGTCATGAAAAGTGAAAGTGTTAGTTGCTCAGTTGTGTCTGAATCTTTGTGATCCCATGGAGCCTGACATGCTCCTTTGTCCATGGAATTCTCCAAGCAAGAATACTGGGGCGGGTAGGGGGATCTTCGTGATCCAGGGATGGAACCCAGGTCATTTGCTTTGCAGGCATATTCTTTATTGTCTGAGCCACAAGGAAGGCCTGTGTTTGTCATATATGCCTTTAATATATTGAGGTATGTTCCCTTCTGCTTGCCTGCTTTTCTCCAGTGGAAGAGAAGGTGTAGCCAGTCCTGCAACTGCAACCCATGAGTGGGGCTGAGGCATCATGACATGCTGGAGCCCTCCTATGGCACCAATTCTTCCTAACTGGCTACGGGAGCGAAAGGTGCTAACTCTGATCACATTTCATATCTTATTNCTTGTCCTCTTCTTTCATCCTTCCACCCACTGCCTTCTTGGCAACCACAGTTTGCTCTCCATATCTATGGCTCTGTTTCTCTTTTGTTTTGTTTGTCTTATTCTGCAGATTTGCTACATAAGTGGATTCATATGGTATATTATTTTTCTCTTTTTGACTTATTTCATTTAGTATCATATTCATCTATGTTGCCAGAAAAGGCAAGATTTCAATCCTTTTACGGCCAAGTTATATTCCATTGGATGTATAATTATATACCATGTCTTCTTTATCCATCCATCTACTGATGGACACTTAAGTTGCTTCTGTATCTTGGCTACTGTAGATAGTGTTGGAAAAGTATGGACATCTTAACTATATTGATTCTTCCAATTCATGAGTATGGTATATCTTTCCACTTATTTGGGTCATCTTCAATTCTTTCCTCAACACCTTATAGTTTTCAGAGAACAGATATTTTCCTTGCTTAACTTCTGTGACTAGGACTTCTGATATAATGTTTAATAAAAGTAGTGAGAGTGGGCATCCTTTTCTTGCTTCTGATCTTAAAGGAAAAGCTTTCAGCTTTTCACCGTTGAGAATGATGTCAACTCTGTGTTTGTCATGAAAAGTGAAAGTGTTAGTTGCTCAGTTGTGTCTGAATCTTTGTGATCCCATGGAGCCTGACATGCTCCTTTGTCCATGGAATTCTCCAAGCAAGAATACTGGGGCGGGTAGGGGGATCTTCGTGATCCAGGGATGGAACCCAGGTCATTTGCTTTGCAGGCATATTCTTTATTGTCTGAGCCACAAGGAAGGCCTGTGTTTGTCATATATGCCTTTAATATATTGAGGTATGTTCCCTTCTGCTTGCCTGCTTTTCTCCAGTGGAAGAGAAGGTGTAGCCAGTCCTGCAACTGCAACCCATGAGTGGGGCTGAGGCATCATGACATGCTGGAGCCCTCCTATGGCACCAATTCTTCCTAACTGGCTATGGGAGCGAAAGGTGCTAACTCTGATCACATTTCATATCTTATTCTCTTTCTAAAGATTACAAATTTCCAATTAAACAGGTCTAACAAGAAACCTCAGTATAGGTGATTAAAGTTTTCGGGTTCAAAATTTATTTCAAAAAGTGAGAAAGAAGTTGAAGTCAAGGGATTTAATCACTAGCCTCCTACTCCTGCAGAATTCACAGGTAAGAGCATCTCAACTTTGACTAGTGACTGGGAGGAGCTGACTGAGAGTGGAAGATTCAGGAGTGGCTGCTGTCAAAGCCCAGAGCTGCCAAAACAGTGGTTCAGGATAGAATCTGAGGTCAGGGATCAGAGCCTGGTAAGCATCTTTATTTTACCATCATAAAAACATTACAGGACTTTGGTCAGTTATTTCATTTTGTTTTAGAAAGTGATTCTTAATCACATTGTCTATCAAAATCATCTAGGAATCATTAAGAGTACGCAGATCCCTGGAACTTACATAGTAGGTCCAGAGTAAGATTAAGGCACCTGTATCGTAAAGTGTTCTCTGTTGATTCTGATGTATACGACCCTCATGTCCTACTTTGAAAGACAGTGGTTTAAAGTTCACACTGAGATGATTTATGATTGTAGGTGATGCCAAGTCAAATGGATTTTTTTTCCAGAAAATTAAAAATTCATTCAGTAAATATAAAACAGAAATGCACTTAAGCAATTAAGCACTTTCTCTCAAACAGTTCGATAAAGCTAAAGAGTTCACAATGTTGACTAGAACATTTTAATAGCTTTATTGAAATATAATTAATTATACTGAGATATAATGGCAGTCATAAAGTTTACTGATTTAAAGTGAACAATTCAGTGATTTGTAGTATATTTGCAGAACTGTAGACCCATCACAATTTAATTTTGGAACATTTTCACCTCCTAAGAAAAACTCCATATTCATCAGCTGTCACTTACTGTTTCTTCCACTTCCCTATCCCAAATCCCACTCTCATCCCAAAGCAACTATTAATCTATTTTTTTTGGTCTCTGTAGAATTATAGATTTGATTTTTAGAAGATGTACTCAGTCACTATGTCATGTTCTACCCTTTGTGACCCCTAGCCCACCAAGTTTCTCTGTCCATGGGATTCTCCAGGCAAGAATATTGGAGCGGTTTTCCAGTCTCTTCTCCAAGGGATCTTTCCAACCCAGTTATTGAACCCACATCTCCTGCATGGGTAGGCAGATTCTTTACCACTGAGCCACCTGGGAAGCCCTTTTTAGGAGATAAGGCTAGCTTATTTTTGAAAGATCTGGTGTTGAAAATAGCCATTAGTTTTTATCTTGATGATACTGTACATGGTAAAAGCATACAGAGACACAACCATGCTTTTCTGTGCTAATATCAGCAGAAAACTACCACTTGAGCATCATCTTAATTAGCTATTTTGCATTATAAATACTATGAGCAGTCATCAGCCGCAGGTGTAGGTCCACCCTCTGGTTCACTCCTATGTAATTTGAAGACTCAACATTAAAAAGATCATTCTAGTCCACATTTGGGATAAAAGAACATTAGCAATGCAACGCTGAAAATAGTTTTTGATAATTAGTGAATGGCATGCTGTATTTGCTGTTTCAGAAACCTTTTCTTGTCCAATACACCCAGTCTAATTTCAGCCCTTACTGTTTTTAAACAACTGTGTAGGAAACCACGTTTCAAAACGTGATGGTTGTATTGCAACTGAGAATGGTTCTCTCTCCATCTGCCTTAACTTCCCTGTATTTTCTACCTGTTTGTAGAGAGGGCCTCTTAGCACCCAAAGAAAGAGTTCCCCTGGATTCTGTGTGTATGGCAGGGGGTGGGGAGGTGGTGAGTAGAGAAAGAAGAGAAACAACCCTCCGTTTTCCCATTAAGATCAGCACCTCTAGAAATTGCTCAGCTTCCGCAAGCCTTGGAATTGCGTTGGGAATGGAGAATTATTCTGAGATATGAGCAAAGACACAGCTGGCAGATGTGTACCCTGCCCTGGAATCTGGTTCAGAGCCAGTCAGGAGGACTTGGATAGAGAGCCTTCATTGTCCTTCCACTGGAATTATTTAGTGTTCCAGCTGAGACAAGGGTAGACTTCAAGAAACTAGATGAGATGGGTGGCTGGCAGACAAGAGCTTAGACTTAGACAAGGGGTCTCCAGAACATGGCTAGCAAATGGTTTACTAATCTTCAAGATTATACTACAACAGAAGCATTACAGGTGCTTAAAATTTTATGAACCAAGCCCTGATGTGAAAGACTGACAGAATCTCCACTCACTTGAGAACATGCTAGGCACACTCTATATGCAAATCTGAATGTTATACTGGTGTGTTAGTTGCTCAGCTGTGTCCAACTCTGTGCAGCCTCATGGACTGCATGCAGCCTGCCAGGGTCCTCTGTCCATGGGATTCTCCAGGCAAGAATACTGGAGTGGGTTGTCATGCCCTTCTCCAGGGGATCTTCCCAACTCAGGGATTGAACCCAGGTCTCCCAAACTGCAGGCACATTCTTTACCATCTGAGCCACCAGGGAAGCCCAGAGGTTATAGGGTTATATAGGCAAATAAATGACACATTTACTAAATATCACTCATCACCAGTGAGTGTTAGGTTCTGTCCTATAGGACGAAATAGACTCAATTTGCTATAATGTTAATTTACATGTCATTAATGAGCATACAAGTTTAATTTATAGAAGAGGACATGCTATTATACATCTTAGCTTCTTTCTATCTCACTCAGACTGATAAGACAGTCTCCAGACAATTGTAATTATGGGCAATTTGTAATAATAATGACTTCTTTTTATTAGCTGCAATAAAAATCAACTCTTGATTCAATTACAGTTCTTGGTTGTACTATGACAGATACTCCTGGGTAAATACTAGTATCAAAATAAAATTAATAGTCATGATAAAGTTTTAGAGGATAAAATACTTTTAAGATCAAAATACACTTGTCTCTTTAAATCCCTTAGATTATCAGAGTCACGAGTGAACTATCTGCATTTCTGTTTCACTTGTTTGGTGATAAATATTTCCATGTGCAATTGCACGGCAGTCTTTTCAGGACTATGACACCATGATAATGATCCTCACTCAGATCACAACCAGTGTGGCCTGAACATCAGTGCAACACTGATGCAGGCCAGGTTGCAGATAGACTCCTGCATGGAGCTCATGCTATGGAATTCCTCATCCCCAGGGTCTCCTTCTAGGCTTTCCAGGTAGCAGTAGTGGCCAACAACCCATCTGCCAGTGCAGAAGACATAAGAGATGTGGGTTCAATCCTTGGATTGGGAAGATCCCCTGGAGGACATGGCAACCCACGCCAGTATTCTTGCCTGGAAATCCTACAGCCTAGTAGGCCACAGTCCATGGGGTATCAAAGAGCTGGACAAGACTGAAGTGATTTAGCACAGCAAGGGCTCCTGCTATTTAAGGAGGAGTAGATTAACCTAATTTCTTAAGCTCACGAGGCAGTTCTCTAAGCATGAGACTTTGCTCTTGTCGTGTAGATATTGTTTGCTCTCCAGGCAACCTTCCACATTAATATTAAATGTCAATGTCAACTAGCTGACCACACAATAGAGAGGAAGGCCAAGGTGTCTGCTGTTCCAGGAGCACCTTATGAAGCCTTCACACCTGCCTGCTTTCTGCCCTCCAGACAAATGTGCTTTTTATTTTTGTGTTTTCCATCTTATCATCATCTACTTCCACAGAGTCTAAATTCACTTACCCCTTCCCGGTGTATTTTGTGACAATTAGAAAAAAGGGATAGACCTCAAATAGTGGAAATTCAAGCAGCTGTGAGCTGAAATCCAATCAGTGAGGTGGTTTGATTCGGGGGGTTGCACACAGATGTGTGACTGATTGGAGAGTATCCACTGTGTGATCTTGGGTAAGTTGTTTACCCTCTCTGGACACGAAATAAGATAATGCATGGAAAATCCCACCCAAACTGAGTAGAAAATCTCTGTATACATGTCATAGAGTTGATTTACGACCTTCCCTGAAATGAAAGCCTTTCTTGAGTGATTACGGAAACAAGTCAAAGAAGGATCAGCCACTTGGTCTTAGTGACCCCTTCACAGTGGTTTGACCCATGTACTTACTCTTGAGTGTGTCCAAACTCCAGAGGAGAACAGCTTTGAAAGCAACAGTACTTTTCTATCTGTAAAGTTCTTTATTGTCATGCATTGGAAGCAATAGTTGGGCCTCAATCACTGGTTTGAGATTCCTTGGGCATTGGCCAGGGTACCCTCTGGTGCCCCAGCCATGTAAGAAGTTCAAGACTCAAAGGAAATACAAGCATCATTTAGAAGAACTTGAGTTTTGGAGCCACTTAGGAAAACCAAATAAATTCCACATACTCTATGGTGTATAGTCTCTTTAAAAGGAGCATGCATTAACACATTATTCTACCCTGTAGCTTGGTTAATTAAGAGTAGGCCAGGCTCTGTGACAACCTAGAGGGGTGGGATGGGGTGGGAGGTGGGATGAGGCTTCAAGAGGGAGGAGACATGCGTATACCTATGGCTGATCCATGTTGATGTACAGCAGCAATCAACACAATATTGTAATTATCCTTCAGTGAAAAATAAATAAATTAAGCAAAGAACAGGCCAGAGTCACAGCCTCAGTCATCATCAGGCTGGGATATCACTGAGTATCACAGTGGTCAGCCAAACATTGAGCAATTTGCTTCCCTTTGATGTAAGTGTGTGTGCAACGAAACACATCTGGATCTCTATTTGTTTGTGATGAAAGCATAACATTTTGCTTGGAGGGTTCAAAAGAAAATGCCACAGATGATTTATAAACTGCAGTGTAAGTTGAATACAGCCTCCTCTGGTCCTGGCCTAGGATTTGCCTCTTTGCTCAGGGAACCAGAAGTCCGGCTCCCCAGTGACTGACTAGCCTGTGATTTACAGAAAGAGTAGAAAAACCACCTCTATTTAGAAAGGGTCCACCCGCTTTAAGTCTTACTATATGTAGAAATAAGAACTTGTTTTCTATATGACATTCATTTAGCAATTAATGGAGATCATCCATCCACTTATTTAACAAACATTTATTGAGTTAAAAAAAATAGCATGTGGCAAAGGGTAGGGTAGGTAGGGGGTGAGTTCAGAATGGACTTGTGGAATGCTAGAGGTCTGTCAGCCATCCAGATGGACGTGTCCACTGGACATACATGATTGGCTCTAAGGGCTGGTTTAGGAGCCATCAGTATTGACTATGTGTGAAGTTGTCCCGAAAGATTATGGGGGAAGTGACAAACAATGATGACAGAGGAGAGCCTGTCAAACAACAGTGAATAAGGGTACACAGAAGGAGCTTACCGAGAAGTCATCAGAAACGTAAGACCGGTCCTGTTTTCTCCCTTGTAACACGTGATGTTTCTCTATATGATTCTACCTGAAGCTTGGGTTCCCAAAAAGAGATCCTCAGTGAAATTCTTATACACTGAATCACAGTGATATTTGATTAGAATATTGTTTTACATGTGACAGCCTATTATTTTTGAGTCTATAATGTCTTTGCAGTGATACTTTAGAGGAGAAAGGGGTGTATTCTTGGTTAATAACCAGATTGAAAGCCTAACAAATCCATTAAGCAAATCTTTAAAAGCCTTTTTTTTTTTTTTTTTTTTTTAGTACCATTTCAGAACACTTTGTTATTAGGGCCAGGACTACGCCATTACAGAAACAAACAGTCCACACATATTCACACACACACACACACACACACACACACACACACACACAAGGGCTGAACATTTGCCGTCCACATGAAATGTTTCCAGGCCTCCAGGCACTAAATAAGTGGTAGACATTGCTCCTCTCCTTGAGAAATAGACAGCCTATGTGTGTGTGCAAGCTCAGTCGCTTCAGTCATGTCTAACTCTTTGTGACTCCATGGACTGTAGCCCTGCAGGCTCCCCTGTCCATGAAATTCTCCAGGCAAGATACTGGAGTGGGTTGCCGTGCCCTCCTCCAGGGGATCTTCCCAAACCAGGGATTGCACCCCGGTCTCCTGTTTTGGCAGGCAGGTATTTTTTTTACCACTAGAGCCACCTGGGAAGCCCCATAGCCCATACTTCTAAACAAAAACTCTCAAGTTTCACCCAAAGTTTCAAAACTATCCTGGTAATTTATTAGCTCAAAGGAAAATGCTCACATACTCAGACAGTATATGAGGCATCATTTGACTACTGCTGTGATAGAAAATGGAAGAGAATGTCTGAAATCTCTTTAAAAAGCCACTTACCCATTCCTAAAGCTTTCAGGGAGAGAAATTCTATCACTTCTAAAGACTGTCTCCTAAATCCTTATTTCTGAAAGCAAAAGTCCCCTTTGAAGCAACTTAAAATTAAGGTCATGGTGGATTGTCTTCAAGGCATTTGGGCAGTTTTTTTTGTGGTCACAGTATAGCAAAGGCCACAGCCCCTTGATCTCAACACTGTGTTAATCATACCTGGGCATCTATTCACGGGTTTGTCCATCCTGTGCTCAGACTAATCAGGCACTGATTGCATCCTCCAGAAGCTCTGAATTTCCTAGGATAAGGTTATTTTTCTTTTAGATGTATGTACACACACACACACACACACACACACACACACACAACCAGAAGGAAAACACTTTTTCAAATGTCTATGATGAACTTTGCCCTCTGAGAAACCTATTTAGCTCAAAAGCAAAATGTCAAGAGTCCCCATATTCTTTGTCATTCCAGTTCTTTCTTATTCCTTCCCTTTTATTTTACTTTGATCTTTCCACATTTCTTTTATTTTTAAGTACTCACTGTCTGTGGAAGACTTCATTGATTGAAAGTCTTTTGGGACTGAATGAGAACACACAGCTTCTATTTGTGTACAAATTTTATTCGTTGGTGTAAAATTGAAACTAAATCTGCCTTAACCATTGTCACAGATAGTTTATCTACACAATTGTGGGGCTGTAACAACTGTGCTGGCTGAAGGATGTGTACTGGATGCTGGGTGCTGCTATTCATACCTGTGAGACACCCCTGTTGCTCTGAATGTCCAACCAGATTGAAATATCAAGTCTTTCACTTGCTAAATGGAAACTGTGGGTAACTCCTGGCTGCTGTGCTGGAGCTCTGACCTCATCTCTACATCACTCCACCATTTAGACAGCACTAGGACCATCATCCGGAGAAGGCACTGGCACCCCACTCCAGCACTCTTGCCTGGAAAATCCCATGGGTGGGGGAGCCTGGTGGGCTGCAGTCCATGGGGTCGCTAAGAGTCAGACATGACTGAGCGACTTCACTTTTCACTTTCATGCACTGGAGAAGGAAATGGCACCCCACTCCAGTGTTCTTGCCTGGAGAATCCCAGGGACGGGGGAGCCTGGTGGGCTGCCGTCTATGGGGTCACACAGAGTCGGACACGACTGAAGCGACTCAGCAGCAGCAGGCCCATCATCAGTGTGAAGGCTGAAGGCGTGCTACATCTGCTTTGATTGTTGCATCTCTATTGTCTTAGGGAAGAACTGCTTTCAAGAAATTCTTGTTAAGTGAATAAGTGCTAGATGGAGGTCCAGGAGTTGCATGATGTCCCCAGCCCTGGCACAGGAGCAACTCCTTAATTTGGCTCTGGGAAATGGCAGCTTTGCTGGTAGAGACTAAGGGGATCTCCTCTGCTGATTTTCTATTAATACTAAGTTAACTATGTTTCACTAGCCCCCTGGCAATATACAGTTAAATATGCCTACGTGCACGCTAAGTCGCTTCAGTTGTGTCTGACTCTTTGTGACCACAAGGACTGCAGCCCACCAGACTCCTCTGTCCATGGGACTCTCCAGGCAAGAATACTGAAGTGCGTTCCCATGTCCTCTTCCAGTGGATCTTCCCGATCCAGGGGTTGAACCCACATTGGCAGGCTGACTCTTTACCGCTAGCGCCACGTGGGAAATTCCCACAAAACATGGAACAATCCTATCGGACACTGCACAGTTCATATTTTTGAAGATAGCTGTTCCAGTAATTCCTGTTTGGGAAATGCTGTGTCCCACAACCAATTTATATATATCCTTAGCATTCAAATCAGGATGTCAAAGATTAAGAAGTGATGCATATACAGTATAGAAATCAGTTTTGTCTGTTCGAGTGCGACATTTTCCAATATGTTTGCATTTTACTTATTCATTTTTGACTGTGCTGGGTCTCCACTGCTGCACGGGGTTTTCTACAGATGCGGGGAGGCGGGGCATACTCTCTAGTTGTGGTTTTCGGACTTCTTATCGTGGTGGCTTCCCTTTCCACAGAGCACGGGCTGCAGGGTGCACGGGCCTCAGTATTTGGGGCTCCCAGGCTCTCGAGCACAGGCTCAATAGTTGTGGCGCATGGGCTTAGTTGCTGCATGGCATGCAGGGTCTTCCCAGACCCAGGATCCAACCTGTGTCTCTTGCATTGGCAGATGGATTCCTTACACCCGAGCCACCAGGGAAGCCCAACATTTCCCAATATCTCTTGAATGAATGAAACAGCAACAGCAACAAAAAGCCAGGAAGTGCTACTTCCTAGGTCCCTCTTCACCAAGTATTCTACTGACAGCTCATGTGACGGCCCAGATACCTTGATACCAAGAAGAGTTTCCCCATAGAGTCCTGGCAAATATTTCGGCAAACAGAATCTTGTATTTTGTGTGGCGAACTCCTAGGGCTCAAGAAAGACTAAAAAGAGAGACTGCTGGGGTGATTTAGCAATACGTGCCAAAGGTGCAGCAATGGTGAGGGACTTGGTCATTTTTATCATCCTTGCTTCTGATAAAAGTGACTTACGACGCTTAACACTAAGATGCTTAAAACTCAACATTCAAAAAGCTGAGATTATGGCATCCAGTCCCATCACTTCATGGCAAATAGATGGGGAAAAAGTAGAAGCAGTGACAGATCTTATTTCTTGGGCTCCAAAATCTCCCTGGATGGTGACTGCAGCCATGAAATTAAAAGACACTTACTCCTTGGAAAGAAAGCTATGACCAAACTAGACAAAATATTAAAAAGCAAAGACATCACTTAGCCAAAAAAGGTTCATATAGTCAGAGCTATGGTTTTCCCAGTAGTCACATATGGATGTGAAAGTTGGACCATAAAGAGGCTGAGTGCTAAAGAACTGATGCTTTTGAATTATGGTGCTGGAGAAGACTTTTGAGAGTCCCTTGGACTGCAAGGAAATCAAACCAGCCAATCCTAAAGGAAATCAACCCTGAATACTCACTGGAAAGACTGATGCTAAAGCTGAAGCTATAAAACTTTGGCTACCTGATGTGAAGAGCTGACTCATTGGAAAAGATCCTGATGCTGGGAAAGATTGAAACCAAAAGGAGAAGTGGGGTGACAGAAGATGAGATGGGTGGATGGCATCACTGACTCAATGGACATGAATGTGAGCAAACTCTGGGAGATAGTGAAGAACAGGGAAGCCTGGTGTGCTGCAGTCCATGGGGTCACAAAGCAGCGGACACAACTGAGTGACGACTGACCAACGAAAACAACACAAAGATGCTGCCACCTTGTGAGACCCTGACTGGGCTGTGATCATTCTCTTTCATCAACTGCAGCCAGCTAACCGTCACTGCCCAGTTACCCTGTGCATTTTTTCTTCTTTAATTAGAGAAGGATAAAAAGTATGCCAAGCCTCAATTTTTTTAATTTATTAAAGTAACATATCCGCTTAAGGCTTAAAAACAAGTATGGACATCTTGATGGAACCCTGTGAGTTACATGTAGATAAAAATCTGTTAATAGTACTTTGCTTTAACAAATCAAAAAGGTTGTATAGTAGATTGTGCAGTTTAGGGTGACCAAATAAACAGATGAATGCATCTGCTTCTCTTTCGCACACCATCTTAGCTCCACTTTTTAAAGTGATTTACAGGAAGGATCTGAGGCCTAGCAAGTTAAGAGTTTCGAAAACATGGATCATTGGAGCACTTATCCTAGCAGGTTATTGGGAATATTAAACTTTTAAAAATGCATGCACTCTACTTAGCACGGTGCATGATACAGGGTGGAGATGCTGACTCTTGTCTCCTACGAATCTAAAATCTAAAGGGATCAGACCTTAACCCAGCTTCATATTATCCTCTGTCTTCAGCCTCCCAGGTCCATTGTAGGCTCTGACCTTTGCCTTCTTAGGTCAGGCACCTGCCATTTTCTACAGACACAGAAAGTCTGTTTTGGAATGCGGCACTGCAAGTTCCCTTGCTGGTTGAGTTTCTCTCCCTCTGCAATTGGTTTGGGAAGATGACTCTATCACTTACTCTTCCCAGGTGATGCTAGTGGTGAAGAACCTGTGGGCCAACCTGCCTTCCCTAGGTCAGGAAGATCCCCTGGAGGAGGGCAGGACAACCCACTCCAATATTCTCGCCTAGAGAATCACATGGGCAGAAGAGCCTGGAGGGCCACAGTCCATGGTGTCACAGAGTCGGATAGGACTGAAGTGACTTAGCATGGGCAACCATCACACAGTGGGTGTGCCTATGTTTCTCTCCTCCTTTCCAGCGACTTCTTGAGCAAAAGCTCAATGCTGACCCTGCCTTTGCCTCAGACTCAGCTACCTGAAATCTCTGCATTCCTTTGATACATTTTTCCATTTTTCTTTTTTTTTTTTTAAATAAGAACTTGCATTTTGGAAGCTAGTTTCATTGCCCTAGCACTGTGGCTCTTGTCAGAGTCTGATGTGAAACCATCCAGCTTGACTAAGTAGTTACTAATCGGCTTGGTTTCCATTTAAACTTCCCTTTCCCACCACGTGCTCATTACTGTAGTTTTTATTCAGCTTCTGATGAGAACTAACCATTTTTGGGAAGCCTGGAGCATAATAGGTATTAAAAGCTCAGGCCTTCTGATGCATCTGCTATTTGTTTTCCCTCCCCACTAATTAGCGGGTCTACATTCGCCTTTGTCTTGCTCCTAATGTATTTGTGAAATATTGTCGGGCTGCCCTTTGTTTCTCTTGCTAGTTGCATCTCTGCTTGTGCTCTGGCTTTCCGGCTGCTGTTCCCATATCACACACGCCCTGTTCTCTCCCCGTTGTCTTCAGCAGCGTGCCCTCATTTCCCCTCTGCATGTCATTCTATCCTGGCAGCTTAAAACACAGCATGGGCTTTGCCTTCCATAGAATCACTGGCGGGGTAGAAGCTTCAGGACAAGCACATAAGTGCTGGTGAATACGAATCTTTGGCTCCATGGTATCCAGTTCCTGACCCAAAATCTAAAATATTCTGGAAAGTCAACCTATCCTGACCCAGCAGTCTGGACAGTTTGCCACAAGGTTATGGCATGATCTGGGGATTTTACAATTGCCACTGGTGTCCTTGATTGACTTCAGTGGAAGTTGGGCCAGGCATTGGGCAGGAAAGGAGCTAGTTCTTCTTGCTCTTTCCTGGTTCTATGAAAACTGGTAAAAATTTTAGGTTTCTCTCTAGGTCTTTTGCAGCTTCCTAGACAGCGCAGTGGTAAAGAACCCGCCTGCCAATGCAGGAGATGCAAGACTCGGGTTAGATCCCTGGGCTGGGAAGATCCCCCGGAGAAGGAAATGGGAACCCACTCCAATTTTTTTGCCTGGAAAATCTCATGGACAGAGAAGCCTGGAAGGCCATGGGATTGCAAAGAGTTAGACACGCCTGAGCATGCACGCACACAAGCATGCACTTTAGGCCTTTAAAGAAATGCTTACCAAGGCGGGGACAGTTCAGGGCTATCTTGCCGTCTTTAATATGTGAGGTAGACTCAAATCTTTGGTGGCCCATTGTCTGACCTGGTTCATGGAACCATTTAGAAGATCCAATTATGAAGGAGAACAGAGTGATGAAGTCCTTAATTGGGGTGCACACTTCCTCAGCTGGTTATATGTGTGGTTACCTTCTTACCTGCAGCAACCAGCCAGAGGCTCTGGGCTTACCTACGCTAAAAGACTCCTTACTTCCCTTGTTCTGTAGCTGCTGCTGCTGCTGCTGCTGCTAAGTCGCTTCAGTTGTGTCTGACTCTGTGCCACCCCATAGACGGCAGCCCGCCAGGCTCTCCCGTCCCTGTGATTCTCCAGGCAAGAACACTGGAGTGGGGTGCCATTTCCTTCCCCAAGGCATGAAAGTGAAAAGTGAAAGGGAAGTCGCTCAGTCGTGTCCGACTCTTCGCGATCCCACGGACTGCAGCCTACCAGGCTCCTCCATCCATGGGATTTTCCAGGCAAGAGTACTGGAGTGGGGTGCCATCCACCTCAAACACCATGGAGTCATCAGGGCAGGCAGGAGAGAGCCTCACTCCTTCACCCACTTCATGTCTATCTCTTGAACTGAGTGCTGGTTTAATAGTAAGTGCAAGAGAAATCAACCTGACTGAGTCTAACTCACCACTCTCACTTGTTTTGAAGCTGGGCCTGGCCTTGTGGTGTGGCTAGGCCCAGCATCTGGGAGATGGTTTTCACCAATGGAAAAGCCTGAAACTTCCACCTGCAAGAAGGCTTTCTTGAGGAGAATGGGACTTGACAGGAACAGCGCAGGCCTTCTTTAATTTTCAGTGTTTGGCTTTCATGGGATACAGCTGTCAGGATTACTTTTCTTTTTCTACAACTAAGAAGTCAAATTAGGTGCTGACTTGTGAAGTTCCAAAGTTTCCATAATGTCCTAAATGGTAATAATACAGACATATCTTACGTACCAGAGCAAAGACTGTCAAAAGTAATGGCATGGGTCATTTAATTTATTAAAATTCCAGCTTAATCACTCATGGTCTGAATTCTTTTTTTAAATTGGTTTAATATTAGGCTATCTTGATTTGAGAGAATATTTATTCAAAATATTCCTGTGTCCCTATTTGAATAGGACTTCCTGAACCTGACCCTTTAAATGGCAATTTTTTCTGGAGATCAGTGGAGACCCACTTCATGAACACAAAAAAAAAGTGTGGAAAAATGTTAGTCACTCAGTCATGTATGACTGTTTGCAACCTCTTGGACTGTAGCCTGCCAGACTCCTCTGTGCTTGGACTTTTCCAGGCAAGAAAACTGGAGTGGGTAGCCATTCCTTTCTGCCCCCAAATAGGCAAATAACGTTCCCAATTCCTTCTCTGACTTGAGCAAATCCCATTTTGCTAAATTATGTTTCTAGTTTGCTGCTTGGCCCGCCCCTGCCCCAAATCCAGGCCAGGTTGCCCTCAAGTGTGTGTTCATAACACAGCCTCAGATCACCCTATTTTATGATATTTTGTTTCCTGATTGACTGCCTGAAATTCTGCTTACTTTCCATAAAACTTGGATCTCAGTCATCCCGTTCCTGACTCTTTTTTGCATTGAACTCCTGACAAATTTTTGTTTACTTGGAAAGCTCCACTGGGTTCACCTCTGATGCCTGGCTGCCAGCAAGATGCTTCCCCACCCCGGGGAGAAATTGATTTTCTTTGATGGCAGCCTCTCAGCCAACCTGTCCGCTTCTGCATCTTTGGCGTTTGGGTCACTAATAGGATGCTCTTTAAAAGAGGCTTCTTCTGTTTGGAGTATAGCTCTTCTGTCTCTTACCATTTTGTGGTGTGCCCTATCTACTCAGGGCCATCAGATACACATCCATGCCAACACTGGGTGCAAACATCCAGCTTCTTTTAGACTCTGCACCATCACAGCATTTAACTAATAATTTTACTGCGTGTGTGCTTGCACGTTCAGTCACTCAGTCATGTCTGACTCTTTGAGACCCCATGGACTGGAGCCCACCAGGCTCCACTGTCCATGGGATTATCATGGAAAGAATACTAGAATGGGTTGTCATTTCCTTCTCCAGGGATTTTCCTGACCCGGGGAACAAACCTATGTCTCCTGAATCTCCTGCCTTAGTCTTGGTTAATACTTTGTAACTCAAGATAATAAGAGAGGATTCCTACTCTTGCAATGTTGGGAGTTACCACATACTAAAAGAGCCCATAAACATTCTCCAGTACAATTCTCTTTCCGTATTTAGGAGGAGACCAGAATCCAGAGAGATTAAGTAATTTTTCTGAGGTCACACAGTGGCAGACCCCAAAAGTGGAAATATGCCATCCAGCTTTCTATTGTATTTTTCTTTTATCATAGTATCATGCACACACATGCCCCTGTGAAATCTGGCCTAGAGAAAGCCCAGTACTTGTCTTGGGGCCATTTCTAGCTGCAGCGCTGCGGTTGGCAGGCTGCTGTCAACGAGAGGCTAGCTAGCTACTCTATTTGTAGCCTGAAAGAGACGCTAGGTATGATGGGGTGTCTGCATACCTGGGTGGGTAAGGAGACACTGTGTGGTTATGCCATAGTTCGCTGCTTTCTTGATGGAAATGAGATACAGTAGTACCAGGAAGGTCGCTGCACAGATGCGAGCAAGGGGCACAGCCCAGGCGCGGGCGGCCGAGACGCTGGTAAAGGAAGTGCTGTTTCACAAAGGATTTTCTAGCACATTAACTGCATAATTCCTCAGCAGGCTCACAGGCTCCGGGCACAGTGCAGACCTCTCCCACATAATTGCCACTGTGGGGTGGTGTTTGGAAAAGCCTCAGAGCTCTTACTGGGAGTTGCAGCAGCGTTTCAGTGCCTGGCGAGACCATACCTCACCACTGCTCTCTCCACCTATTTCCTTTTCAACACTGCCAATCCAGATCGCTCCCTAGAACTAGACTAATTTCAGGAGACAACCTGACGTTAGCACTTGCTGGTGCCTTCAGTGTGCTGGATGATGGGATGTAGGCTATGGATGCAAAATACAGGCTTGGAGTGTCAGCCTGAACTCCAGGAGAGAGTCACATGTCAAAACCTCCTATTTCTTAGTATATAAGCTGAGCTGACTGAGGTCAGGAAGGAGGTTTGACAGCCTTTCCATTTTTTTCTTACTAGACTCTCTTTTCCTCCTTCAATCCCCAAATTCAATACCAAGAAGGCAAAAATGAGTCTGTTGGTTCAAAGTGTGGACTCAAGAGTCAGACAGCCTGCTTTTGGATGTCTGACACATCCAAAAGAGGTAAGTAGTATCTTACTACTCCAGGCCAGAGTTACTTACCCCTCTGTCTGGGATTCCTGAACCTATGTGCAGTTCTCTCCAAAGTGAAGTTGCTCAGTCGTGTCCGACTCTTTGAGACCCCATAGACTATAGCCTGCCAGGCTCCTCTGTCCATGGAATTCTCCAGGCAAGAATACTAGAGTGGGTTGCCATTTCCTTCTCCAGGGAATCTTCCGGACCCAGGGATCGAACCCAGGTCTCCCGCGTGGTGGGCAGACGCTTTAACCTCTGAGCCATCAGGGACCAAAAATCAGTCATTGAATTAAGAATACTCCTTGTAAAGCCTGCCTATGACCCGGGGATTGTGAGGCTTGGAGAAGATCAGGGGCAGAGCAGTAACTCTCAATAAACATTAGGTATTAAGTTACCGGTTTGTTTCACAGGTAGACATAAATTAATCCACACTTTAATTCATGTTATGTGCCCATGCATTTCTCCCAGTAGTTTCAGCATTAAAGCGTGAGCAGATAAGATCAAAGGCTCTATCGAAGGGTAGAAACGTTGGCAGCATGGTGGATAAATGAAGTAAACACGGCCAGGGCTTCCTAGGTGTTGCAGTGGTTTAAAAACAAAAACAAAAACAAAAACAAACCTACCTGCCAATGCAGAAACTGCAAGAGATGTGGGTTTAATTCTTGGGTTGGGAAGATCCCCTGGAGTAGGAAATGGCATCCACCCCAGTATTCTTGCCTGGGAAACCCCAAGGACAGAGGAGCCAGCCTGGAGGGCTACAGTCCACGAGGCTGCAGAGGAGGTGGAACAACTTAGTGACTAAATGACAACAGGAAAACGCAGCCACCCAAGCCCAGGCTTTCTTGGTCTTGGTGAATGAAGATTCCAGGCTAAGAGAGATGCTTCTGAGATGAGTAGCACGTAGCAGAACTAAGGATTCATCGAGGACCAGGAGGGGATTGTCACCTTCCAAACTTCAGAGGTGCTGGGGAGAGAATGCGTACTCAGCAGAGGTGAAGTCCCCTCTCTCTCTCTCTGAATGCGGCTGAATATTTATTTTCTGCCATCTTCTCTCTCCAGATCTGTGCCCATAATTTACACAGGACCCCCGAGGGTAATTAAGCCAGCAATTCCTTTGCCAGTAAAATGAGAAAAGCCAGCTCTCAGTAAATTCTGAATTCCACTATAGATATTACAGAAACAGAATCAAAAACAGCTGCAGTTTATCTGTGCTGCCGAATTGACTATAATTTGCTGCTACCCTCACCCTTTACCACATAGCAATCAGTCTACAGAAGTACAGAATTTTAAGATGATGAATGTTTTATTTCTTAAAATAAACAGTAGCAATTTAGAAACACAGTTGTGTATTTTACATTTTTTTTATATATAGTAAAAGTATATTGGAAACTTCCTTAGTGTCAAAACCCTTAAAGTGCACTTGTCAAAAATATCAAGATGACAAGCTAATAAAGAATTCAGATTTAAATAATAGACTCTTCAGAAATATTCCATGAAATTTCTGATGGTTTTGTTTGCACTTAACTTGTGGCCAGGTATTTCAAGGGTGTCAGATTTAATAGGCCTGTGTTCCAAAAGAGTATTCGATAAGATGTGAAGTTTTTTCTTTTTGTTACATTCACCTAGTAAATTCCAGTCACTGAAATGTGTTTCCTTGATTGCCATACTTTCCAACTCGACTAATCCATGTGCCTGCACTTACCATACCCTAGCCTTCTCACAGGTTCTCATCAGCGTTAGTTATTACAATTGTCTTTTATCAAATCTAAACTCCAGGGATGTCAAAACACACTGCGATTTCATTTACACTAAGTAAGAAAAAGTACTTTCCCCTCAACTGTACCAGACCATGTTAAGATTTCATTTACACTAAGTAAGAAAAAGTACTTTCCCCTCAACTGTACCAGACCATGTTAAGAAGCTTCTTCATTTTAGAGATGTTCAGTCAGAAAAAACTGTAACCTTAGAACTGACAAAAAGTGACATTTCCACTTCTCAGAGAAGAAACTGGCCAAGTGACCTAATGGAGTTCACTTGGTTACTAAATAGCAAGCCCAGGAATCTCTAGTCTCCAATTTCTGGCTCTAGAAGTCTTTCCAACCTCACTGGTTCAGCACTGTGACCTTGAGTAGGCACAAGTTTCCTTTGTGCTACCCTGCTTTCCTTCTTTGTTTCGAGTGAAGTGAACAGTGATAATAACAGTGTACTAGTGGAGCGCAGTGGGGTACGCTGCTAAAAAAGATTCTTTGAATTCAAAGGATCCTCTTTGTTCCCTTCAAGGTCACTTGATTTCCCTTTTTATTTCCCCTTAGTTCGAATGATATTCATTTTCCCTAATTTCCTAGTTTCCCTACTATTGATTAGTGTTTGAAGACAAGAGTAGTAGGAGACATTCCAGCTCGAATGAGTGATCTTTAGTCAAAGCGATTAAAACAATAAGTGATGTGATACCACATTTTCAGCATGTCATTGTACTTAGATGACCGGGTTTAGGACATATCATAACGAGTGATTTCATGCATTTGCACGGATAGTATACGTCAGCTTCCTTACCCGTATGGAATTGACTGGGAGAACACAGTTCAAGGTTCAGCCAACATGACCAGATGCTATTGTAGAGTTCAGCATTTTTGCACAGAGCTCAGAGAGGGTTTCGAGTGTTCAGTACTTGCTGCCCTCAGTAGCTGTTACTATTCCTGGTGGGTTTTGCTTTATTTTTTTAATTTTCGATCTCCCTTCAAGTCAAAGAGCCACAGGCAAACATTTTGGTCCTTGCTGCTAGTACACATCCCCATGGCCTCTTCTGTAAGTCTTTGTAAACAAATGTTAGTTAGCTGTACTTTGCCAGGCATCCAGAGGGTGTCCTCATTTGGCTGAAGAGGAAACGGAGGATACAATTTACTGGGGAGCAATCATGCCAAATGGTGACCCAACGGCAGTTTCGGAATTATTACTTCTGTTATTGATTTGCTGGTTCTCTGTTAAGCCATACCACCATCTATTTCATTTGTTCTCTTTGGAAAGGGACTCTAAAAAAGCACCTCTTTTGCCAACAGCTCTTCTGAACCGTGAAGGACTCCCAACCCTACTAGCTACTCTCCTCACTGTGCAAGGAATCAACAAGTCCCTCCTGTTTTCTTCAGGGCTCACCTTAGGACTGTTCTCTCAGTTGAGGCTCAAGACAGTGTCCTCAGGAAGCTTTCTGGGCCATGCAATTTCCAGCACTTAATTGGCCTCTCTTCTGTGGTTGCTGCTTCATGGGCTGATGTTCCTTTCTTGAGTTCCAGAGGAGCAAGGGCCCTATCTGTCATTTTTCTGATCTTCTATCTCACCTAAAGGATGCAGTGTATACAGATGGTCCTCAAAAACTATTAAATTCACAATGAAAGGCATGCTTGATCCAGTGACTCATCATCCATCAGTAGGTCAATTGTGTTCTTGACCAATTGAAAGTGAAAGGGAAGTCACTCAGTTGTGTCCAGCTCTTTGCAACCCCATAGACTGTAGACCACCAGGCTCCTCCATCCATGGGATTTTCCAGGCAAGAACACTGGAGTGGGCTGCCATTTCCTTCTCCAGGGGGTCTTCCTGACCCAGGGATTGAACCCAGGTCTCCCACATTGTAGGCAGATGCTTTACCATCTGAGCCACCAGGGAAGTCCAATTGATTGAAAGCCGATTGACCAACTGATCGAAAGCCAATTCCATGGATGGATCAGGGTGCAACTATGGTACAGGGCCATTTCATTCTGGAACTGTCTCTTTTCCCACTCTTCCAAACAGAGTTTTACCATGTCTCTTTCCAGAACACTTGCAATCAAGAACTTTACATTTGTGTACATGCCCAGAGGATCTAGGAATAATATCTACTAAAACCCTCAGGGGTTCTGTGTACTTGGCAAAGAATATGAATGAGGCTGTCAGGTTGGCAGCCATCAGGAGTGGAAGGCTTTAGGGTATTTGAGTAGGTGATGGAAAGTAAGGAGACCTGCTGGCAAGAGAAAGAATCTAGGCTTTGTTTAGGGAAGCAATCTAGGTTCTGCTGACATATGTTACTTTTGCCCCTTGTTTGGAGCTAGTTTAGAAGGTGGTGGGGTTCATTGCAAAGTAGAATCACTGTGTTCTTATTTTTAAAAGTGAGAAATCTTCAAAGAAAGTAAATACTTTATGATTTAGGTTAATGACACATCTTTTGATATTAGCATCTTGACTATTTTACTATAATTTGAACATGTGAGTAGGGCTTCCCAGGCAACACTATTGGTAAAGAATCTGCTGGCCAATGCAGGAGACACAAGAGATGTGAGTTTAATCCCTGGGTTGGGAAGATCCTCTGGAGGAGGAAATGACAACCCACATCAGCATTCTGGCCTGGAGAATTTTATGGACAGAGGAGCCTGGCGGGCTAGGCTCCATTGACTGCAAAAAGTTGGACACATCTGAGCTCGCATGCAGAACAGATTTCAAGTAAGTAGCTCTGCTCAGACAGTCTTGAAACCTTAGGATAAATTGAGGTTTCCTTTATTTTTGGTGTTCCATTTTTTTTCTCTCTGCTACTTTATATTAAATGAAAAAGGAAGATTTCACCTAACAGGACAAAAGCATTTGCTCTTATGGACTGACTTCATCTTCCTCTTAGAAAAGCTTTGGAACAGATAGTAGAAGAGGGAAATCTTCTGGGCCTAATAAGTTGATCAGTGTGGGTGGGTGCATGCTCAATCATGTCCAACTCTCTGAGATCCCATGGACTGTATCCTGCCAGGCTCCTCTGTCTGTAAAACTCTCCAGGCAAGAATACTGGAGAGCGTTGCTGTTTCCTTTTCCAGGGAATCTTCCAGATCCAGGGATCAAACTCATGTCTCTCGCATCTCCTGTATTGGTAAGCAGATTCTTTACCACTGTGCCATCAGAGAAGCCTAATAAATTGATCATATTGGGTTAAAGGAAATGTTGGCCTTTCAACAGATCAGGACCAGTGGGATTAGTGTGGGGATGATCTGGCTGTGACCCATCACCCTTGGATTACTAGAGTCAACAGGATGTTATCATTTCTTACTTATGTCATTGCAACTCACGAGGGAAAACAAGTGCCCAAATTCTCCAGTGCCCTGTGAACAATTAAGGTAGCAGAGAATTGGGGTCATTATGAATGCTTAAGTTGAATCATTTAATGGACACTGATTATTATCACTGTGCCATACATACACAGATACAATAGTAAAGGAAAGACTGGGTGTCCTGGATGACCTGATGTATCTGAAGAAATCAACCACCTTCACACCCTTTTTTATTGTGTCTTATCAATCGTTGAAACCTTGGGTTTCAACAGGTAATTTTAGACAACAGGCACCTTCACATGAAGGAGTAGGCTAAAATTGTCAGAAGATTGTTTCTTTTAAGGCTGGGATAGAAGCCAGGGTGTTGACTTGATCACCCGTAAAGACTAATAGTGGATTTTTCTATCTTCTGATGCCAAAGAAAATTCAAAGAAGCAAAGAGAGAGTCAGCTGTGGTTTTACAGGATGGTAGGAACTGCCAAGGAGCAGAAATCAAAATGTCTTTTATTGATCCTGTTAAAGAGTTCCCAGAGGGGTCTACCTTGGGCTTTTCAGAAGAAGCAAGGTCTCATGTTAGATGTGCATTGGCAGTAGATAAATTGTTTTCTATTTCCTGGTGTGGGACTGTTACACCTAGGGCCATGCATTCCAAATACTGTCACCACAGTTGTCACCAGGAGCACAGAGACTGACTGAGTTCCCACCCCTGGAAGAGAGACTAAAGAGAAGGCACGCTCTTCAATCACAGAAACCTCCTAAACTGATTGCTTCATTTACATCCTGGAGCAAGGAGCTGGTTAGTTTATTTAAAAAAAAAAAAAAAAAGAATAACCAGAAAGAAAAATGAGGCTAACTCTGCCAGAGTCCCATAGTCCTTCACGAAAATATCTATTTTGCTCTCCCTCTGTTTTGAGGTTCCCATAATTCAATTCAATAGCTATCTCTGTACTGAAAGTATAGCCTTTGCAATCTCTTGTTGGTTCTATAAAAACTTTTTAGAAGAAACGACATGGTTCTTGCTTTCCAAAAATCTTCCAATCAATCTGAAAAGAGAAACTATAAGTGCAAAGCACTAGCCTCAGTAAAGAAAGTGATAATAGCAAGCTTTCTGTAGTTCTTACTGTGTCACGTAGTCTGTTCTCAGTGGTTTATGTATATTTACTGACAGGTTCTTATAATAACCCTTGAAGTAAGTGATATGATTATTCATTATTCATCTTCCATAGAGAGAGGAACGTGGACCTTATTCAAGGTCTCCTTGTAGAACCAGCATCCCAGCTCTGGGTCTGTAGCATTGACTGTCACTCCATGCACAAACTCCCATGCTACAGGGGGCTTTAAATGCTGAGTTTATTTACATTATTATCAGACTGTTCTTATTTTTATTTTTCTCCTTTACAATCTGTTCTCCAAACGTCAGAGTGAGCTTTTCTTCAAAACATAAAACAGATCGTACAATGTACTGGTCCTATCCCTTGTTTGCACTGTGCTATGCCAAGTTGCTTCAGTGGTATCCGACTCTGTGAAACTATGGACTGTAGCCCACCAGGCTCCTCTGTCCATGGGGTTCTCCAGGCAAGAATACTGGAGTGGGTTGCCATGCCCTCCTCCAGGGCATCTTCCCAACCCAGGGACTGAACCCATGTCTCTCACATCCCCTTCACTGGCAGGTGGGTTCTTTACCACTAGTGCCAACTGGAAAAACCCTTTGTTGGCAGAATCCAATTCAAACTCCTCTGCAGGCATAGGTGTGCCCCCAGGCTCTGCTGCTGTCATGTCTTGGGGCTCCTCTATCCTCTCCTGTATCTTTGCCATCTCCCCTAAGTGCTGCTGGCCTTTCTACTCTGGGGATGTCTCAACTCCTTCTCTCTTCAAGCCTTGGGCATGTGCCATCCCTGTTTCTAGAAGGCTTGTATCCCAGCTCTGCACACGGCCCCCTCCTATTTTATTCAGATCTCTACTCAGATATCACCTCCCTGGATAGAACCTACAGTGGTCATCTACCGACTAGCCCTCTGTATCCCTCACTGCTATATATTCTTTATGACATATCATTATATGGCAACTTATTATTCATGTATTTGTTTCCTGTCTGTCACTGCTATTAGCATATACACCCCCATAAGGAAGGGATTACATCCCTTTTGTTCACTGCTGCAAACCCCATGATAAGAGCACGGTCCAGCATATGATCAGTTCTGATATGTATTTGGTAAATGAATGAATGAATAAACAAGTAAATGGATGAAATGTCACCTAGGGGAAGGTAAACTTCCTGTCAAGGGAAAAGTAAATGCAAAAAGGTTTGATATTTTACTTCTCTCTTCCCTCATTATCCTGTTTTTGGAACCACATTTCTAAACAACACAATCTAAAAGTAACCCTGCTAAATGAGATCTCTTTCCTAGATACATAGCTGCATAAGGGGCTAGAAGCCAGTGCCTTCCCGAATCAAGTCTTAAAGGATGACTTGTCATCAGTGAAAGTGTCTAAATTTCATTCACGGTCACAGCACTTAGTGGTATGTAAACAGGAAGTAAATATCATGATGAAACACACATCCAAAGGGGCCATCACTAAAATCAAGCCTCATTCCACAAAGAGCCAATAAATTAATATAAAAGGCAATTATGATTCAGGTAAGTATAATTTCTTTTCCAGAAGAAGGTGAACAACATCTAGGAGTGTAATGCATGGGCAAGGGCAGACAGGTTCAGAAGGGCCTGTCTCCCTTGGTTAGTAGAAATGCCTATGCAGACACTGGACCTCACCCATGGAAACACAAATTGAGTTCACTGGCAAGAGCCAGGCAGGGTCACTGGCGTCCCTTCCACCGCCTAACTCACCACTGTGCATGCTGAGAGGGAAACTCAGAAAGATGCCTAAAGCTTTAAGTCCTCTAGGGATGTGTTCTTAAGATGCCACGGAGATTTTCTGCAGTGCGACAGCAGTGGTCACTGACCCACTTTCCCAAGGTCACACCAAAGCTGAAGTCGTGGCTTGGCAGGACATGCGGTAAATCTGAAAGGAAGTCTGCCTAGGAAAGGCAGAGGAGTCTCAGAGTTCATTCTCTCAAGTGAAGGTTTTCCCTGGAGTGGGCTGGGGATTATTCTGGAGTAGACTGTCACAAGTAGGCATGATGGAAATCGGCCAGTTTACTCAATGAAGAGTAAGTGATATCCAGTCCTTTCCACCTCAGTACAAGCTCCTCCTGATTTTTCCAGCACCTGAAGTTGCATATGAAGGAAATCAAGCTGGCAGGCTAAACTGTAGAAAATAAATGGTAGAAAAGTAGGCACTCTAATTCTTCAGTGTCTAATTCTGAGAAACTACATATTTCTCAGTTGAAAGAATGTTCCAGGCTTACCCAGCCACATAGACATTTTAAGACATTTGACCATTATTATTTCATTAATTGAAAATCTTCTTCCCTTCCTTTTAAGAAATACAGGTGAAGGACATGTTGAAAATATAAAAAATTAGACCCCCAACACAACCACTATCCCTCACTGACATTCGTCCCTGTGAAATATTGGGAAATCTCCCCAAATAATTCCTAATTGGAGCTGTGGTTCAGATAAATCTGACAGTACATTAAAGCTGGCTTGGGCAGTGCGAGAGCATGCGGAGGCTTTCTGATCTAGGTTGTTTGGCTTAAGGATTTGAGGAAGCAAATGGAAGCAGCTGCACTAAGGATTTTCTGCAATTAGGTTCATGCAGATTCTGGAAGTTGCTTATTAGGACTGTCAGTTTCAATCCATCTGGTATTTTCATGTTCAAGTAGTATTGTGCGCTGCTCAGTGGGGTCAGTGGTTTTCCTTTTACCTGCTAGACAGCATTGCACAACCATCAAGGCTTATCTGCTGGAAGCAGGGTGCACAATTTGGCTGCTTACAGCAAAGCACATGAATTTTTGATTTGTCTGTGTGAGACAGCACAGACACCTCCTAGGAGTTCCAGTTTGGACCAGTGCAAGACTTAGGAAGTATTTCCAAGTTTTTCTGGCTTATTTATTTTTATTTTACTTTTTGCAAGCGTTCTTTCCCCCGGAGCCTTATGTAACACATACAACCAATGGTAAATGCTGTGGAAAGCTAGTTATTTCCATTTTATTTCCTTGCCTGTCTAATATTAATTCAGAAAGTGATAGACTATACTAAGTAGTATGCCTAGAAGAAGACTTGACACCTTCAAACTTCTACTAAATTTCAGGATGCTCATCACTACAGACCATATCTGATCTCTTAGACTATGCTATTTTTAACACAATTCTCTTTCACCCCAAATGCTACTTCATATAGTCAGTCTTCATTTGGCTAGAGTAAACTTGAATTCCAAGCCATTCAGAAGAATTCCACATTGATATTATACATCCTTCCAATGCAAGTTTGGGTGTGCACTTATTTGGAAACTATCAGTCTCTTCTTCCTCCTTATTGCAGCCTCTCTGCTTCATGGGGTTATGCTAAGGCACACCATAATTTCTGACTTATGCAGCTATGAGAACTTTCAACTCTCAGGCCTAATCCCTAACACTGTGTAGACTTCTTTGCATTTGCATATCATCTCTTAAAACGTTGAGAGCAATTTTTTCCTGTTTAGGCAAAGAGAGGTTCTGGGCCAGAATTTATTGGGTTTTCCCAGCTTATTTTATTTCTGTTATCCCATTTAGACGCAGAGTTTAAATTTGCTAAAAGATGATAACCAGGAATACCCTATGTTTCTTGGAACCTATCCTGAAGTGGGCTTTAGCAGAGGCAGGGACGGAGTTAAGAAGATGAAGTGGCTCTTTGTTCTCTTTCATCTTGGCGATTGTGAAGCAGGTCCTCTAAAACATACAATGCCTGGCCCGTGCATTGGCCAAATGGTGCCCATGCTGTCCTTCCCAGTAAGGGTGGAGGTGCTGGAAGGATATGAGGACAGGGAAAGTGACTCCTCTACCTAGCACAGTACTGCTTGGAAGGAAAATCACAAAACAAAACAAAGAAGACTGTCAAATTGGTGGTGGTGTCAGAGAAATGTTGGTGGATATTTTGCTTCTCAGAAGTGTGGTTCCCCTGACAAATTTCTAGATGTTAGTATAAGACATACAGGAATGCTGCCTTTTGTGTTTTTGACTCAGAGAGCTACAGAATTGGAAAATATAATGACTACAGCTAGGTTATTGAATCAAGACAATAAGAAAAGGAAAAGAGCTCATTTTAATGTAATGTTGAAGTCCTTGAAACTTGGGGCAGGAGTCTTTGAAGTTAGGAAGGAAATTGCTTCTGGTTCAAAGTGAATTCCTTTAGTTTAATTCTGTGAACTAAAAACCAAACATCCAAAAATCTCCAAAATCCAGAAATCCAAATCCAAAAATCTCAGCTAATCCACAAAGCGTATCCCATGTTTGTGCACCACGAGAAATGACTTTGTTCCACACAGGATGTGGAGTGGTGTGCCCAATGACAGTATGCTCTGTACGCATGTTTTCCAGAGCCCAGGGTTAAAACTTGGGCTTCTCAAGGCTAAACTCCTTCAAGTTCTAGAGCCCGCTCTCTTTCTCAGTAGAAACTAGGATGGAGTAGGGAATGAGTGGATGGATATGACTGTCTAGAGCCCACTCTCCTCCTCAGTAGCATCAAGGATGGAGTAGGGAGTGGGTAGATGAATGTGACTGTCTCTGGAAATGAAGCTCTGCTCAGTGATTTCTGGTAGTCTTTTTGGTATTATTTGAGAAGCATCAAATATTAGACTTTTAAGGACCCCCTGGAGAAGGCAATGGCACCCCACTCCAGTACTCTTGCCTGGAAAATCCCATGGGCGGAGGAACCTGGTGGGCTGCCGTCTATGGGGTCGCACAGAGTTGGACATGACTGAAGTGACTTAGCAGCAGCAGCAGCAGCAGCAAGGACCCCCTACTCATTGTAAGATCAGTTCATGGTAGAGATTCAGGATGAGTTTGAATTATTTATTGTCAGACAGACAGACACACACACACACATACACCACTACCCAACATGAACATCCTGAGGATTTGGTAACAGCTGAGTGAAAAGCAAAAAAACCCATAGAACCCACGGGTGAAGAACTGATTATTTTCTATCTGAATGGACAATCTGAGGAAGTTTTCCTCCCAGGATTTTACTGTGGCAAGAAATATAACAATCAGCTCATAAATCTAATCTTTAAAAAATAGGTAGGCCAACAGTGACATTCATTTCTAGGTAAATAGAGTGAGTGTACCATTTTTATTCTTCCCCCTGAAAACTCTAGACATTTTCTATGAAGCAAATATAAGGAGATTCTGACAGAATAACTAGAGAGAAAAACAGCAAGGGTATAGAAGAGCTCAACAACATCATCCATCAACAGGACCTAGTAGATATTTACAGGGTATCCCTCTCAACATAGCAAAACACACGTTCTTTTGTGTGTATCTATGGAACACATACTAAGATGTCCATATCTTGTAGACAATGCAAATCTCTATAAATTTAAAAGAACTAACATTATACAGAATGTGTTCTCCAATCACAATGCAATCAAACTACAACCAACTTTAAAAAGATAATAAGAAAATACCTAAACACACTGAAGTTAAACACTACACTTCTAAATGATCCATTGGCCATAAGGAATTCTCAAAAGAAATAAGAAAAAATAGTGAACCGAGAGATAATTAATATAAAACACATTCAAAATTTGTGGGACACAGCTAAAGGAATGCTGAGAGGGAAGCTGATTACACTAAATGTACATATTAGGAAAGAAGAAGGATCTGAAATCAACAATCTAATTTTTACCTTAAGAACCTAAAAATAACAGAGCAAAGTAAACCAAAATTCAGCAAAAGGAAGGGAATAATGAGGGTAAGAGCAGAAAACAATGAAATTATAAATAAAAATAATAAACTTTTATAAAACATCTAAATAAATGGAGAGACATACTATGATCAAGGATTGGATGACTCAACATAGTAAAAATGTCAATGCACCCCAAGTTAGTATAGAAGTTTAAGGCAATGGCCATCAAATATTAGTTCTTTCAAGATTTTTGTATGTATAGATAATATTATTTTAAAATTTAGGTGGGAAGGTAAAGGAACTTTAATATCTAAAACACTTCTGAAAAACAGCTCAGTAGGGGGTATAAGTATAGCTGATTACAAGGCTTATTACACCCCTATGGTAATCCAGACTATGTGATATTGTTAGAAGAATAAACATATGGATCAATGGAACAGAACAGTGAAGCCCAAAAGAGACTCATACAAAGTGCACAACTGGTTTTTGACAGAGCTACAACACTCTTCAATGGAGGAATAGATATATCTTTTTCAACAAATTGTGTTAGAGTAACTGGCATTCATAGGCAAAGGGAAAAAAAAAAAAAGGATCTTGACCTGTGTTCCATTCTACAAATACTAACTCAAAACACATCACAGGCTTAAATGTAACACAGAAACCTTTAAAAGTTTCAGAGAAAATCATAGTATAACATCTTCAGGATGTAGGGCTAGGCAAAAAACTCATAGACTTGAACTAAAAGCATGGAAAAAATTCACACACTGAATTTTATCAAAATTAACAACTTTTGTTCTGTAGGAGATCCTATTAAGAGGATAAAAGAAGCTATACAGTGTGGGAGAAAATCTTTGCAAACCACATATCTGACAAAGAGCTAGTGTCTAGAATATATGAAGTGCTCTCATAACTCAACAGTAAAACAAACAAAAAACAACTCAAAAATCAAACAATTTTAAAGTGGAAAAACAAACCAACCAACCATGAAGACGCACTGCATGGAAGAGGATATATAGATGTCAAGTAAGCACATGAAAAGAAGTTCATTATTAGCCAACAGGAAAATGCAAATTACAGTCACAAGGCAATATCACTTCACATCTATTGGAATGTCTGAAATACAAAGATAATGACAAAATCAAATGTTGGCAAGGATACAGAGAAACTGGATCACTCTTACTGCTGGTGGGAATGTGAAACAGCACAGCAAACCTGGAAAAGTTAGGCTGCTTCTTAAATAAAGGAAACATGCAAATACCATACAATTCTGTAGTGGCACTCATCACAGAGAAAAATACTATTCAAAAACCTGTACAGAACTGCTTACGGCAGCTTCATTCATAATAGCCCCACACTGGAAAATACCTCGATGTTCTTCAGTGAGGGAATGATTCAACACACCAGTATAAGGCATGGAATACGGCTCAGCAATAAAAAGGATAAAGTATTGATAGACGCAGCAACCTGGAAGACTCTCCAGTGAATTAGGCTAGTGAAAAAAATTCAGTCCTCAAGGGTCACATGCTATGTGATGTCACTTTATAGAAGTTCATTCGAAGTGACAAAATTATAGAAATGGACTACAGATTAACAGTTGTCTGGGGCTGAGGAGGAGACAGAGGGAAGTGGGTGTGGCTATAAAGAGCATCATGAGAGTTTCTGGTGCTGATGAAGTGTCAGCTTCCTGGTGGGGATACTATACTGTAGTTTTGCAAGATGTTACCATTGGGGGAAACTGAGTAAAAGATACGTGGGATCTCTCTGTATTATTTCTTACAACTGTATGTGAATTCACAACAATCTCAATGAAAGTTAAATTATAGAAAGAACTAAGAGCATAGAGTATGTAAAAATAACTCAGGCAACAAGGTAAAACAGACCTTACCCAAAAATGATGAATCATTATCATGTAGTGTCCAAAGCAGACTTGAGAGGCTTCTTCTTCCAGGGATTCCTATCCACGACTCGTGTGCAAATGTTACTGAAACACTGCTCCCTTTCCTAGTTTGTGTGGTGAAGTTGTCTTTCATTCTCATGTTTCATGGAGCCAGTGCAAACATAATGAGATAATTGAGTACGTTATCTCCAAGTACGTCTTTTGCCCTTGGTCCTGGCTTCTGCTGCTGAGTATCACCATATCAAGAATCTCTGTTTCTGCACAGCATCACCCCAGTCCTTTCGCCTTAGAAGGCACGCATTACTGTTTTTCCCTCCATTCCCACTTTTGTCTCAACCTAACCTGCCAGTTCCAGTTACTAAGCAAACTCATCTTAGTATTCTATAGTCAGGTGTCAATTACCAGGAAGTTTTAACCTTCCTTCCGGATGACATATTTCAAAAGAAGCAAAACTAACAAATTACTTTGTTATTGGTAAAATGCTTGTGGAAGAACAGTTATTCTTATGGGGCTGGTGGTTGTAAAGGAGCTGGGAAGGGACACACAGCCTCTATTTGAATTCTCCCATCTGTATTTTAGTAAATGAGAATGAGGCAGGGCTAGAAAAATACTAAAGTGTATGCTTGCCCTGCCCCTTCTGTCTTCAACTCTTCCCCATCTCCCTGTGGTCCTTCTCTAATTTGTGAGTAAATATTTTAATGAGACCATTAATTATGTTACATGTTTGTATCCGTAAATGTCCTTTTTAATAAAATCAGTTACTCAAATTTTAGCTGCAAATCCCTACCTTCTAATTTTTCATGGATGGAACGCTCTCATTGCATGTCTTGCTGTCACTCGGTATTTTCAGCATGGCTCCGAACTAGCCATTAGTTCCATGATGAGCAAGGCGGGAGAGAGAAGGGAGGCTCGACTAAATGATGCAAAATTACACTGGCCAGAAAGGCCGTGGCTCATGGACTTGGAAGGCACCACACGCTGTGTCTATCTAGTCCTGTTCATCCAGTTACAGTCTTCCTAGTCTGTGCTTTATCTTCTACTTTTTCCTGTGTTCCCAACCCCTGGCATCCAGAGCTCTGCCCTAACCAACTGAGCTCAAGATTGTTTGCTCTTCACTAAACTCGAGACCTGGCCCCGGTTTTACCCTTGAGAGCTGATCTGCAGCTTTGGGCCCCGACCAACCACCTCTGTACCTGTGACTCTGGCCATCGCTAACTCAGCAGTGCCGCTTCCCTGCCTCTCATTCTCCTTACGAAGGGGCTGCAAATGGTTTAGTCACAATGTGCCCTTGGATGGGTCACTGGCATGTGAAACTTCGCACGTCCATAAATGAGCTCGGTGTGTATGAGGCTCCTGGCTTCTGCTGCTGAGTCTCACCATATCAAGAATCTCTGCAGAGATTCTGCAGGCAGACTGCTCTGCTTCTGAAACACTCATCCTCTCTTAAGGAAGACACTGGCATGAGCCTTTCAGAGTTTCTCCTGTAGCAATGCTGCAAGCTGGAGAGAACAAAGAACACTGGATCCCCACAGGGACAAGAGTCTATTGTCTGGATTGTCAGGGAAAGGTTGGAGGAAGGTTGGCAAAGTGACACTTTATAGACAGAAGGAACATCATGGCCAAGGCTTGGAGGAAAGGGGGCACAGAGTATCCAGTGATGTTAAAGAATCTGGGCTTTTTGCTGTATGCAGTGAGGTTAGATTTATATTACTGTGGTCAAATATATATAACATAAAATTTACCATTTAAGAATTTACCATTTTAAACTGATACTTGAAAATTAACCATTTTTAAAGTATCAGTTTGATGATATTAAATACATTGCAACCACCCCCACCATCCATCTCCAAAACTTTTCTCATCTTACAAAACTGAGTCTCTGTAGCCATTGAACAATAACACTCCATTCCCCCTCCCCCAGCCCCTGACCGCCTCCACTATACTTCCTTATCTCTGTGATTTTGACTACTCTGCTGCTGCTAAGTTGCTTCAGTTGTGTCCGACCCTGTGCGACCCCATTGACGGCAGCCCACCAGGCTCCCCTGTCCCTGGGATTCTCCAGGCAAGAACACTGGAGTGGGTTGCCATTTCCTTCTCCAGTGCATGAAAGTGAAAAGTCAAAGTGAAGTCGCTTAGTCGTGTCCGACTCTTAGTGACCCCATGGACTGCAGCCTACCAGGCTCCTCTGCCCATGAGATTTTCCAGGCAAGAGCACTGGAGTGGGCTGCCATTGCCTTCTCCTCTAGTTTCCTCATGTACATGGAATCATATGGTATATATCTTTTTGTGACTGGCTTATTTCACCCAAGCACAAGGTCTTCAATATTCATCCACATTGTAGCCCGTGTCACAGCTTCCTTTTTTTGAAAAGGGTAACCAACATTCCATTATAGGCATACACCCCATTTGGTTTTTCCAGTCTTCCATTGACGGGCACTTGGGTTGCTTCCACCTTTTTTTTTGGCCATTATGAATAACTCTGCAGTAAACACGGGAGTACAGATACCTCAAGATAGTGATTTTGTTCCTTTTGCATAATCAGGAGTGGAATTACTGGATGATATGGCAAATCTATGTTTAATTTTTTGAGGATCTGCCATCCTGTTTCCCATAGCAGCCGCACCCTTTTACATGCCCAAATGAGGTTTGATTTTTAAAGGATTTTAGGCTAGCCAGGGCCTCATCAGTTTGGTTGAGAGAGTTCTCTGCCTGTCTGCTGTGCAGAGAGTGGAACAGAGGCAGCAAGGCTGCGTTAGGTTGTTGTGTAAACAGCTTAGAGATGAGGAAGAAGTGAACCAAAGCTGACCCTGTGTGGATGATGACAGGTGATACGTTTTAGAGCTTTTAGAGAAGTGCAATCGAGTGCTTGGGCTTCTAGAGTGGCTCTGTGGGAAAGAATCCACTTGCAATGCAGGAGGACACAGGAAACATGGGTTCCATCCCTGGGTCGGGAAGATCCCCTGGAGGAGGAAACTGCAACCCACTCCAGCATTCTTGCCTGGGAAATTCCATGGACAGAGGAGCCTGGCAGGCTACAGTCCATGGGGTAGCAAAGTGTCAGATGTGACTGAACACAATGCAAAAGGGCTTAAGGAAGTTCTGGCATAATGGTATTACTGATAGCCAGTCCCTGCCATGGGGGAGAAAATTAAGGGACAAATACTTCCTTAGTTATCAAACGAATTACCTGGGAATGGTGGGGACTGGAATAGCACAAGAAGCGAGAGGAAAGGAGAAAGGCTATTAGAAAAGTGTGAGCGAGTGGGATGGAGGAAACCAAGGAAAGAGGAAAAGAAACTTAAACAAAATGACCCTCTGAATGTGTTTATAAAAATATGCTCATACAGGCTTGTATGTACCTGAGAAAAAAATTTAAATCTATTAAGATGTACTTGAGAAATGGTTGGCAAAGCAACAGACAAAAAAGGTACAAATCCCTCCCCCCCCCACCACCAATATAAATGAGACAATTCTAGGAGACAATACTAGTTCAATCACTTTTATCACGGTGGCATCACTGGATTGTACCTATGTAATGACTGAGCAACTCCACTTTCACTTTTCACTTTCATGCATTGGAGAAGGAAATGGCAACCCACTCCAGTGTTCTTGCCTGGAGAATCCCAGGGATGGTGGGAGCCTGGTGGGCTGCCGTCTAGGGGGTTGCACAGAGTTTGACGCGACTGAAGCGACTTAGCAGCAGTAGCAGCAGCAGCAGCAACTAATAAAAAGATCACACCAGTTTTGTGTATGAAAACGAAACAAACTTTAGTTTTGGAGATTAGAGACAGGAATTCACATTCCAAAAGAATTCACAAATACCCCATCAGGAAAGTAAGAAAGAGAAAATCCTAAGGGTAGAAATAAGGTCCAGTAGCCATCCATACTCAGGGAAACACAGAGCTGTGAGCTTACGCTTTTAAGAGTGATCAGGACGATTATCTTCCTGAAGATACTGACGAAGAAGAGCAAAAGAGCACTGAATGAATTCAAAACTATTTCCAGTACAGACGCCACTGGAAACCTCATTTAGTCATATTTTAGAAAGAATATGTGATGCAAACAAGTATAATTTCTGTGCAAGACAATTCTATACTTATTGAATGTGTCTGGATGAAACTTTTGAAACACATTGAATAAAATATATTGAGTAGATGTTAACATTAGTGAAAGGGGCTGGTTTGAAGGACTTGCTGCACTTGTTTGCTCCACTGGGGAAGCCTCATTGCCAAGCAAGATTCTTTAACCTTGACCTTGGGAGATAAAAACTGCCTTGGAGAAGGAGGAATCAAGTGGTTTTCTAGCTGTGATGAGATTTTGTTTTCTGTAGCCTGTTCCCCTACAGACATTTAAATAGTATTGATTTTCTTACAATAGTCACCTGGGGAGCAAATAATGACTAATTTTGTGATAACTTCAAACCATCTGCCCAACTAAAGCTGTATTTTTATGTGACCTTCTGATTTTCAGTTTGGGAGGTTATCTTTGGAGGTGAAATATCTTGGGTTCTAAGAGTCTTCTATTTAAATTGAAGTTTATCTTCACTCCCAAGTAGACTTTCTTTGTTAATTTCCTGGGACAAACTATATCAATTTTTGCTTTTCAGTTTCCACGCGATGACAAACCTGTTTACCTGACAGGACTCAAATGGGGGAGGAATGACCATTCTCAGCCTGCAGCCTTGCACGAATTCACAGTCTGCTCACATATTCCTTCCTCCATCCTGCCCTTCCTCTTTATTCCATGTAATATGCTTTTCCCTACATTAATAAGTGTATGTGTGTGCATATGTGTGTCTATGAATATTCCCAAGTTATTGTGTACATGTTCTCTCTTCAGGTAGATGGAACACAGACAATAATCTCTGGATCAACAGGGATCATTTCTTTAAAAATGATCATTTCTTTAAAGAACCTTCTTCCCGTCAAATAATGAAAGGCAGGTTTGACTCCATGGTGAACATCCACTAGTTTGTTTGCTGAATAAAGTCCAAAAAAGTAAACATAATGAAAATTTCTGAAATAGACAAGGCCATTTTCCAGAAAATAGTCCTATTAGAATAATTGGCAGATGTCATGTGATAAAGGATTAAAATGATTACCGCTTATGACAGTTTTGCAAGTCTTAAAAACCCACATTTCTAACTACAGATTCTCCCCACCCTAACACATCTTTGAATGATAGGATTGCTTCCAATTTAGGCAAAATTGACCTACTCTAATATCTGGTAATCAGACAGTTCCAAAACAGGTCATCTTACCCACGTGTGCATATCAAATAGACTTCAGACCAAGAAATGGTAAATAGTTAAAGTCAGATGTTTTAATAGTTTTTGCTTTTTGATAGTATGTCAGGAGTGATTTTCCCCTTGACATGCCAGAAAATTTTACTGGAAGAATCATCAAATGTGAGTTTTCAGATAACTAACAAAAGTTTATAAGATTTAATCACTCCATAAAACACTATACTTCTCCTGGGCATATGAATCTTGGTACCAAATATTTATAGAAATGAGTTTCCTCTAAATAATGGTGTGTCATATATACATTAATATATAGCTACACTTTCCCTTCAAGTCTGTGATGTGTTCATGTAGATTAATTTTTTTAAGCAAGAAAAATGGATGAAAGAGAGCTATTTTGCTAAAATTATAGGGGCTTCCCTGGCAGTTCAGACCAAAAAGAATCTGCCTGCAATGCAGGAGACCCAGGTTCAATCCTTGGGTTGGGAGATCCCCTGGAGAAGGGAATGGCTATTCACTCCAGGATTCTTGCCAGGGAAATTCCATGGACAGAGGGGCCTGGTGGGCTACAGTCCATGGGGTTGCAAAAAGTCAGACAGGACGGAATGACTAAAACTTTCACTTTCATAGAGCTCATGAAATTGTTAGCTTTGCTCCTAAAATCTTGCCATTTTGCTGAATTTCCCCACATTTTACTTTTAAGCCCATGGCACAGAAAACGCATCAATGCAAATCATTCTCAAATAGTTAATGGGCTATTTTATCACAAAATTTCTTTGAATATTGACAATTTCAAGCACTGCAAAAAAAAATTGGTGGAAAGTTTTAGTTTCTCATGCTTATGATAATGAGAATAATCTTTAACTACAGTTGTTATTGTTATTTGACTGGCTTATATAAAAATCAAAATGTAATGAAATTGAGTGCATTTCTAAAATGCACACATGCACACTATGCATGTGTGTGCTTAGTAGCTCAGTTGTGTCTGACTCTTTGTGACTCCATGGACTGTAGCCCACCAGGCTCTTCTGCTGTGGAATTCTCCAGGCAAGAATAAACTGGAGTGGGTAGCCATTCCTCTCTCCAGGGGATCTTCCTGACCTAGGGATTGAACCTAGCAATGTAGGTGGATTCTTTACCATCTGAGACATCAGGGAAGCCCAAATATATACTATATACTCACTGAATAATGTATTTGGAGGGCCATCAATGAAATGATTAAATAATGTGAATTAACAAACGAACAAAAAAAATAATACAACATTATTAGATGCTATCAACACCATAAATCCTAGACTGAGAAGACACTGGACAATGTGCCTAATTTGTAAATTATCAGTGGTGAGGATTCTTACTATATTGTATACTTTTTTCTAACTAAAATTCTGAAATCCTGGGGCTCTTAATCACTCTGGATAAAGACTAAATCTAGACTCTGTAAGAAAGGAGCTTTGCAGGTTGAGGTGTCATTCTTACTAGGTTGAATTACTGTTATACGTATTACTCATGTTCTGCAGTGTGTGGATTATGTGAAGGGGATTTTTGGTGAGAAAGTTGACTTGAAAATAAGTTATACATCACCGAAATGTTGTGGAGTTCCTAAAAGGTATTTTACAGGACTGGGTGTTTGGGGTGCATCTGAACTGTATTCCCTGATGATGCAATGATGTTCTCTGCATAAAAGTTACATAACCAGGGTGCCAATATACGAGTCAGATCTTCACATCAGGTGGCCAAAGAATTGGAGTCTCAGCTTCAGCATCAGTCCTTCCATTGCATATTCAGGGTTGATGTCATTTAGGATTGACTGGTTTGACCTTGCAGTCCAAGGGTCTCTCGAGAGTCTTCTCCAACACCACAGTTCAAAAGCATCAATTCTTCAGTGCTCAGCCTTCTTTATGGTCCAACACTCACATCCATACATGACTATTGGAAAAGCCATAGCTTTGACTATACAGACCTTTGTCAGCCAAGTGATGTCTGTTTTTTAACATGCTGTTTAGGTTTGTCACAGCTTTCCTTCCAAGGAGCAAGTGTCTTTTAATTTCATGACTGCAGTCACCATCCATAGTGATTTTGGAGACCAAGAAAACAAATCTGTCGCTATTTAAAATTTTTCCCTTTCTGTTTACCATAAAATTATGGGATTGGATTCCATTATCTTAGTTTTTGGAATGCTGTTTTAAGCCAGCCTTTTCACTCTTCTCTTTCACCTTCATCAAGAGCCTCTTTAGCTCCTGTTTGATTTCTGCCATTAGAGTGGTATCATCTGCATATCTGAGGCTGTTGATATTTCTCCAAGCAATCTTGATTCCAGCTTATGATTCATCCAGCCCAGTATTTCCCATGATGTACAATGTATGTAAGTTAAATAAGCAGGGTGACAATATACAGCCTTGTTGTACTCCTTTCCCAGTTTTGAACCAGTCCGTTGTTTTGTGTCCAGTTCTAACTGTTGCTTCTTGACCCACAGACAAGTTTCTAGGAGACAGGCAAAGTGGTCTGGTACTCCCATCTCTTGAAGAATGTTCCAGTTTGTTTTGATCCACACAGTCAAAGGCTTCAGTGTAGTCAATGAAGCAGAAGTAAATGTTTTTCTGGAGCTCCTTTGCTTTCTCTGTGATCTAGCAAATGTTGGCAATTTTATCTTTGGTTCTTCTGCCTCTTCAAAGCCTACCTTGCACATCTGGAAATTCATAGTTCACATACCGCAGAAGCCTAGCTTGAAGGATTTTGAGCGTAACCTCACTAACATGTGAAATGAGTGCAATTGTATGGCAGTTTTTATAGACTTTAAAAAGTCTATCAAACAACAAATGCTGGAAAGTGTGTGAAGAAAAGGGAAAATGGAACCCTTCACTGTTGCTGGGAATGTAAATTGGTGCAACCACTATGGAAAACAGTATGGAGTTTCCTCAAAACCCTAAAATTAGAGTTGCCATATGATCTAGCAATCCTATTCTTGGGAATATATACAGAGAAAACTCTAATTTCAAAAGATATATGCACCACAATCCTCATTGCAGCACTATTCGCAACAGCCATGTCACGGAAACAACTTAAGTGTCCGCTGACAGAGGAATAAAGAAGGTGTGGTGTGGATATACATATATGTGTGTGTGTATACACACACACACACACACACACACACACACACTTCTATATGTAATAAAATACTGCTCAGCCATAAGAAAAGAATGAAATAATGCCATCTGCAGCAACATAGATGGAGACAGTAAAGAACAGGGCAGCCTGGCATGCTACAGTCTACAGGGCTGCAGAGTCAGACACGTCTTAGTGACTAAATAACAATAATGATCCTAGGGGTTATCATACAACTGAAGTTGAAAAGAGAAAAACAAAATTTCATACGGTATCTCTTATATGTGAATATAAAATGATACAAATGAACTTGTTTATGAAACTGATATAGACTCACAGACGTAGAATATAAACTTATGGTTATCAAAGGGAAAAGATGGTGGGGGAGGAATAAATTAGGTGTTAGAAATTTGGGATTAGCAGATGGAAACTATCATATGTTAAGTAAATAAACAACAAGGTCCTATTGTCTAACACAGGGAAATTTATGCAATATCCTGAAATAAATCATAATGGAAATAATAGGAAAAAATATATCTGAATCACTTTGCTGTACACCAGAAACTAATACAGCATTATAAACCAACTATATGTCAATGAAAAAAGTAGAGAATTTCTGCAATCCTTTTATTATAAACAAAACTTACCTTCAATTTCTCATTCTTATGTTGGACTATTTGCTAAAAATATACTTTTGTATAATTTAAAGGGTTATGCATGAAGACCATCATTACTAATTCATTTGGTATTCATTATAAGACCTTTAATCATGATGTATTAATTTGGTAAAAATGTGGATATAATGTATAATTTCTAAATGATTCCATTATAATTTACCAGTTAAAGAGTCTATTGTTATTTCAATATCTTCTCAAACACATATTAAAGCATAACGGTTTGTTTCTTTATGAAACAGCCAAAGTTAAGAGGAGAACCAAACAATTTTCATTTCTTCAGAGGACAGTAGCGCTAGAAGGATGGATTTATAGAAATCATAAAAGAACAGTCAAAACTAACCCAAATAATAACAGAAACAAATGTACTCTGGTGTGTTTGATTTTAAATTTCTGGAGGCTGATGCACAAACTTTCAGAGTCAACCCAATCCATGGGAGATTAAACCGATCAGGCTGAAGTGAAGTTTGGTTTTTTAAAAGCTGAGTCTTCAGAGAGGGAAGTTTTGACTATAAATAATCGCTGAGCATTTATGAGGTTCTTACTTCTTACACGGTCACTTGGCCCTTCTAAAATTTAGATTTTACATCTGTGCTATGAGTGAGACACGGACAACTCATGCATAATAATGATAAAGAAGTTAAAAATCCAAGCCACAAGGAGGTGACTCGAATGAACAAAATAACATACTGCAGCACCCCACATGTGGTTCTCCGAGAGCCCTTCCCGAAATCAGGGAGAAATCCTCTACTTCTGAAGCAGTCTTAGCATGATGACTGCAACTGTAAAGTGCTTACATTTTCTCCAGGCAATGCAGAGCATCCCTAGACATATACCACGGAAAGAGAAGTCTCATTTCATCCTGGGGAGAATAGAAGAGGATGAGGTAGAAAAGCACAATCAATCTAGTTATCAACTTGTTGCCTTAAGTTCTTTGTAATAACTCCTCTCTCTTCTGTTTTTCCACTTAACTGACCTTCAGCTGACTAATTCTTCCCCATCTTTGTTGTATCCTTCTGTTTTTAATCTCCTAGCAACTTCTTCCTAAATTGATGTACTAACTCCAGGACAACAAACCTAGAGGTGTTTACCTAAATTATTTTTTAAAAATACCATAGTATAAAGACAGAAAACAAACAATAAAATAGCATGTGATGGATCGAAATGTGTAGTTACTTTTGCACAGAAGACAGAAAATACTATTTATTATGAAAGACTCATGAGTTCTGATATTTAGCAGTCATGGCCTGTACATCACAAGTAACTAAACTATGGTACTAAAAGATCATCGTAGAGGCCAGTACTAAGCTTTTCTGTATATGTGTGTCTGTGTTTATGTGCCTCTGTGTGTTTAATTAATCAGTGGGAAAATGACAAGATCTAGGTTCTTTTCTTCTGTGATCATAATTACTGTTCATTGTGTTTCTTGTTGCTTGTTCAGTCCAGACTTAGCCACAAAAGGGGCAGGACCTTCAGTTCTCCACTAACCAGCTCTTGGAGTCTCTGACCTTTGCAGGAGAATAGAGAGGATAATCCCTTAGAAGATGTTGCTGTTGCTGCTGCTAAGTCACTTCAGTCATGTCCGACTCTGTGCGACCCCATAGACAGCAGCCCACCAGGCTCCCCTGTCCCTGGGATTCTCCAGGCAAGAAGACTGGAGTGGGTTGCCATTTCCTTCTCCAATGCATGGAAGTGAAAGGTGAAAGTGAAGTTATTCAGTCGTGTCCGACTTAGTGAACCCATGGACTGCAGCCCACCGGGGTCCTCCATCCATGGGATTTTCCAGGCAAGAGTACTGCAGTGGGGTGCCATTGCCTTAGAAGATGTTAGGTTTCTTCAGTTTCTAGATCCTGCTGTTTCACATTTCTATAATTCTAATTCTACTCCATACTCCAATGATTCCAATTAACTCATTTAAAAATGGTGTCTTTCTTTACATGATGGTCAAGTATAGAATCTAAAAGTTTCTGATCGCAAACACTGATGATTACCTGGGTGACTTCACTTACTCCCCTGTATTTCCCTAAACTGGACTCTTCAAAAAAAAATTTTTTTTCCACAAATAAGCTTCCTGTTCATCTTGATTATGCTGATGTTCTGAAATTTGGCTTTGTACTTTTACACTGCTTTTGGAGAAGAACAGGACCAAGACAGCTAAGTTCAGTGACAATTACTGCACCAGCTTCTGGAAATATTCTAAGAAGAGGTGCTCTAGACAAACACAAAGCACTCTGCAAAGACAGTCACATTTATCCTCGTAACATCTCGAGTGGGTGTGCTGTGGACACTGTTAATACAAACCTTCCAGTGCCACACACACAAAAAAAACAGATGATATTCTCTCACTGCTTGAGGGATGACTGTTTGTTTATTTGTTTGTTTTTTCCCCTCATTTCTTAAGGGGAATTATCCATTGGATTGCTTTGTGAATGCCAGCCTGAGTGTGTGTATCTGATCACTCACAAATGTGACCTGAAGACTTGCTTGGTAGAAAAGCAATGTTCCAAGCTGAAAAGTCTATACCTATGCAGGCACTTCCCACTGCAAACCAAATGGAAGAGGTTAATACAGCATACTGAAATAAAAATGTACAGAATTGTTGGTAGGGAAGAACATCTGTTGAAAGAGGAAATGAATACATGTTCCCTGCGTACAGTCACACCTTATAAATCAGGTCCTTGGTGTTACTCATCATTGTTTTTAACATTTTAATAAAGATTATGCTATAATGGCATGAATTTTATCAAGGCAGTAAGGCTGAGGAATGGAAGTCAGTGTAATTAAATCTATTATCAATGACTGAATAAGAAGCTGACCCTTAGTGAGGCCAGTCCCTTTAGCAGAGACATAAAAATTATTACTCGAATGCCCCAGTGAAATGTCATAGTGTCCTTAGAAGGCAATCCTTAGCAGCATCAAAGAGTACATAAAGAGATATAAAGTACAGATGCCCATAAAGCATTATCCAGAAGCCATCTAAGAAGAAAAATTCAACAAAAGGGATCATATTTCCAGTGGAAAATACCCTTTCCCTCATAACTGATTTGGAATGCCTGATTTAAAAATAAAACCCATATCTGAAAAAGCAGATATACTGTCTGCCTAATTAATAGGTGTGCCACTTAGGTACAGGATTATATGGCTTATGATATTATTTTATTTGGTATATTGAATTTTTAGATTCTTCACCTGTTGGAAGTTCACTTAATTTTTTGATCATTAAGATGTATAAGCATGGTTAGTCAGTTGCATATAGACAGAAAAATGGCTTATATTCCTAACCCACTCAAAGATCACAACTATATAAGATGAAAGCTATCTTGAGAGGAATGCAATTTTACAACTTTTAGAACTCAAGAGAAACATGAGGCTTGACAGAAAATAACAAAATTATGTAAATCAATTATCTTTCAATTAAAAAATAAATTTAAATAATAGAATACTTTGAATCAACTATTTTGCTATGTTTTCTAAGTCTTTTCATTCTTTTGTTGGACAAGTACAAGTCTAGGGACAAGTCTAGTAGGTGGAATGTATAAAAAAGGAAGTTGATCAAGACTTAGCTTCTGTTTTCATTTTGCTACCAAAGTAAGGTAGAGCAAAACCAAAGACATCAATGGCAATCTTAAAAAATGTCAGAGCTGGTTGATTTTATTTACAAGCAAATAAATATGACTTCATATCTTGAGGGTATAACTGGGTGATATAAGACTTTATTCACTGTTAGGTATGGGCATTCCTCTTTTGCTACTGGTAGCTGAGATTTACACATCCTCTATTACCAAATCTTTGAAGTACTTTTTGAGAGACTATTGTCCCCACTTTATGAATGAGAAAACAGATGCTTGGAGAAGTTATCCCCCATTATTTTAGGTAGTAAGAAACAGAGTTGGCTTGGACCCCCAGTTTGATTCTACTAAAGTTTATGTCCTTCACTCTGCCAGTGTTGACCACATTATTGACTAAACTGTTTATCTCAGCTGTATCCATGATATTTTTGTTGGTTGTATTAATATCTTTCCCATATCAATACCATGGGATTTTAAGATTGCTATCTTAACCTATGGATAGAAAATTCATGAATAGGAGGGCCCACTACAGGACCTGAGCACCTGAGGACTGGGGTATCTATGGTGGGTTGTAGAACCAGTCCCCCACAGGTATCAAGGGATGATCACATGTTGAAATCCCCTGTGCTACAAGACTAGGAGGAAAGGTCTTTGAAGATGCTTAGATGGTCATGATGGAGCTTTCATGAATGGAGTTAGTGCTTTTACAATAGATCCCAGACAGCTGCCTTGCCCCTTCCACCAACTCTGAACCATGAAGAGGGCCCTCACCAGGATGGGGCCAGACTAGGGCTTTGAATTTGGCCTTACCAGCCTCTAGGCCTGTGAGAAGTAAATTCCTGCTGTTTATAAGCCACTTGGTTTGTGGTATTCTGTTATAGCAGCTGAATGAATTAAGATGGGAGGAAAGTATACTGCCTTTAGGACTTAGCCCTTGGAGGGTCATCTGTCAAGGATTAGCAAGGCCCTCAAGATGTCAAAGTAACATAAAATACAGAAAACCAGTACACTGCTGTTTGAAGAAGAAAACTGTCTTTGGTATAAACGTGGTAAATCACATAGACTTTTTACTTGGCATGAGTATTCACAATATCTATTACCATATATAAGTTTGCATGAAGTCCTCCTGTAAAGTGACCTTTTCAGCTTCGTTTAACTCAGAGCTCCTTAAATTGATTTGACCCCTTGCAGCCAACACTTCTTAACATTTAGCCGAACATTAATGTTACAAAACAAGTTTTTTAACCAACATTTTCATACTTTAAATTGAGTGATTTTTATCAATCTCATGTTGAACATTAATCACAAGGTACATTTCACACACTTTGTGTGTTGACAGTAATTTTTAAGGTTGTCCCAAATTGTCATTTGCATTGGGATACTGAGGAACATTTATCCTCCTGGATAGAATTTTTCCCCAGGCAAGGAAAGATATTAATACAACCAACAATTTCCAAAAGGGAATCATCTCAAAAACACTTACTATGCAAACCATTTGCAGTGCTTTTTCACAGACACTAAGTATGTGTACAAATCGGTATCATTCACCCACTTACAGCAATTCCTATAAGGCTAACTTTTATATCTATTTAAAAAGATAGGGAAGTGATTTCTTAACATTAATAAGTTTAAGGACATTTAAAACGTGGCCATTGAGGATTCAGAATCATGCCTTGCTAGAAATAACTATTGCCTAAAATGGACCTTCTGCATATGCAATGAGGCCTGATGCTGTATTATTTCATGTACTGCTAACCCTGTGTTTCTGCCAGTGAATAATTATTTTGAGTTACTAGAAGGAAAATGGAGCATAAGATTAGCGTGATTTCCCCCATACTAGAGAACTGAGTTGACAGTTTACAATTAAAAGGGGAAAAAATTCATCACACAAAATTGTGAACTCTGAAAACAAAGGAATGATATTTTTTCCCTTCTTCATCTACTTATGTATTGCTCACCCAATTATAAATTTTCCAGTAGTATCATATAAACCCGAATGGCAAACGTAACTGTGACTGGGGTGATAACTTTGAGTCTAAAACAACCAACCCAAAAGAAGGGAAAAGGACATTAGATAAGTTAATAACCTCAGCTTTGGAGTAAATTATTGCTGAGAGAATTTTTCCTTTCTTACCCCAAAGAATTCTCTGTATGGTAGAAAGAAAGATTCAGAAATCCTTCCAGTTTTACTAAATCATGCTAAACAAAATCAATCACTTTAACCTGTTCTTCGTGCTTTTACCTTCGTATTGCTCCCAAACCAGATAAAATATTCAGTTGCTGCCAGTAATTTAGACTTTACTGGGAATGCTTTTAAAGCCAAAATTGTCCTACCTAGAAATGATGGTGGTTGGACATCTATTTTGAGAAACGTCTGGGGTTAAAGAAAGGCATGTGTTCATGAGTACTGATTTCTTACAGCCCCAGTCTCTACCCAGCAGTCATGTCTGTCATTCTGATTGAATAATTTATTTAGAATTCTCTCTTATGCATTATATTCATGGTGCGGTGCTAAGTTGCTTCAGTTGTGTCTGAGACTATTAGTGACCACGTGGACTGCAGCCCGCCAGGCTCCTCTTTCCATGAGATTCTCTAGGCAAGAACACTGGAGTGGGTTGCCATTTCCTTCTTCCCAACCCAGGGATTGAACTCATGTCTCTTATGCCTCCTGCATTGGCAAGTGGGTTCTTTACCATTAGTGTCACCCAGTAAGCCCAAGTAAAAGGGAAAAATATTTTCCTCTAATGACTTAACTCAATTTTTATATTCAGGCATATTTAGAGAAGGCTTTATCTCCCCAAACACATTTTTTTTTCCTAATCTAAAATTAGGTATAGTAACAATGCCCTAACTGCACTAAAGAGAATGTATACATTAGACCTCTCTTGAATTCAGAATTTTCTGGTAGCTTTTTGAGTTTCATCAGGCACACAAATGTACAAGATGTGTAATACGCTTCATGATGAAAACATGTATCTAAGGTTATAAACTTCAATAAGTAAAAAAGCCTAACACTGGCCTGATTTCAGTTTTTGGTGGGTAGAAACCCATAATGTCATTGAGAACGCAAAAGCATTGGGGTCTACAGCTTTTCTCATCCAAGTCATGGCTTACTTACTGACAAAAGCAATTTATATGCCACGAAACATAATCTATTAGACAAAAGGGTGAAAAGCTGATGGCTAGTTTTTGTTCTTGGAGGATAGATAAGAAACATGGAAACTGGTGTCTGAGTGATTTTTTAAAAATTAATTAGTCTATTTAAATTGGAGGCTAATGACTTTACAATATTGAGGTGTTTTTTGCTTTACATTGACATGAATCAGCCACGGGTGTACATGTATTCCCCTGTCCTGAACTCCCCTCCCACCTCTCTCCCCATTCCATTCCTCTGGGTTATCCCAGTGTATTTGGCAATGACTCAACCATAGGAAGACAGAGTCAAAATAACTTCTGAAAGAATCCTATGTCTGTGACATTAAATTGTATTACAGATATTGTCGGGCAGAAATAAATAACCTGTCACATTACTGGAGGACCTATTTTCCCCGGGGAGCTGTTATTGATATTCTTATAAAATAAGATGAGGAAGGTAAAGATGCTATGCTATGGAGTTTACAGTATCATAAATCCTGTAGGTCAGCAGTGGGCAAGTAGTTCCCATCAAGAGTCGGATCATGACTATTTCAGGTGTTGCAGGCCACATGCAGTTTCTGCCTCTCTTCTCCTTCCTCCTTCCCTCCTCCTGTCCTTCCTTCTGTTTTTCTTTCCTTTATTGTACAACCCTTAAAAATGTGAAAACAGCCTTAGCTCCAGGTCTATTACTAAAGCAGGTTATGGGCCTGTTAATCATACTTACTTAAAAAAGATCATATTTACTTTTTAGGGATGTTATATATATGATAATCCTCTGCTAGAAACTTGCTGAGTCAAGAAGACAGGACGTGGTGGGGATGCAGATTTGATGGACGAGGACTTTAATTAAGAAAGGATAATCTCCCAAACTTTGAATATCTGAATGTCAACCAAGTAGTTTCATTTTTTTCTACCTACCTCCCTATGAATGTCTTGGGTAAACCAGGGGGATGAAACATTTTTGAGCCAACTATTTTTATCAGTCACAGAAAGTCCCTCTGAATCAAAGGCTGCTTCAATACAGGGTGGGCAGAGTTGTCATTTTAATTGTCCATTATCTCCAACAACCTTTTTTTTTTTTTTTTAAGCTTAATTGTTTAAAGAGTAGTTTTAGGTTCACAACAAAATGGCAAGGAAGGAGCAGAGACTTCCTATAGAACCCCTGCTATTCTGCCGTATACACACGCATTGCTGTTGTTCAGTCACTTAGTTGTGTCCAACTCTTTGTGACCCCATGGACTGCAGCACACCAGGCTTCCCTGTCCCTCGCTATCTCCTGGAGTTTGCTCAAACTCACATCCACTGAGTCATGCTGCCATCCAATCATCTCATCCTCTGTATTCTCTTATGCTGCCCTCAGTCTTTCCTGGCATCAGGATCTTTTTCAGTGAGTTAGCTCTTCATATCAGGTGGCCAAAATATTGGAGCTTCAGCTTCAGCATCAGTCCTTTCAATGAATATTTATGGTTGGTTTCCTTTAGGATTGGCTAGCTTGATCTCATTGCTATTCAAGGGAGTATCAAGAGTCTTCTCCAGCACCACAATTCAAAAGCATCAGTTCTTCAGTATTCAGCCCTCTGTATGGTCCAACACTCACATCTATACATGACTACTGGAAAAAATGATAGCTTTGACTATACATACCTTTGTCGGCAAAGTGATATCTTTGCTTTTTATTAAAAAAATTAAAAAAAAATACGTTGTCTAACTTTGTCATAGCTTTTCTTTCCAAGGAGCAAGCGTCTTTTAATTTCATGGTTGTAGTCACTGTCTGCAGTGATTTTGGAGCCCAAGAAAATAAAGTCTGTCACTATTTCCACCTTTCCCCCATCTATTTGCCCTGAAGTGACAAACTGTGGTCCACTGGAGAAGGGAATGGCAAACCACTTCAGCATTCTTGCCTTGAGAACCCCACACACATGCATAACTTCCCCCATTATCAACATCCCCATCAGGGTGGTAGGTCTGTACGACTGATGAACCTACTAAGATACATCAGCAACACTCAAGGTCCACTCTTGATATCGTACATTCGGTGAGTTTGAACAAGTGTATAAGGACACATATTCATCATTATGGCATCATAGAATAGTGTCACTGTCCTAAACAATATTCTGTGATCTGCCTAATCATCCCTTTTCTAGTCCTTGGCAACCACTGATATTTTTGCTATCTGTGTAGTTCTGCTTTTCTCAGAACTTCTTCTAGTTAGAATCACACAGTATGTAGCCACTTCAGATTGCCTTCTTTCACGTAGTAATATGCATTTAAGGTTCCTTCATGTCTTTTCAAACTAGTCAATCCTAAAGGAAATCAACCCTGAATATTCATTGGAAGGGCTGATGCTGAAGCTGAAACTATAATACTGAAGGCAAAAGGAATAGTAGGGGCGGGGCGGCAGAGAATGAGATGGCTGGACAGCATCATCGACTCCCTGGACTTGAGTTTGAAAAAACTCCAGGAGATAGTGAAGGACAGGGGAACTTGGTGTGCTACAGTCCATGGGGTCACAAAGAATTGGACCCAACTTAGTGACTAAACAACATGTCTTTTCATAGCTTGATATTTCATTTCTTTTTAATGCTGAATAATATTACATTGTCTGCATCTACAACTGTTTACTTATCCCTTCATCTACTGGAAAGTCTTGGTTCCTTCCAAGTTTTTCCAATTATGAATAAAGCTGCTATAAACACCTCTGGGCAGATTTTTGCTAGGGCATAAGATTTCAGCTCCTCTGGGTAAATACCAAGGAGCACTGTTGCTGAATCAACAATTTCATTTTTAAATATGTTGAATTTATGCTCTTATTTTTCAGTGTTATGGGATGTGCTATGGAAATGTCCAGTCATGAGGCTGACATAATAGGACTGTGGAGTGGTCACTGTTCCCAGCATGATGGTTTAATTCACAGTAGTTCTCCATTTCAAAGTATAAGAAAAAGGCTAATTATTTTAATTATTTATTTCTCTGATCTCGCGTTTGTACAGATACTTGAGCTGACTGTTAAAGAAATTAAAGAAAAATGTATTTGCTTAAATTACCTAAATTTCTGGAATTTCTTCTTTTTTGGAAAACAATTTCAACTACATTATCTTGTATGTTCTCAAAGTATTCTGACTTACTAAAGGAATATATTATTAAAAATATATTGGTCTCCAGGTGGGGCCAGGAAAGGAAGAACAGCTAAGATCCTTACTTAAGAAGAGAGGTATAGGTGGATGTTGGGGTTTTCTGTGGTTTAAGAGAACCTGAACATTAAAGGCTAAAATAGGGCAACCACAGTTCACTAACTTTATGAAAAAGAACACAGGGAATGTATGATATCATCACTCTGGAAATAAAAACCCAGAAAAAATAGTGTGACTGAAGAAACTCCAAAGATTCTCATTAAAATATCATTCTATAATGTTAACACTCTGATGAGAAACACTTTCCCACCTGAAGTTGCTTATGTATTAGGGCATTTGATGCTTTTCTTTTTCAAAACTTTCATGCTAGCAAATAAATTTAGTGCAGATTTTTACTTTCTTTAAAAATTTCTAGGTTAAAGATATTTGAGAGTAGGATGAGAGTGTAGCTACCCATTCAAACACTGATGCCAGAGCATCAGCCAGATGGGATGACATTTTTACCCTCTCTTCTTGGATTCTGGAGCTCATGCCCTTTCCCCAGAGGAGATGTTTATTGATATCATAACACTGTTAATGTTCTTAACTTGGTAAGAAAAGATGACATTTACACACAATTAGTTCTTGGATTCAGCATCAAACTTACTTCTCAAATAACTTTTTTAAAGATTTCTTTTGATATGGACCATTTTTTAGTGAATTTGTTACAATATTGTTTCTGTTTTATGTTTCGGTTATTTTAGCTGCGAAGCATGCGGCATCTTAGCCCCCTAACCAGGGATCAAGCCCACACCCTTTGCGTTGGAAGGCAAAGTCTTAACCACTAGACTGCCAAGGAAGTCCTTCGAGTACCTTCCTGAGAGTAAACACAAAGTTGAATATTTCCTATCATGTGACTGGACCTATGTGGGATGAGACAGAGGGGAAGGGCTGGATGATTAGTTAGATAGAAATGAGAGCTGTGAAATTATTTAAAACAAAAAAAACAAACCTTTTCTAGCCAATGTGAATGGCATGAAATTGAATCGAGTTGACATCATGGGACTTTGCCAAAGGCATTCTTGAATGTGCAGAAATTTACAAGTTATTGTTTCAATTGCTCCTTGCTAATCTCTGCTAACCAACTCTCTGCCTTGGAATAGGCATTCTGAAGAGTACAAAACCCAAGCAGTCTTGGTACTGGAAAGCACAATCCATAGATAACTTTAGCAGAACAGGTACCCAAGTAACTCAGAAGTCACAGTATGCAAAATGAAAGGGAATTGTCAACAACCACTGCAAAGCAAATCAGCCAAACAGTTTTAACAGTGGAATATAAAAAAGAAGAAATGGACGAAAATGTCTGCCCACTCACAGAAAAATTCACTTTCTGATCATAGCTGCCCAAACTGGAAGTTTAAGTGTTCATTACTTAAAAGTCAAGAATTCTTCTCCATAAAAATATAGACAGGATCTGAATGAAGTGTTATCAAGTAACCAAGAAGATTTTTGCTTTTTTTTTGGCTAGGCTTAAATTACCTACGAGAACAATGCATCAATCTATTGAGCATACAAGTTAGGGGGCAAAATGTTGGACAACAGAATTTTGGTCCTTGTACCACCAATGGACTAAATTACACTTGTTCCCCAGAAAGAGACCCTCAGATTATATAATTGCATTTTTTTCTTCCTAGATAATGATGCCATCCTGAAATCTGATCTGGAAGAAAGAAAGAGAAATACTTTTCAACTGTAATTTTTCACAATTAATTTATTTTAATTGGAGGATAATCACGTCACAATATTGTGATGTTTTTTGCCATATACTGACATGAATCAGCCACGGGTACACATGTGACCCCCTATCCTGTACCCCCACCTTCCGCCCTCCCCACCCCACCCTTTTGGGTTGTCCCAGAGCACTGACTTTGGGTTCCCTGCTTCATGTATCAAACTTACACTGGTCATCTACTTTATGTATGGTAATATACATGTTTCAATGTTATTCTCTCACATTATTCCACCCTTGCCTCCTCCCACAGGGTCCAAAAGGCTGTTCTTTACATCTGCGTCTCTTGCTGCCTTGCATATAGGGCCATCATTACCGTCTTTCTAAATTCCATATATATGTGCTAATATACAGTATTGGTGTTTCTCTTTCTGACTTACTTCACTCTGTGTAATAGACTCCAGGTTCATCCACTTCATTAGGACTGACTCAAATGTGTTCTTTTTATAGCTGAGTAATATTCCACTGAGTATACATACCACTATTTTCGTATCCATTTGCCTGCCGATGGACATCTAGGTTGCTTCCATGTCCTGGCTGTTGTAAACAGTGCTGCAATGAACACTGGGGTACATGTGTCTCTTTCAACTCTTGGTTCCTTGGTGCGTATGCCCAGCAGTGGGATTGCTGGGTCATAAGGCAGTTCTATTTCCAGTTTTTTAAGGAATCTCCTCACTGTTCTCCATAGTGGCTGTACTAGTTTGCATTCCCACCAACAGTGTAAGAGGGCTCCCTTTTCTCCACACCCTCTCCAGCAGTTAGTGCTTGTAGACTTTTGGATGGCAGCTGTGCTGACCGGCATGAGATGTTCCTCACTGTGGTTTTGCATTTCTCTAATAATGAGTGATGTCGAGGACCTTTTCATGTGTTTATTAGCCATCTGTATGTCTTCTTTGGGCAAATGTATTCTTTTGCCCACTTTGTGATTGGGTTGTTCGTTTTTGGTATTGAGCTGCATGAGCTCCTTGTGTATTTTGGAGACTAATTCTCTGTCAGTTGTTTGGTTTGCTATTATTTTCTCCCATTTTGAAGGTTGCCTTTTCACCTTGCTTAACTTTTCAATTGTTTTTCTCTGAGTGGCCAAGCATTAGAGCTTGAAAAATGCTGCCAATAATTGACCTACAATATGGGTAACTAAGTAGGTTGCCTTTTTTTAAATATATATATATATATATATATATATATATATATATATATGTCTACATCCAAATAAGTGATTCAGAGGGAAATTGGTGTGGGTCCCAGTCAAGGTGTCAGAGAACACGGAACTGAGGATGTGCCATCAAGAAGGAGCCCACTGCATGCTTCTGTGTGAGTTCTGTATTGCCTTTCTGTCTACCTGCCTCACTTTTTGAGTGAGGATAACAACTGCCCTCCCAAATCAGAGAGATGTAGAGGGAAGTCATTACCTGTGTTCACAGCAAAGTGCTCTAGTAATGTAACTGGTGGTGGTTGGGGGGGAATGTTCAAAACATAGCCCACAACGATCCTTTCCTATATGAAAGTTCCTGAGCTATTTTTTGGAACACTATTTTGGAGACTCTGACCCTGAAATCTTGTCAATCCTCTTCTCCATCTTTTCTACAGACCTCTATGTTAGGGACAACATTCCCAGTACATCAGAGAACTCTTTCAGATCTTCTTGTGAATCATGTCCTAAGGCTGCCCCCTTCTCATCACTTCCACAGCTCACATCTCAGTCCCGGTCTCATCCTCTCTTAGAGGACTAGTCCAGGTGTTCTCCTGCCACCATGAGTTTTCAGCCAACAGTCCACTCTCCACAGAGTAGCCACAGGGATCCTTTGAAATTAATAGTCAAATCTTGTCACTCCTCAGCTCAAAGCCCTCCTGATGACTTCCTGTCACACAGAGAATTTTATCATAAGCCCTCAGCGTGTCTCACAACGCCCCAGAGTAGGTGGTGGCAAACTGCTGTTTTTGTTGCTTTTATATTTTTTAAATGGATGCCACATGAATATTACATATAATTCAAATTTCAGTGTCCACAAATAAAGTTTTATTGGAACAGTCATGTTGACTTAGTTGCATATTGTCTATAGCTGCTTTCATTCATTCCACAACACAGAGTTGAGTTGTTACCTAGATATTATGGCCCACGGAGCCTAAAATGTTCACATCTAGAAATTTACAGAAAACCTTTGTCAACTTCTGTCCACAGGGTATGACCTCTCTTCTTTCCTATTATTCTTTTCATTGCTGCTCTTCTATAGTCATGCTGCTGGCTAACTCTTTCACACGAGTCCTTGCTACAGTGCTTTTTTATACGCTGTTTTTCCTTTTCCCCTTGGAGACCATTACCCTCAATTTCCTACACCTTCCTCTTTCACATCACTCTAGAATCTATTACCTCCCCCAGAGAGCTCTTCCTCGATAATTGTACAGAAAACAGCACTGTTATAAAATTAAAAACAGCACCCAAGAAATTTGCATTTAAGTTATAGTTTCTAGTTTTTCTGAGTTCAAACTCTATTTTAGATGTTGACTTCTTTAATAATTAAAAATTAGTATTAAATATCAGATATTTAATATGAATGAATCAGATACAGGTTAGAGGACAAACTTGGAGTGGAAAATGACATGCTTCTTTCTCTCTTTTTTTTTTCTGCTCTCCCAGAGCTTAGTATGTGACTCTGCACAAATAATTTGGCATAAGGAATCTCAGTTTTCCCTTAAATGACTTAATGGTTGTCCCCCTTGAGCTATATGGCAAATATGATGAAAAAAAATAGACATATAACCACTGCATTAAAAAAAAGCCTTAAGAGCATCAGGAACAACCAAACATCTCTGCAACATACAATGCCATCCTCACCAAGATTTCATTCTTAAGATTTTTCCTTAGAAAACTATCTTTACTACAATTTTCAAATTATGTATCTAACAATGGCACTTTTATTAGTTTCCTAGAGTTGTCTTTAAAAAGTACCACAAACTGAGTGGCTTAAAACAACAGAAATTTATTGCCTCACAGTTCTGGAGGCTAAATGTTCAAAATCAAGGTGTTGGCAGGGCCATGTCCCTTCTGAATCTTACCATGGAGTTCTTTCCCGCCTCCTTCCAGCTTCTGGTGACTCACCAGCATCTTTGATGTTCCTTGGGTTGCAGCTGCATAAATCTGATCTTTGGTTTTGCTGTCACAAGGTGTTGTATTTGTGTGTCTCTGTCATCGCATGGCTATGTTCTGATGGACACCAGTCATCCTGGACTGGGGGCCCACTTTATGCCAGAATGATCTCCTCCTAACTTTCCCAATCTCATCTGTAAAGGTCACCTTGTGAGGTGCTGAGGATCGAAACATCAATATTACTCTCTTGTGGGGAGTCACAATACAAGCCGCAATCGTATCCCAAAGTGCAATGGCAAGGATCTCCACTTTAATACGTATCTTCATAGATACAAGTGAACTCTTTGTTCTCACCAAAGCATATTCTTTTATGTGTATCTGTCCGTTTTCACCGTAAATAGCATTCATTTTGGGGAGAGTGTTAACAAATTGATACTGAGATTGCACAGTTTCTTTCGCTGGTATTGGCTTTCTTCTGATAAGTAGTGTTAAAGGTCCAGATTTGCATGTCATCCTTCCGCTGGGCTGGATGAAGCACAAGCTGGAATCAAGATTGCTGGGAGAAATATCAATTACCTCAGATACGCAGATGATATCACCCTTATGGCAGAAAGCGAAGAAGAACTAAAAAGCCTCTTGATGAAAGTGAAAGAGGAGAATGAAAAAGCTGGCTTAAAACTCAACATTCAAAAAAATAAATAAAAAAAAAATAAAACTCAACATTCATAAAACTAAGATCATGGCATCTAGTCTCATCACTTCATGGGAAATAGATGGGGAAACAGTGGAAAACAGTGACAGACTTTGTAATTTTGGGCTTCAAAATCACTGCAGATGGTGACTGCAGCCATGAAATTAAAAGATGCTTACTCCTTGGAAGAAAAGTTATGACCAACCTAGATAGTATATTCAAAAGCAGAGACATTACTTTGCCAACAAAGGTCTGTGTAGTCAAGGCTATGGTTTTTCCAGTGGTCATGTATGGATGTGAGAGTTGGACTGTGAAGAAAGCTGAGTGCTGAAGAATTGATGCTTTTGAACTGTGGTGTTTGATAAGACTCTTGAGAGTTCCTTGGACTGCAAGGAGATCAAACCAGTCCATTCTGAAGGAGATCAGCCCTGAATATTTTTTGGAAGGACTGATACTGAAGCTGAAACTCCAATACTTTGGCCACTTGATGTGAAGAACTGACTCATTTGAAAAGACCTTGATGCTGGGAAAGATTGAAGGTGGGAGGAGAAGGGGACGACAGAGGGTGAGATAGTTGGATGGCATCACCGACTCAATGGACATGAGTTTGAATAAACTCCAGGAGTTTGTGATAGACAGGGAGGCCTGGCATGCTGCAGTCCATGGGGTCACAAAGAGTTGGACACAACTGACTGACTGAACTCAGCTGAAGCCTCAGAATAAATAACTGATGACTTAATTGTCTATCTTCCACGTGGAGCTAACACACTTATTACCATCACTTAAAGCGTCACAGCTATAATAAGACCTTGAAGTTGTTAGATTAGTGGGTTGGAATCTTGTTAGTTTGTTCTAAAGTAGAAAAAAAAATCCCCTGAAATGCTGTTCATTTATAGCTTTTTAAATAAAATTCAATTCTGCCAATTCTTAAAATGAGTGAGATGTGAATGTATTAGCCATTTAATAAGAGAATTTAATGACTGTGGTGCAGGTTTAAAAGTTATATATATGAAAAAGTCAAAGAGCTTACTCTTTGGATTAGTTTATTTCTTATTTTTTAAATACTGTAGTCCCTGCTATTTTAGACACAGAAAATATATCAATATGCTTATAAAAAGAGTTTATAATTATGGCAGGGGAGTTAAGTAGCTGTGCAAACCCTTTCCAGATAAAATTATAAAGACTGGATACACATAAGAAGACTAATAATTCATTGATACTGGAATGTGTCTGTAAGTATACAAAAACTAGAGACTGTTTATTCTTGGGGGGAAAAAACAAACTCATAATTATAAAAGGTAAGCAATGTAAGAGGTTTCCCAAGCCTTATGGCTATTGTGGAAGAAAATGGCTGTGGAAAAACACAGCCTTGTCAGCAAATGTTTGCAGAGATCAGAGTTCAACACTGGAAATGTAAAGATGAAGTGCTGAAAGCAAGTTAATTGTAGAGAAATGAAACCAAAAATCCATAGTGTCTGGCTGACAGATAAACTATGCACGGTGAAAAGAAATTCTATAGGGCCTGACAATAAAACAAGAAGAGGTCAAAGAGGAATCTACTACCGGAAGATGAAAGACACATGGCCCAAAATATATGCTTTTGCTGCTTTTAAAGTTGAATACATTTTCCAGCTATATAAAACATAGCCAGGAGAAAGCTGTAGCCTCAGGGATTTAAAGTGTCAGAAGAGAGATGCTAAGGCTCTGCCACAGAAGCTAGATTTAGAAGGAAATTCCTAGAAGCAAAGAAACCATTGAGAGGGTAAGCCCCCAAATATGAGTAAAATCTTTGCCAAAGTCCCTAGTTGCCAAATTACACAGGTCCAGGGGAGACCTCCAGGAGGTCAAGTAGTAAAGTAGCATTTGGAAGGTATAAGAACTGACCAGAGATACCAGTAGCTAAATACTACACAGGAAGCAAATATTGCAGTTCATGTCCAAATGGATTAACTGAATATTGGAATAAATAAGCACAATTTTCAGAACACTACAGAATTCACTGTCACAGTAATGCGTTATCTTAAATATTCAATTTACAACCAAAAATTACTAGACATGCAAAGACAAAGGAAAGCATGACTCATAAACAGGGAGAAACACAATCAGTAGAAACTGACTTCCAATGGTCCCAAAGGTTGAGTTTAGCAAATAAAACCTTTAAAGCAGAGATTTATAAAACATGTTCAAAGAATGAAATAAAGCATAATATCAACGAGTGAAAAACAAGAATGTCTCAAAAGAGAAGCGTCCACAGAAAAATAGAAATCTGACAATTAAAAAATTGATAAATTTTAAAAATTGACTAGATAGGCTCAACAGTAGATTGGAGATGGCAGAATAAAATATAGTTTAGAGCCCCCTCTAAGGAACTGTGGAGGCCAAAAGATATTGCAATGATACAATAAAAGTGTTGAAACAAATACAAGGTTGTCAATAATAAATTATATGTTTAATGAAGTTATCTTAAAAAATAAAAGTGAAATTAAAACATTTTTGGATAAACAGAAAGTGAGAAAAATCTGCTAGAACCGCTAGAACTAAAAGTAAACTTGTAAAGATAGCAGTATAGAAGGCCATGATACAAACACCAGTGGTGTATGTATATATGTGTGTGTGTATATTGTGTGTGTATATATGTGTATATACACATATATACACACATGCAACAGAAGTTTAAAAGTGAAATATAATTCCGCTTAATAGTATTCAAAAATATTATATACTTAGGGTTAGGGATAAGTTTAATAAACTGGAAAAATACTTGTATCCTCAAAACTATAATCTTCGCTCAAACTAAAGGACAACTAAATTAATGGAACACAACTAAATTAATATTCATGGATGGAAGAATTAGTGTACTTGAAATGTCAGTTCTACAAATTGGACTATATATTCAATGCAAATGCAATAAAAATTTTAGCAGGAATTTTATTTGGGGAAAAATTTTATAAGCTACTTCTAAAATTCATATGAAAATGATAACAACTGAGGGAAAAAAACAATTCTGAGAAAGAGAAAGTTGGAGTAATTAATTACCTATTTTAACACATATGTGGTCAACTGATTTTTGACAAACAGTCCAAGGTAATTAAAAGGCAAACAGAGTTAAGTTTCTCAGTAATGGTGCTACAGCAATTGGGTATCAATATACTAAAATCAATATACTTGATTTTTACCTCATATCAAACATAAAAACAGAGATGAATAAGAGATCTATACATAAAAAGTACAATTATACACAATATAGAGGAAAACACAGAAGAAAAATCTCTGTCATCTTCTAACAATTAAGGATTTCTTAGAACACAAAAAATATGAACTGTAAAAGAAAAAAAAAATGGTACATTGGTTGTATGGTATGTGTAAATTAGATTAATTCCAATTTTAAAATGCTGCTTTTTGAGAGACACCATTAAGAATACAGAAAGAGGACTTCCCTGGTGGTCCAGAGGCAAAGAAGCTGCCTGCCAATGGAGGGGACATGGGTTCAGTCCCTTGTCTGAGAAGATCCCATATGCCACAGAGCATAAAGACTTGTACATGGATGCTCACGAGCTTTGTTTATAATAGCTTCCTAGTGGAAACTACCCACATGTCCATCAACAGATGAATGACTGAGCAAAATGTCAAACACTGGTATAATGGAATGCCACTCACCAATTAGAAATCTATGTAACAATCTGTATGGATCTCAAAGGCATGATGCTGAATGAAAGAAGCCAGACACAAGAGTACACACTCTATAATTCCACTTATAAAAGTTAATAAAATGTGGATAGTCTGTAGAGACAGAAAGCAGATCAGTGGTGGCCTAAAGGCTAGGTGTGGAGGATAGGGCTGATGCAAAGGGACATAGAAAACTTTTATGTGGCTGGAATGCTCTATATCTTAATTGCTATGGAGGTTCCACGGTGTACACATCAGTGTGTGTGTATGTTTAGTTGTTTAGTCAAGTCCGACTCTGTNATGCCACAGAGCATAAAGACTTGTACATGGATGCTCACGAGCTTTGTTTATAATAGCTTCCTAGTGGAAACTACCCACATGTCCATCAACAGATGAATGACTGAGCAAAATGTCAAACACTGGTATAATGGAATGCCACTCACCAATTAGAAATCTATGTAACAATCTGTATGGATCTCAAAGGCATGATGCTGAATGAAAGAAGCCAGACACAAGAGTACACACTCTATAATTCCACTTATAAAAGTTAATAAAATGTGGATAGTCTGTAGAGACAGAAAGCAGATCAGTGGTGGCCTAAAGGCTAGGTGTGGAGGATAGGGCTGATGCAAAGGGACATAGAAAACTTTTATGTGGCTGGAATGCTCTATATCTTAATTGCTATGGAGGTTCCACGGTGTACACATCAGTGTGTGTGTATGTTTAGTTGTTTAGTCAAGTCCGACTCTGTAACCCCATGGACTGTAGCCCGCCAGGCTCCTCTGTCCATGGGATTTCCCAGGCAAGAATACTGGAGTGGGTTGCTATCTCCTCCTCCAGGGGATCTTCCCAACCTAGGAATCGAATCTGTGTTTCCTGTAGGCGGATTCTTTACCTGCTGAACCACATCAAATTGTACACTTAACATGGATCCACTTTACTGTATGCAAATTACATATCAATTCGGTTGATTAAAATACCTACCAAATATCTTTCAAAGTGAGGCCAGAATTTGGGGGATTCACCCCCAACTCCTCATTTACATTGGCCCTCTAGATAATAGGCAGAAAAATATTCAGAACATCGTTTATCTGCAAAATCTCCTTGCCTTTAAAAAGATGAATGTTCAGAGAGCATTATCTCTTTATAATATCATTTGCAGAACACAGGACTGTTTTAATATACAAATATGGCCCCATCAAACAAAACTGAACAAAAGAACATGTTTCATGAGTTTCTCTGTGGCCTGCTTACCTCATACTATAACTGGTGGATTCTCAGGTATGTTCTTCGTCCTACTTAAGGGCTACTTAAAAAGTACACAGAAAATGTCAGACTGAGTGTTGTGGTTATAAAAACGTTAGTACAGTGTTTCCCAATTCCTTCAAACTTGGCTTTCTTTTCTACGATTGTCACTTATCAGACCAGTTCATTACTGTTCAACTACAGATGTTCCTTAGGAAAGTCCTCTGGAGATTCGAGCAAAGCCACATGCACAGTGTGAGAAACACGTAAGTGATTCCTGATGATCCAATCCACAGTCCAATAAATTCTGCACATGTGTAGAAATCAATTACTGCCCATATGCCATCTGTCTTATGAAACCTATTTGTTGCCTCATGTCACCTCTGTTATGTCTCATGTCTCCACCTGTCTTTGCGTCATCATCTGCACACTTGAACTTGATACTTGTTTGGCTCTTCTATTTCAGTTTTTTACCTTATCTGTTTCCCAGTCTGTCTTTCTGAGCCTCCCTGACTGTGTTCCCCACATCTCTGAGCCACTCTCCTGCACTTCTGCACTCAGACCCAGCTTCTGAAACTCAGTCTGGAACTCAGCCTAAGTCTACTGAGTAGGATGATCTTGACATTTTTGAGAACATTCAACATTCATCAAACAAATATTTATTGAGTGCATGCTATGTGCCAGGTATATCTAGATGCCAGCAAAAAACAGAACAGAATGTCTGCCTTTATAAAATATTTATTTTAATGGAGAGAGTCTAACAATAAACAAATTACAAAGTAGACTATAGACTATAGACTATAGTAGGTGGTGATATATCCTATGGAGAAAAACAAAGCAGGAAGGAGGACAGGGAAGGTGGGGATGAGTTGTATTTATAATAGGGTCATAAGAGGGGGTGATGTTTGGGCAAAACATGAAGTCAGCAAGTAACTGATAAAGACATTTACGAGAATAACTTAGACCAGCTGCTGCTGCTAAGTCGCTTCAGTTGTGTCCGACACTGTGCGACCCGATAGATGGCAGCCCACCAGGCTCCACCATCCCCAGGATTCTCCAGGCAAGAATGCTGGAGTGAGTTACATGAAAAGTGAAAAGTGAAAGTGAAGTCAATCAGTGGTGTCCAACTTTTTGTGATCCCATGGACTACAGCCCACCAGGCTCCTCCGTCCATGGGATTTTCCAGGCAAGAGTACTGGAGTGGGTTGCCATTGCCTTCTCTAACTTAGACCTAGAGAAAAGCAAGTTCAAAGGTCCTGAGCTAAGAGCTTATGTGGTGTGCTCTGTGTATAAGTCCATGAATGCACTTGAAGTACACTGGGCAAAAGGAGATGATGGAGAGCCAGCAGGATGTGCAGGGTTAGGCAGATGCTTGTTGGCCCTGGACAGCTCTATTTTATCCTCATGCCATGATAGATTTGTACATTACCACATTTTACTACCAAAAGTGTTCAGGTTAAAGTGAAAAGTGACATGCTCACCCTAGTATAATCTTATAAGGAATGGACTTCTTCTCTGAATGAGAAGGGAAACATGCAGAGATTTTTGTAAAAGTGACAATTAAATTAAAATCAGTTTGTAAAGCAATTATCCTCCAAATAAAAATTAAAAATTAAAAAATTCAGATGGGTAAAATGTGGAGATGATATGAAAACTCATAAAGTAGAAAAGGCTACACAGTCCATGTAAGCCTTTCTCTCACCCTGTGCCCTTCCTTCCACCCATGTGCTCCTGTCCTGGACATGACCGCTGTTATCAGTTTCCAAGGTATCTTTACTGCAGTACTTTGAACACAGGAGTGATACAACGAAGCTCTCATCTCTAATAGACCACTCAGGCTGCTGTGCCCTTCCTTCCACCCATGTGTTCCTGGGTGGAAGCATGGGACCAGTCAGGAGGTTATCTCCAAATTCCAGATAAGCAAAGAACTTCCTTAATTCCACTACCCAAAGACAGGAAGAAATAGAAAAAAAGTATTTTTTTCATTTTAGCAAGAGTTAGTATATCTTTGGGTTAGAACAGTATTTTTCTGGAAACCACCAATCTTACTTATCCGCTTCCTACTTTCTATTGGAGCACTTGAAATTTGTTTTTCATAATGTTTAAAACCACTTGTAAGGATACATTTTATGATCATTTGTTTCAAAACATCTTATATTTTGGGCTTCTTGAGGATAGGAACCATATCTCTTTCTTTAACAAGGGTATATCAACGCCTTTAAGAACAAATTTTGAATGAAATAAGAACTTATAAGTCCTTTTCTCTTGCTATTCTTCCAATAGAAATAATCTAAGAGCAACTCAATTTCTTTTTATCTCCTTCCAAACTCAAGTTTCTAAAAGATTAATTCATAGTTGGATGGGAATAAAGAAAAAAAATTAAACTAGTTTCTAATATGCATACATCCCATGTATTTTTTTCATCTTCTTTTTATACAAACAATAGGAAACCAAGGAGGCATGGAGAAAACAAAGGCTTATGAGATTTAGTATGCCTAAGCATTTATATATTTATGTAAGAATATAAGATGGATATTTAAGAAACTGGCTTTAGAAAATATTCCAATTTTACCCATATATTTTCTATTATTAATGTGTAGGTTGTAAACTATGACTTTTTCAAAAATTATTTCATGACTAAAGTGTTATTAGGATGGATACTAGCATAAACATAATAATTTTGTATGTCTTTAAGAAAAGCATTGCTCTATATTTTCGTTTTAAGGAGAGAGATATTCTCTTTATTTTCTTGGGTCCCATGTAAGACTCATTTCAGTAGGTGGTGGAACAGTGTTTTTTATACACGCTTGCTGTTCTGTTGAAATGTTTCTCTCTAGTCCTGCGGGTATTACTGTGTCAGTGAAGAGAGTAAACAGAATGAAATCAAGGGTTGGCATAACCACACGTCGACGCAGCCCAAACACAGAGGCTAGGCCTTGTAGCTTACTCATTGATGATGATTCTCTGGTTTAAAAAGCTGGGCCATTGTGGTCCATCACTGGCATCCCTTTTTCTCTGCCTTAGAAGTTACCCATCTCCACCTTGGTGGAACTGAAAGATGTCTCCTGTTGAGAGAGGCCACTTCCTCTCTGTAACGATGTGGAGACAGAGGACCAACAAGATTCAGTAATAAAGTCAGAGGCTATTTAGGGACTGGAATGGCTGGCTATCTCCTGATACCCAGTTTACTACTTCTTGCTTTCTTTCTTATATTGTGGAAAAAATACAGATATAAACTATATGTATAATAATAATCTTTTAAAAACACAAGAAATGGAAAACATATGTGATTATAGAGAATGAACTGAAGCAAAAGTGGGACATGAAGAATATAATGGTTCCAAAAGGTCAGAAAAAATACGTTATAAATTTCCTTGATCTCAAGAACCTAACATGCTGTTAAGTTGGTTGTAGGCTAATTGCTCAAATTACAAATTCTTTTTTTTTTAAACACCAGTTAAACTTCTACTACATTGTAATCCCCTGCATGATCATGATATGGCTTTGTCATTATTCAATTTCCCATATATTCTAACATTGTTAATGCTCACTAAACATTTATAATGAATTAAGCAAATGTCATATTTTCAGAAAGTATTACTTATACTTTTATGTGGGCTGAACATTTTCATTCTAGCATCATATATAATTTTATCTGTTCATATGTCTGTATGTCAATAACAGTGTTTGCCCTCTCCATAAGGTAATTTCTGTTTCAACACCTGCACAATTATAAGGTGAAAACTATTTCCAATTGCCACAAGAGCTAAATGGGAAATTGAGTTAAAGCAGAAACATTGCTGAAGAATTTTTCTCTTGAAATTGCAATGTTATATCACTTCAGCCAGGGAGGAAGAAAAGACATTCTTATATATGTATGGTTAGATATCCGGATTGGGGGTTATTACTGGTTCTGTTTCTCTTGGAAAAAAAAAATGGATAGGGTAAAACTCTAACTAAAGTAATTTCAGTGTTATTCAATATTGTATTAATGGAAGGAAGCATCATTTTAACTGCAGCAATCTATAGAATTATGGACTGATTACTAGTTCAAATGACAGAGTCCTACAATGAAACCCATAATTTTACATTACGTTCTGCAAGAGATGGTAGCAGTTCTTCACATATAATGGTATTGCCAGCCCAGAATCTTGTTAATGCTCATAGACGGAGAGGTTGTACTTATCGTTCCTTATTTTGAATCAAGAAGAAAAATTTTTTCAAAGGTCTTCCGGCCTTTATTTTTCATATCAGGGATTTTGATCAGTTAGAAATTTCCATAGAAGAGGTACCTTGATTTTAAAAATGTCAAGAATTTAGTAGAATAGTAAAACTACTAAAAAATGAGTATTTTCTTAGAAAATTAAGAAATGCGAGTGCTGCGGTTTAACTTGCATATAGCTCTTTGTAGCTATTTCCAGTCACTGATTTCTATGGAAAGTAGCTTCAGAGTTAGTTGCTTGTTACCGAGCAACAATTTATTCCAATTATAACTGAAATGTTCCTAATAGACAGTTACTGGTGGATAAAAACAGATTTTAAAAATGAACTATTAAATCCATAGTATTTTCTCTTGTTGCAAGAGGCAGAAATTACTCTAACAATTGACATTTTCTAATGTTCCAAGGTCTTTTTAGACATTTCAAGTGATCTGGGGGGCATTGGCGAGGACTCATGGGGTGGCACGGATCAGAGCTGTTAAATGTGGAAATGACACAATTAGAATAGCTGCAGAGACTAGGGACGGAATGTTACCAGTGTACAGAATGCCACGTTCTCTACCAGATGCAAATGGCATACAGTCTTCAAACTTTCACAAGAGATTTTTTCCTTTGGAAAAAGTTCTTAATGGACATTTGGTAACTACATTCTCTTTTTAAAGATCTTCCCACTGCATGTTTAGTTATCTCCTAAAAATAAAAAGTATAAAAACAAAAACTACCACAGTTTACAAACAACCATGGAGAACAGACAAATATGTCCCTTGATATTTTATATATTTTTTAAAGGCAATAAAAGAGAACATTTCTTAAGCTTCATGACCCAAATCCAAGCACATTCCTTGACCAACTTCAACCTTTCCTTGAGTCTTCCAGCTTCTGAAGCTAGCACCTGAGTAAGCTCAAAAGTTGGCCCCATGGATATATGCACGAATGACATATTTAGTTTGCAAGACAGGTAAGATTTCTGTGTTTTCTTCTTTCTTTATACTATTAAAATGAAGTCTAAAACATACTGACCATAGTTGCAAATTGATGTAAACAAAATTTACATGCACAGGAGGAACAAAAGTACACTGATTATAAGAGACGTAAACTTGGGAAGTTTGAGTCAACAATCATGCATTTTGAAATGTATCTTAAATGATCTGATCAATCCCAACAACAGGATGAAGACCCAATTGCTGAAAACTCACATTATCTAGGTTCAATCTTCCATTCCCCCATACCAAAGAACAGGCAAGAATACTCTCAGTACCAGCCCCAGGCAGGGTATAAAGAAATACTTGTTGAATTTAATTGGGCTGAATTAAAATTTGTCCTTTTAAAGAATAAAGTTGGCATCTCAAGTTCAAGGTCGCCTGATGATCTAGGCTGTCCACAGCTGACTGTCTAATGAACTCCTGACAAGTTGTAGATGAAAGAGATTAAAATAACACTGCTCAGAACTCACTTTAGGCTGTTTCATTATCTGGACTAAGGAAGTCTAGGATAATTACAGTGTTACTTTAAAAAAAAAGTTTCATCATTGTACTTCCTGTTTGGCGAGTAAATAATAAAATATTTATGGTCTGTAAGGCACCTATTAAAACCCATGACACCCTGCAAAAGCTAGTAACTTGGAGAAGTCAAGATAGGACACTGAAACGCCAACCTTAAACGATCAACGACTCATTGCCATAGTGTGACAGTCTTAGCCCTGTTGCAACTGGGCGACTCATCAATTCACAGAAAGAAGCATCATCAGGGTACATAGGGATGCTGTTATTACCCATTTTAAGTATGACGCGAAGGTCACATATCAGGCAATTACACCTTTTCATTACATGCTAACCCCTCACGGCAGGGAAGCCACGCTTATGACTGCGTTAGACAGACAAAGCCTTCAGTTCTTTTTATTTTTTTTTAAATGAAAAGCAAAAAAAAAAAAAAAAAGAAGAATTAAAAAAAATTAAATGTGTTTTCTTACCAGCACGTAGCAGCACCAACTCGGTCACAGGAATGTTGCCTTTACAGGTTTCTCTTTTAATTATCCTGGAAGCAAGGAGACGAAAAAAAAAAAGGCAAAGAAGAAGCAGGGTGGTTAAATTAGCGTGCTGGAATCTTTTCAGTTTGTCGCAGAGTAGAAAAATAAAAAAGGAAAAAAAAGGCTCAGTAATTTAAATTTGCTCTCAGTTCAGCCTGCGTGGTTGGGTCCCGCCCCTGCCTCCCGCTGGGTTCCCCTACCTGCAAGGCTGAAATTGACAGCTACTGTGCAAACAAAAAAAAGGCAACAAGCATGCTGGGACCATTCTGTCTGCTGTTTGGGTCTCACTTGTCCTGACAACTAAAAATCATCAGTGGAAAGGTATTCGGCATTTTCTGTTTGAAGCATTTGCATGTAATTCCCGTCCATTTTAATTGATACACCATAGCTCATGATGATGGGGTTTGATTACTGTTTGGGTTTTTTAAATTTTTTGGTCTTTCCTTTTTTCTTAATCTGTATAATAATGAGTTATTACTATTATTGGTATTTTACTATTATATCTATTTATTGCCATCCTGTACATCTCCACTGTCCTGTTCACCTCTCCAAAAAAGATTCTCTCCTGCCTTTTCCTTTAATGTGTCAACACTGTAATTTCTAGGAATGATAGAAATACCAAGATTACCAGGGCTTCTACTTTTCTTCTTTTTTTTTTTTTTTTTTTGAGCATGTAATGTTGAGATGTTGAGAATAATTCCAGGGACGGAAGGGCCCAGGAAGAAAATTCCATAAGCACCAGCAACTTCTAAGAAGGATGAATATTAATGTAAGAAGTCTGCAGCCAGATCCAAAAAGTTCCTATTCATATTCATGAACTGGGCAAAGAGCTAAAAATCATACAGATAAATTTGGTCTCCACTACATACTTCACCTGAGGTGTCTTCTATAGAAAACTGCTTTATTTTAGCACCAAAAATAAAATGGTTACTTAATGCACAGCAGATTGTCAGTCTGTAGCAGAGGAGTTATGAAAGATAATGAACCCCATCCTTCTTTGGTCAGGACTTTAATGGCTTACCCAGAATTTACAACAAGCTTTGCTGTTGTTGTTTTCTAAATGCTCTTTGCAGATGATGCTGTTATGGGCTATTTTGGTATGATGATATTACTTACAAACCTCCATGGAGTATGAGTTATCTGCAGGTTTCCTTCTTAATCTGAAGCATTGCTTCTAAAATGGAAGGTAATGTTGTTTCTCCTGTTAAAGTATGGATTGTCCTTATATAATTCTACTGTTCTGACATCAGAAAGAGTACCATGCTGATGAGTGTGTCATGTCATATAATTGGGGCCAGGGTGGTTAAGAATAAAAGATAAAGTGTTCACAGATTTTCACCAGTGGCTAAAAGCATGAAAGAAAACTACTCTTACCAACATGATAGCATTTAATCTATCCTTGCTTGTTAGTTTTCCTATTTTTAAAAGCATTTCCCCCTTATCCCTACCTCAAGCCCTTTTGAAGGATTTCAATATTTCTTCATAACTTGTACAATCCCTGAAAGCCAAAAATGGGCTTAATTTACTGGACTTTAATGTACTTCATTTTTTAAGGTCAGATTTTCACATCTGAAATGAATACAAATGTAAATTAAGTGAACATGATTTAGTTTTCCAAATTGGTAAAAATTTAGTTGAGTGCCAGGAATTCATGTTGTCATTTGAGGTCTCATAATAAATTCAAATCCAATTAAAAGTGGAAAGGGTTGAGGTGTCTCAAAGCAAAAGGACATCTTTTTCTTGTATTTAAATCTCTATCAGATTTTTTTCTCCATCAGTAATGAATGCTTTTTGCTCCGTTCTCACAAACAGCTGTAGTGGAGAAAAATAAGGCAGGTCAAGTACTCAAGAAGCCATGTTAACTTCCCAGGTAGTTAGGCAATCAGCTTTAATGAAACAGTGGTAAATTACACCAATGTGCTAATTAGGGTACTTTGTCACAGCATCAAATGCAATAAAACCAACCCATACTTTGGCTTGGAAAGTGTCATGCATAGATTTTTTCAGAAGATTTAACTGAAGAGAGATTTTATTTTCCTAAAGCATTCTGTAAATACAAGGGATTTTTATCAACCCTTTCATTTTAAAGAGTTCTAGAAAGCAAAGTAGAACTGAAGATACACATAGAAGGGACAAACATGTAGAACTGGAAAAAAATAAATGATTCTTTTTTAGTTTGGTTTCTTATTTTAGAGATACATGTTTTTTTTTAATAACTAATATGCCAACATGAAATACATTGTGGATAACAGCACACACTGAGAACATATGAGATAAAATACAGATAGGCACAGACCAGCACATGTTGGTTTGTGTTCTGAATATCTTGATTTTAAATGAAGAAGAAAGAATATTTTTACAGTTGCCAGTGCTGCCTGGATACAATTAGCAGAATATTAGTCTTAATCAAATAAAAATCTTGACATTGAACTTTAGAGCAGGAGCAGTATTTAGGAAATGTATGAGCCCCACGTTTCCACTAGACATTTAGCTTGTTACTTTGGAAGTTTCTACTTGGTGCTGGGGGACCAAATACCGGCTTGTCATGTATCTTGTAGCCAATCTAGGGGGAAAAAAAAGAAAAAAACATTTCATAAACATCCTACTAAATTGTTAGGGAGCTCTGTATGGTGATATACATTGTATAGTTTTCAAATTGTGGAAAGGTGTCTTAAAGAAATACATTGAATGTGTTTCAAAAAGATTCTTTGAGTAGGTTTAATGTGATATATGGTTTAAATGTTCACGCCCATGGAAACAATACTAGGGGAGGAAATGCTGGTTTTTTTTTTTTTTTTTTTTTTGATGTGTTTCAAATTAATACATTTTTACCTTTTCAGTTATAAATGACAATAAAATACTTTTCAAACTTACTGCAGATTTTAAAATAACTTTATTACTTTTTGAAAATGTCTCCCTAATTCTGAATCAACTATCTTCAGTGTGATTTTACCGTTTTGTCTTTGGAACAGCAAGGCACTCCTTAATGAATGATATATTATGACGCTGACTACATTATTATGACCCTGGTATATTATTGACTACAATAGCCCATGAACAATTTCTTAAAAACATATAATTCTGAGAAATTGTGTACATTTATTGCTATTCTTCAGTACCATAATTAACCCCTTTAAACATGAATAACCGGAAAATATCTCGCTACCTTCATTAAAATGGCCAACTGACCCTGGGTTGTCTTTTGAACCAAGTTTTCAATGTTAAATTAATTTTATCAAATTTATGAAGTTTAACTTGAGTTTCTAAGTGTATGCTTACAGAGAAAGTCAGAATTCCTGACTTTAACAGGATTTTCATAATGACTTATTTGGTATCACCAAATACACACAGAGCTATGGAGAGTTTAGCCTGGGAATTTAGATTATAAAGGGATCAACCTGGAAACTAGTATTTGACCCAGATTGAACAAAGGCTATACGATGCCTTAAACTTCCATAGGCCATTTCTATCTTGTTGCCAAGAAAGAAAGATGCCAAGATGGGCAAACATGCTAAAAATGAACTGTTTTTAAATTCCATTCAGTTCTGAAGTGTAAGGTAGTCCAGATGAGAGTGGGTTCAAATGACTCAACATAATGTCCTTTTACTAGTGGTGCCAGGAACATGTGATCCATCAAGGATTGCGGCACTTTATAATGGGAGATGATATTAATTTCTATTTCTAAACTCAAAGTGTACATTTTTCCTCTGATAGAGAGAGTAAACATTCAAGATACAAGCAGAGAACACAGTAAGCTACAGAAAATAAAAAGAACACCCAAGTTAGAGAGACATGTACAGAACTATAGTGCTTTTCAGAAATGTAGATTACCTGGTTAAACTGGCAGCTAGATTTTGCAGAGTACATTGTTAAGGAGCAAAGCTTCCTTACAAATCAGTGGATAAGAGATGGTATTTTGAGATAGTATGTGCAGAGATGAAACCCCAAAAGAAATTCTAATTCCTGCATTGACCAAGGGAGAAGGGAATGGTGGCCCACTCCAGTACTCCTGCCTGGGAAGTCCCATGGACAGAGGGGCATGGCAGGTTATTGTCCATGGGACTGAAGAGTCGGACATGACTGAGCAACTAACACTGACCAAGGAGAGGGGGAAAAAAAAAAGACAAAGTGTTTAGAGAATAGGATCCACAGAAAACATCTGTGTGTGAAAGCAGGGGTGACATCTTGCTGGGGTACTGCAGTGGATGGCAGCACAGCTTATCCTGTGGGGGCTACAGAGAGGGGCAAGTTTTGCACAGTGTGAGATGATGTGGTTGGTCTGAGCCACATTCACTGGACAAAGTAGAGGAGAGCTCCAGGACCTGGTCAAGCTCTCCAGAAAGTGATCAGTGGAGAAGCGAAAATGATGAAAGTCAGGAGCAGGTAACAGAAAACACATAATGATGAGCTCTTCAAGAGAAAGCCAAGAAATTAGCAGAATTCCAGGGACGGCAAACGAAGAAGAGCTCAAGTGACAGACTGAGAAGAGGCATGAAAGGTAAGGAATGTGGAACAAGAGGGAATAAAAGAACCCAAGTAAGATCATTTAGACTGCTTTAAGGCATCAAATTCTGCAGAGATTACAAATATTTATAATCTGGACTGGAATAGACTAGAAAATATTAATTTGAAATAGCAAGTTAAAGGTGATTTGCAAAGTGATTTCATTGCAGTGGAAGAGTCAGTTGCTAAATAGTATTAGTGAAAAAAGGGAACTGCCAAAGGCAAGATTTCATGGAGTTAATGACAAGATGATTAAACTTTTTAGCCCTCTTCCTGAGGTCCTCTCTGATGACATAGTTTAGTTTAGGTTTTGAGAGGTAGTATACACAGAAGAACCATAGAAAAAAAGATCTTAACAACCCAGATAACCACGATGTTGTGATCACTCACCTAGAGACAGTCATAGAGTGCAAAGTCAAAGTAGGCCTTAGGAGCATCACTACGAACAAAGCTAGTGGAAGTGATGGAATTCCAGTTGAGCTATTTTAAATCCTAAAAGATGATGCTGGGAAAGGGCTGCATTCAACATGTCAGCAAATTTGGAAAACTCAGCAGTGGCCACAGGACTGGAAAAGGTCAGTTTTCATTCCAGTCCCAAAGAAGGGCAATGCCAAAGAATGTTCAAACTACCGCACAATTGCAGTCATCTCACATGCTAGCAGTGACTTCCCTTGTCACAGGGCTTCCCTCGTAGCTTAGTCAGTAAAGAATTCGCCTGCAATGCAGGAGACCCGGGTTCGATTCCTGGGTTGGGAAGATCCCCTGGGAAAGGAAATGGCAACCCACTCCAGTATTCTTGCCTGGAGAATCCCATTGACAGAGAAGCCTGGCAGGCTACAGTCCATGGGATCGCAAGAGTCAGACACAGCTTAGTGACATGCTAGCTAGGTAATGCTCAAAATTCTCCAAACGAGGCTTCGACAGTATATGAAACGACAACTCCCAGATGTTCAAGCTGGATTAAGAAAATGCAGAGGAACCAGAGATCAAATTTCCAACATCCTTTGGATCATAGAAAAAGCAAGAAAATTCCAGAAGAAAAGCCTTTGTGTGGATCATGACAAACCGTTGGAACACTCTTAAAGAGATAGGATTCCAGACCCCTTACCTGCCTCTTGAGAAATCTGTATGAAGGTCAAGAAGCAAGAGTTAGAACCATACATAGAACAATGGACTGTGTTCAAATTGGGAAAGGAGTATGTCAAGGCTGTATATTGTCACCTTGCTTATTTAACTTACATGCAGAGTACATCATGTGAAATGCTGGACTGGATGAAGCACAAGCTGGAATCAAGATTGCTGGGAGAAATATCAATAATCTTAGATATGCAGATGACACCTCCCTTATGGCGGAAAGCAGAGAGGAACTAAAGAGCCTCTTGATGAAAGTGAAAGAGGAGAGTGAAAAATATGGCTTAGCACTCGACATTCAAAAGACGAAGATCATGCTATCCAGTTGCAACGCTTCATGGCAAATAGATGGGGAAACAATGGAAACAGTGACAGACTTTATTTTCTTGTGCTCCAAAATCACTGCATATGGTGACTGCAGCCATGAAATTAAAAGAGGCTTGCTCTTTGGAAGAAAAGCCAAGACAAGCCTAGACAGTGTATTTAAAAGCAGTGACATTACTTTGCTGACAAATGTCCATATTGTCAAAGCTATGGTTTTTCCAGTAGTCATGTATGGTTGTGAGAGTTGGACCATAAAGAAAGCTGAGTGCCAAAGAATTGATTCTTTTGAACTGTAGTGTAGAGAAGACTCTTGAGAGTCTCTTGGACTGCAAGGAGGTCAAACCAGTCAATCCTAAAGGAAATCAGACCTGAATATTCATTGGCAGGACTGAGGCTGAAGCTGAAGCTGCAATATTCTGGCTTCCTGATGCGAACAGGATTGAGCAACTGAGCACACACACAAAGGATATGAAGGAACTAGATTTCAAGGCTTTTAACTCTTAATATATCTGTATAATAACAGATTATAATGTATTTGAAATATGTGCATTTTGAGTTTTACTAGAAAACTATCTCATGTAGGGAAAATTGTATTAGAAAATAAAAAATGTAAATAATATAACTATGCTACCAGTGGGCTTCCCAGGTGGTTCAGTGGTAAAGAATCCACCTGTTCCTGCAAGGAGACTCAGGAGATGCAGTTTTGATCCCCTGGAGGAGGAAATGGCAACTCACTCCAGTATTCTTGGCTACAAAATCCCGTGGACAGAGGAGCCAGGCGGGCCACAGTCCATGGGGTCGCAGAAGAGTCAGACATGACTGAGCAACTGAGTGTGAGTACACACACACACACACACACACACACACACACACACACACACACACGCAGCACCAATACTTGGTGTTCAGTTTGGGAGGACTGTATACATATATATAATTTCAAAGGAAATGGTTTTGTGGCACTTTTAACAAGAATGAGGAAATATTTGTTGAATAAGTACTTAAATAGCCTCCATGAAGTACACTGTAACACATCTTATATTTAAACATTCTGGAATCCACATAAGTTTGAAAGTATAATGTTGCTTCCAATGGTGAGATTAAGTGATTGTTTATTCAGGTTTGAACCGGGATACCTAACCCCCCATTTCAGGATATTAGTTTTACTTGTTGCTTTTGAGTTTTCTCAAATAAGAATCTTTATCAATCAATTTATAAAGAAGTTTAGCCCTATCATTCATTATGCTCTGCAAAATACTCTTTGACATACTTCTATTTTCTGATACTGTAAATAAGGCAGAGTTAAATAATTTGCTCTTTTTGGCACTTTAGCAAAGGAATATAGTATTTCATTACAAAACTCATAGCTTCTTCTCAAACACTGGTGAGAAAGTCTTTTTTTGGGCAGAATTCAGTTCAGTTCAGTCACTCAGTTGTGTCCAAAGCTTCGTGACCCCAAGGACTGCAGCACGCCAGGCTTCTCTGTCCATCACCAACTCCTGGAGCCTACTCAAACGCATGTCCATCAAATTGGTGATGCCATCCAAGGATCTCATCCTCTGTTATCCTCTTCTCCTCCTGCCTTCAATCTTTCCCAGCATCAGGGTCTTTTCTAATGAGTCAGTTCTTTGCATCAGGTGACCAGAGTATTGGAGCTTCAGCATCCGTCCTGCCAATGAATATTCAGGGTTGATTTCCTTTAGGAGTGACTGATTTGATCTTCTTGCAGTCCAGTTCAGTTCAGTCCAGTCGCTCAGTCATGTCTAACTCTTTGCGACCCCATGGACTACAGCATACCAGACCTCCCTGTCCATCACCAACTGCCAGAGTTTACCCAGACTCATGTTCATTGAGTCAGTGATGCCATCCAGCCATATCACCTTCTGACATCCCCTTCTCCTTCTGCCTTCAATCTTTCCCAACATCATGGTCTTTTCCAATGAGTCAGCTCTTCTCATCAGGTGGCCAAATATTAGAGTCCAAGGGGCTCTCAAAAGTCTTCTCCAACACCTCAGTTCAAAAGAATCAATTCTTCAGTTCTCAGCTTTCTTTATGGTCTAACTCTGACATCCATACATGACTACTGGAAAAAACAGCTTTGAATAGATGGACCTTATAGACAAAGTAATGTCTCTGCTTTCTAATATGCTGTCTAGGTTGGTTATCACTTTCTTCCAAGGAGCATCTTTTAATTTCATGGCTGCTGTCACCATATGCAGTGATTTTGGAGCCCAAGAAAATAAAGTCTGACACTGTTTCCATGTTTCCCCATCTATTTGCCATGAAATGATGGGGCTGGATGCCACGATCTTCATTTTTTGAATGTTGAGTTTTAAGCCAGATTTTTCACTCTCCTTTTCAATGTCATCAGGAGGCTCTTTAGTTCCTCTCTGCTTTCTGCCATAAGGGTGGTGTCAGCTCCATATTTGAGGTTATTGATATTTCTCCCAGGAAACTTGATTCCAGCTTGTGCTTTATCTTGTGCCTGGCATTTGGCATGATGTACTCTGCATGTAAGTTAAGTACGCAAGGTAACAATATACAGCCTTGATGTACTCCTTTCCCAATTTGGAGGCAGTCCACTGTTCCATGTCTGGTTCTAACTGTTGCTTCTTGACTTGCGTACCGGTTTCTCAGGAGGCAGGTCAGGTGGTCTGTCACTCCCATCTCTTTAAGAATTTCCCATAGTTTGTCATCATCCACACAGTCAAAGGTTTTAGTGAAGTCACTGAAGCAGAAGTAGATATTTTTCTGGAATTTTCTTGTTTTTTCTATGATCCAACAGATGTTGGAAATTTGATCTCTGGTTTTTCTGCCTTTTCTAAATCCAGCTTGCACATCTGGGAGTTCTTGGTTCACATCCTGTTGAAGTCTCTTTTGGGAGAATTTTGAGCATTCCCTTGCTGCCATGTGAGATGAATGAAATTGTGTGTGGTAGCTCGAACATTCTTTGGCATTGCCTTTGCCTTTCTTTGGAATGAATTGGTATGAATACTGACCTTTTTCAGTCCTGTGGACACTGGTGAGTTTTCCAAATTTGATGACATTTTGAGTGCAGCACTTTCACAACATCTTCCATAATTTGAACTAGCTCAGTTGGAATTCCATCACCTCCATTTGTTTTGTTTATAGTGATGCTTCCTAAGGCCCACTTGACTTTGCACTCCAGGTTGTCTGGCTCTAGGTGAGTAATCACACAGTCGTGGTTATCTGGCTCATTAAATTTTTTTGTGTAGTTCTTCTGTGTATTTTGCCACTTCCTGTTAATATCTTCTGCTTCTGCTAGGTCTATGCCACTTCTGTCCTTTATTGTGCTCATCTTTGCATGAAATGTTCCACTGGTATCTTTAACTTTCTTGAAGAGATCTATAATCTTTCCCATTCTACTCTTTTCTTCTATTTCTTTGCATTGTTCACTTTGGAAGGCTTTCTTAAAATCTCTCCTTGCTATTCTTTGGAATTCTGCATTCAGATGGGTGTATCTTTAAATAGTTTCTCATTTCTCAGCTATTTGTAAGGCATCCTCAGACAATCATTTTGCCTTTTTGCATTTATTTTCTTGGGGACGGTTTTGATTACCATCCTGTACAATGTCACGAACCTCTGTCCATAGTTTTTCAGGCACTCTGTCTATCAGATCTAATCCCTTGAATCAATTTGTCACTTCCACTGTAGAATCATAAGGGAATTGATTTAGGTCACATGTGAATGGTCTAGTGGTTTTCTCTACTTTCTTCATCTTAAGTCTGAATTTTGCAATAAGGAGTTCATAATCTGATCCACAGTCAGCTCTCCCAGTCTTGTTTTTGCTAACTGTAGAGAGCTTCTCCTTCTTCTACTGCAAAGAATATAATCAGTCTAATTTTGGTATTGACCATCTGGTGATATCCATATGTACAGTTGTCTCTTTTGTTGTTGGAAGAGGGTGTTTGCTATGACCAGTGCATTCTCTTGGCAAAACTCTATTAGCCTTTGCCCTGCTTGATTTTGTACTCCAAGGCCAGACTTGCCTGTTACTCCAGGTATGTCTTGACTTCCTAGTTTTGCATTCCAGTCCCCTAAATGAAAAGGACATCGCTTTTTTTGGTGTTATTTCTAGAAAGTCTTGTAGAACTATTCAGCTTCTTTGGCATTAGTAGTTGGGGCATAGACTTGGATTACTGTGATACTGAATGAACAGAGATCATTCTGTCATTTTTGAGATTGCACTGAAGTACTGCAGTTTGGACTCTTTTGGAAGGCTACTCCATTTCTTCTAAGGGATTCTTGTCCACAGTGGTAAACATAATGGTCACCTGAATTAAATTCACTCATTCTGGTCCATTTTAGTTCACTGATTGCTAAAATGTCAATGTTTACTCTCGCCATCTCCTGTTTGACCACTTCCAATTTACCTTGATTCACGGACCTAACATTCCAGATTCCGATGCAATATTGCTCTTTACAGCATTAGACTTCCATCACCAGTCATATCCACAACTGGGTGTTGTTTTCACTTTGGCTCCATCTCTTTCTTTCTGGAGTTATTTCTCCACTCTTCTCCAATAGGGCAGAATTATTTTTTTCCTCAAATCATGATTTTCTGTATTTATCAGAATTGACATAATTCTCATGTTTAAGTTGTAGGGACAAAAATAAAAAAAATGATACAGTGGGGAAATAGATTTGAACCCTGAAACTATTCTTTAGTCTTTTTTTTTCTGTAATAATTTAACACTTTCATTTACTTAAAAGCCAATTCAAACTTGGTGATAACCGGTACAAGTTTTCCTGGATTTTCTGTTAATTTATACAATTACTTTTGTTTACTTTGCTCCATAGGGTGCAGCATGTTAAGATTTTATTATTTATATAGATAACAGTTGAACAATTGATACTTGTGGTTGGTCTTTTGCTCCTTCTTCATTTTTTGTACTATCACATACACTATCTGGAATTTCTGTTTTTTTGCCAAGTATAGCCCAATATATATTATTGGGGGGAAAACAAAAAATAAACAAACAAAGCTAAATATCCCTGTGCTCACTATTGTGAAATGTTTTACTCTATAATTTTGGTGGGAAGAATAGCCAGTGTATTGCCGAGTACATTTATTTGTATATTTTATTTTCCAAATGGTTCTGTCAATTGCAGACATGATGCACTTAAATGATCATGTGTCAAGAGTGCACTGAAAAATGTTGGCATGATAATCCATGTGCAACTTGCTAAGAGTTTTGTGTTTCATCTTAGAACCAACAGGAAGTCACTAATAGTATTTTATGCAGGAGCAAGTCATATTTATCCATGGATTGCTGAAACATATGTCTACTAGCAGTACTTAAAACTGGCTAAAATGGTGAGAATCAGGTAATATTATTACCCTGATAAAGTTTTACCTTGCTTGGTTGAAAAAGGATGTAAGGTACTTTAAGGGAAAACATAATTATTCATTAAAAAATAAAATTTAATGGTATAGAGGAGAGGAAAAAAATAAGAGTACAGAAAAAAATCAGAAATTAAGTGAAAAAAGATACTATAATGTTCTATATCCTTGGTAGAAGCTAGCTGCAATTTGATTCTAAGTTTTCCAAACAATGTGAAATAGAAAACACAGTCAGCTTCATCTGTCATCCTGTATGAGATAAAAACAAACCAGTTGTTTAGGAGAAATACAGGTCTTTGAGATGGGAAACTAGATGGGCATCTCTCTCATAGGTTTTCAGAGAGAGGTCCCAGCATGGTGTATAAAACAGCTTTCTCAACACAAACATTTATATTTTATGTACAATGGGCCTGACTTTGTCTACAAAAAAGACAAACTTCTTATATCAAAGCTCAAAGTGATTATAATTTTTAGCTGAAAAATAATCCAATGCTCTACCTTGACCCTAAAAACAAATTAGGAAAATATAGTAAGGAATGAACTCATCAATAAAGCAAATATCAAGCACCTTACTTTAGGAAATTTCCAGATAGTTCAGTGGGTAAAGAACCCACCTGCAATATAGGAGACATAAGAGATGCAGGTTCAATCCCTGGGTCGGGAAGAGGCCCTGGAAGAGGAAATAGCAACCCACTCCAGGATTCTTGCCTGAAAAATCCCATGGACAGAGGAGCCTGGCAGATTACAGTCCAAAGAGCGGTAAAGAGTTGAACATGATTAGGATGAGGATGAGGAAAGTAAAGTGAAAATTAAACAAAGAAAGGTGAGCTCCAACTGAAACCTATGAGAACATGGCTTCCAAGGGGAAGTGGCATCTGTGTAGCATCCTGAAGAAACTAGGAAGGGACTAGAGAAATGGGAATCAATGAAATCGCCACAATCACGAGGAACAAAGAAGTGGACAACTTTTTTCAAATGAAATAAAAAGTTTAATCACAGTACCTAGAAGAGAGAAATCTTAACAAATTCTTAAGTAAAAACAATTTTTTAACAACTCCTCAGAGAATAACCTTTGCTTAACATGTTCTTGTTATTCAGTCACTCAGTCATGTCTGACTCTTTGCAACCCCATGAACTGCAGCATGCCAGACTTCCCTGTCCATCATCAACTCCCAGAGCCTGCTCAAACTCATGTCCATTGAGTTGGTGACGCCATCCAATCATCTCATCCTTTGTGGTCCACTTGTCTTCCCGTCTTCAATCATTCCCAGCATCAGGGGCTTTTCCAATGAGTTAGTTCTTCACATCAGGTGGCCAAAGTATTGGAGTTTCAATACAGCATCAGTCCTACCGATGAATATTTAGGACTAGTTTCCTTTAGGATGGACTGGTTTGATCTTCTTGCAGTCCAAGGGACTCTCAAGAGTCTTCTCCAAAACCACAGTTCAAAAGCATCAATTCTTCAGCACTCAGCTTTCTTTATGGTCCAACTCTCACATTCATACATGACTATTGGAAAAACCATAGTTTTCAATAGCCAGACCTTTGATGGCAAAGTTATGTCTCTCCTTTTTAACATGCTGTCTAGGTTGGTCATCACTTTCTTCCAATGAGCAAGCATCTTTTAATTTCATGGCTGCAGTCACCATATGAAGTGATTATGGAGCCCAAGAAAATAAAGTCTGTCACTGTGTCCATTGTTTCTCCATCTATTTGCCATGAAGTGATGGGACCAGATGCCATAATCTTCATTTTTTGAATGTTGAGTTTTAAGCCAGCTTTTTCACTCTTCTCTTTCATTTTCATCAAGAGGCTCTTTAGTTTCCCTTAAATTTCTGCCACAAGGATGGTATCATCTGCATATCTGAAGTTACTGACATTTCTCCCAGCAGTCTTGATTCCAGCTTGTGCTTCATCCCGCCTGGCATTTTGCATGATGTATTCTGCATATAAGTTAAGTAAGCAGGCTGAAATATACAGCCTTGATGTACTCTTTTCCCAATTTGGAAACAGTCCATTGTTCCCTGTCTGGTTATAACTGTTGCTTCTTGACCTGCATACAGATTTCTCAGGAGGCAGGTTGGGTGGCCTACTATTCCCATCTCTAAGAATTTTCCACAGTTTGTTATGATGCACACAGTCAAAGGCTTTGGCATAGTCAATAAAGCATAAGTAGAAGTTTTTCTGGAATTTTCTTGCTTTTTTTTTTACTATCCAACAGATGTTGACAATATGATCTCTGGTTCCTCTGCCTTTTCTAAATCCAACTTGCACATCTGAGAGATTTCGTTTCATATATTGCTGAAGCTCCGTTTGGAGAATTTTTGAGCATTACTTTGCTAGCATGTAAGATGAGTGCAAATGTGTGGTAGTTTGAACATCCTTTGACATTGCCTTTCTTTGGGATTTGAAAGAATACTGACCTTTTTCAGTCCTGTGGACACTGCTGAGATTTCCAAATCTGATGACATTTTGAGTGCAGCACTTAAACAGCATCATCTTTTAGGATTTGAAACAGCGCAGTTAGAATTCTATCACCTCCACTTGCTTTGTCTGTACTGATGCTTCCTGAGATCCACTGGACTTCACACTCTAAGATGTCTGGTTCTAGGTGAGTAAACATACCATCATGGTTATCTGGCTCATTAAAATCTTTTTTTGTATAGTTCTTCTTTGTATTTTGCCACCTCTTCTTAATGTCCTCTGCTTTTCTTAGGTCCATACCATTTCTGTCCTTTATTTTGCCCAGCTTTTCATGAAATAACCCCTTGGTATCTTTAATTTTCTTGAAAAGATCTCTAGTTTTTCCCATTCTACTGTTTTCCTCTATTTCTTTGCATCAATCACTTAGGAAGGCTTTCTTATCTCTCCTTGCTATTTTTTGGAACTCTTCATTCAAATGCGTATATCATTCCTTTTCTCCTTTGCCTTTCACTTCTCTTCATTTCTCAGGTATTTGTAAGGCCTCCTCAGACAAACATTTTGCCTTTTGAAAAACACAATCACACAAAAGTAACAAAACTGATCATGTGGACCACAGCTTTGTCTAACTCAATGAAATTAAGAGCCATGCGATGAAGGGCCACCCAAGATGGATGGGTCATAGTGGAGAGTTCTGACAAAACATACTCCACTGGAGAAGACAATGGCAAACCACTGAGAACCCCAAGAACAGTATGAAAAGGCAAAATGATAGGATACGGAAAGAGGAACTCCCCAGGTCGGTAGGTGTCCAACATGCTACTGGAGAAGAGTGGAGAGATAACCCTAGAAAGAATGAAGAGACAGAGCCAAAGCAAAAACAACCCCCAGTTGTGGATGTGTCTGGTGATGGAAGTAAAGTTCAAAGCTGTAAAGAACAGCTAATAATAAAATTCCTAATACTGCATCAGAACCTAGAATGTTAAGTGCATGAATCAAGGTAAATTGGAAGTGGTCAAACAGGAGATGGCAAGAGTAAACATTGACATTTTAGCAATCAGTGAACTAAAATGGACCGGAATGAGTGAATTTAATTCAGGTGACCATTATGTTTACTACTGTGGACAAGAATCCCTTAGAAGAAATGGAGTAGCCCTCAGAGTCAAGAAAAGAGTCCAAACTGCAGTACTTCAGTGCAATCTCAAAAGTGACAGAATGATCTCTGTTTCCAAGGCAAACTATTCAGTATCATGGTAATCCAACTCTATGCCCCTGCTACTAATGCTGAAGAAGCTGAAGTGGAACAGTTCTATGAAGATCTACAAGACCTTCTAGAACTAACATCAATTAAAAAATGATGTCCTTTTCATCATATGGGATTGGAATGCCAAAGGAGGAAGTCAAGAGATACTGGAGTAACAGGCAAGTTTGGCTTTGACGTACAAAATGAAGCAGGGCAAAGGCTAATAGAGTTTTGCCAAGAGAATGCACTGGTCATAGAAAACACCCTCTTCCAACAACACAAGAGATGACTCTGCACATGGACATCACCAGACGGTTAATACCAAAATCAGATTAATTATATTCTTTGCAGCTGAAGGAGAAGCTATACAGTCAGCAAAAACAGGACTGGGAGCTGACTGTGGCTCAGATTATGATCTCCTTATTGCAAAATTCAGACTTAAATGGATTAATATAGTTAATGTCATTTATCTGTAATATTGCATTTAATGCACATGCCTTGTATTTAATGCATTTGCATTAGAATCAGGCGTAAGACAAGAATGATTTCTATTATCCTTGTTTTTCAATATTTTCTTGCAGAGTCTAGCCGGTATAATTAGACAAGAGGGAAATAAATAAGCAATATTTCTTTTGAGAAGGAAGAGACAAACTCAATAGTTAGTCATTTCTTTTTTCAGATGACATATTTATATGTATAGAAAATTCAAGAGGCTTTTCATGTAAATGGTTATAATCACCAGTAGATCATTTAGGTTACTGACACAAAATAAATTCACAAAATTCAAGAATAGCTCTATACTTAAGCAATACAAAGTTAGTGGAAAACACAGCTCTCCATATACTTGGAACAAAACTGAATTCTTGAAAGACAGATTTCACAAAAGATAGGTAAGATCTTGGGCTTACCTGGTGGCTCAGATGGTAAATGCAGGGGGCTGGGTTTGATCTTTGGGTCAGGAAGATCCTCTGGAGAAGGGGATGGCTACCCACCCCAGTATTCTTGCCTCAAGAATTCCATGGACAGAGGAGCCTGGCAGGCTACAGTCCACAGTGTTCCAAGAGTTGGACATGACTTTGCAACTAGTACTATCACACTATGCAAGAACTTCTTGGACAAAATTATTACCTTCTATTGAATATTACTGAAATAACATGGGATATGAATGTATTAATGACATAACATTATAGAGAGCCAATTTTACTCAAATTAATCTATAAATGCAAAGCAATTTCAATCAAAGTGTGATAGTTTAGAAAACCAAAGGAAGATCTACAATGCTTTGCTTGAGCTGTATACCAGATCTCCTCTGTAAAATAAAGGTTTCCATTTCAAAATCTTTAAATAATCTTATCACATTCAAATGCATTAATGACAAAAACAAAAATGTTAATAGATAAACTAAAAATATCAACTAATAGTTTCAAAATTGTCAAAATTTATTTAAAAAGAGAGACAGCAATCACTATAGTAAACATTTAAACAAATATGCTCAAAACTATAGAGATGTAAAAGAAAGCACAGCCCTCAAAAAGCAAAATCTGTATATTTCCCCCTTTGTGGGAGCAGATTCTGAGTATTTACATGCCCAGGATAGAAAACCACCTATGAGGAATCAGCATTTCATTCACCCTGGAAATTTGCCTCCTCTTTAAATTTGAGTCTCTTTAATCCTCTTGAGAAACCTATATGCAGGTCAGACAGCAACAGTTAGAACTGGACATGGAACAACAGACTGGTTNTTTTAGTTAGACTATACATGAAGGACTTCCCTGGTGGCTCAGATGGTAAAGCATCTGCCTACAGTGTGGGAGACCCAGGTTCGATCCCTGGATCGGGAAGATCCTCTGGAGAAGGAAATGGCAACCCACTCCAGTACTCTTGCCTGGAAAATCCCATGGACAAAGGAGTCTGATAGGCTGCAGTCCATGGAGTCACAAAGAGTCAGACACACCTGAGTGACTTCACTTAGACTATACATGTCTCTACAGTGTTGATTTTTCTTTCTTATCTATGTCTTTGTCAAGTGATATTTCAAAAATCTGCATTCTGGGGCTTCTCTAGTGGCCTAGTGGTTAAGAATCTGCAGTGCAGGGGACACCAGTTGGATCCCTGGTNAGTGACTTCACTTAGACTATACGTGTCTCTACAGTGTTGATTTTTCTTTCTTATCTATGTCTTTGTCAAGTGATATTTCAAAAATCTGCATTCTGGGGCTTCTCTAGTGGCCTAGTGGTTAAGAATCTGCAGTGCAGGGGACACCAGTTGGATCCCTGGTCCTAGATCCCACATGCTGCGAGGTTACTAAGCCCGTGAGCCACAATTACCGAGCCTATGAGCTCTAGAGCCTGCGCTCTGCAACAGAGAAGCCACTGCAATGAGAAGCCCACACACTGCAACTAAAGAGTAACCCCCACCAAGCCACAACTCGAGAAAACCCTCCTGCAACAACAAAGTTGCACTGGGGGGAGCAATACAGCTCCGCCCAACAAAAATCTGCATTTATAAATTAGAACAGGTATCCTCAACCTCAGGGATCTAATGTTTGATGATCTGAAGTGGGACTGATGTAATAATAATAGAAATAAAGTGTACAACAGATGTAATGCACGTGAATCATCCTGAAACTATCACCTGCTCCCCTGGTTTATGGAGAAATTTTCTCCCCCAAAACAGGTNCGAGAAAACCCTCCTGCAAGCCACAACTCGAGAAAACCCTTCTGCAAGCCACAACTCGAGAAAACCCTCCTGCAAGCCACAACTCGAGAAAACCCTCCTGCAACAACAAAGAAAGTTGCACTGGGGGGAGCAATGCAGCTCTGCCCAACAAAAATCTGCATTTATAAATTAGAACAGGTATCCTCAACCTCCGGGATCTAATGTTTGATGATCTGAAGTGGGACTGATGTAATAATAATAGAAATAAAGTGCACAACAGATGTAATGCACTTGAATCATCCTAAAACTATCACCTGCTCCCCTGGTTTATGGAGAAATTTTCTCCCCCAAAACAGATCCCTGGTGTCAAAAAGATTGGGGACCACTGAGTTAGAAGATAAAAAAATTGAACTCAGATGCTTTTGACTAGTTACATGGTAATAATCTAGGGACTAGGGCAAGTCCACTCTAGCTGAATTTTCAGATTCCTTCCTGGGCACCTGTTATAACTGGAATAGGGAGTTTGAGGGGCACAGGCCTTAATACGCTGCCTGTCGTATGCTGCTAGAGACACGTGCACACAGAGAAGCTTTATTACTCTATTTTTTCCTGTACAATTTTGTATTATTTCAGGGGAGAACAACAGTACAAACACACACACACACACACACCACACACACACACACACACACACTCATGCACATGAATCTGTCTATATCCCTACTCATTTAAAGCATTTCTTCTCCCTCTTCCTTTGTGGTCTTCTTCACCAGGGAAGAAAATCATGCAGGATAAAGTCACATTGCCAGCTTCTTCCTAAATTTGGAATCCATCCAGAAAACCCAGGGGGAAGTTCAAGTCAGCTAAAGTTAATCTGCAGAAAATCCACCCCATGTGACTTTCCCCTACCCCACCACTGCTGATCTTTTCATGTATTCTTTATAAAGAATCCATCGAACTTTAATTAATATGAAAAATTCAGGTTTTCATCTGATGGAAATGTGACTGACATCATGCTGCTACTGAGAGTGAAACAAAGTACAAGCATGGCAAAAATAAAACGTGAAATCTGATGCCTGCCACAGCTTTGTCTTCTCACTGCCAAACCATCTCTCCCATTTCCATGAGACATGAGAGAGAGGTATCAGCAGCATTTCCCAGGAATCTTGAGTCCACATCTACAAACAGGGACACACTTGAAAGATGTCTATACTCAAGAAAGAACATAACTCATTACCCATCAGATGAATTGGCTATCTTTAGTTCCAGAAGTCCAAGTTAAAAATGATCCAGTTCTAGATACATGATTCCAGACAGGCCAATGGGGAAAAAGAAGGAAAAAGTCTTTGAAGTGAAAACACACATGTACCTACATCTGTTTGCTGTTTGCGCATGTACATCTTTCCCCTCATATTCAGTTGTTCAGAGAGGCACAGATGTATTCTTGGGAGGGAGCTGTGCAGCACAAGGTGTTTTGCTCTCAGCTCTTACCATTAACATCCTGCTTGCCCTGACCAGGTTGCCCTCATGTTTATGCATTCTGCTCACACATGTGTGTAACATATGTGCCCCGATGTCAGTCACACACTGCCTTTACAAAGACTGATGATCCTACATCCTGCTTCCTCCACAGAACCTGTGCTACTGTCATAGCAATATATAAAGGCTTAAAAAGTGACTGCAAGAGCAAAATTAACACGTCTTTCATTTCAGTAAAATAACGTGGGCATTGCACTTCAAAAATTTATAGCTGTCAGTTAAAAAATGATCAAACCCCTCCTTTTGTCTGCCGTCATGGCACATGTGGTTTGCCCCCTTCCTCACCATGTCTTCTCATAAGATGTTCAGGCTCAAGCAACTCCTGGCCAAGAAACAGAAGCAGAATTGTCCCATTTCTCCAAGGATCTGAATGGAAACTGATAATAAAATCAAGTACAACTCCAAAGAAGACACTGGAGAAGAACCAAGTTGGCTCTACAAGGAATTCATGCTATACCAGTCAAACTGAAAAAAGCCACCATTATCTGGACAGTTGGACGTATTTCATTGATAAAGTAATTATTTTTTCTTTGTTTTTATGTCTCTTTGCTAGTAGTTTATTTCAGTAATAGCTACATGAGATATTTTATTTGTAAACAGAACATTTAAAATATGGGCTTTGTTCTAATTCGGTCTATTGGTTTTGGTCAAATAGTTTTATGGACAGTAAATTCTATTTCCAAATATTGCATATTGGGAACAGCATAGGTCAATCTCATAATTAACACAATTATATAATTACAGGGACAAAGGAGGCAAGAGTATACAATAGGGAAAAGACAATGTCTTCAATAAATGGTGCTTGGAAAATTGGACAGCTAAATGCAAAAGAATAAAACTGGACTACTTCCTCACACCATAAACAAAGATAAAATAGATTAAAGACTCAAACATCTGAACTCCTAAAACTCCTAGAAGAAAGCATAGGCAATACACTGCTGACATTTGTCTTAGCAATATGTTTTTGGATAAGTCTTTTCAGTCAAGGGGAAGAAAAGCAAAAATAACCATATTGTCCCATAAACTAAGCACAACAGAGGAAGCTATGAACAAAATGAAAAGGCTAACTCATAAATGGGAGGAGATATTTGCAAACAATATATCAGATATGGGGCTAATATCCAAAATGCACAAAGAATTCCTATAGCTAGATATAAAAAACAACTTGATTGAAGAAATGAACGGAGGGTCTGAATAGACATTTATCCACAGAAAATATATAGATGGCAATGGACACATGAAAAAATGCTCAACATCAGNCATATTGTCCCATAAACTAAGCACAACAGAGGAAGCTATCAACAAAATGAAAAGGCTAACTCATAAATGGGAGGAGATATTTGCAAACAATATATCAGGTATGGGGCTAATATCCAAAATGCACAAAGAATTCATATAGCTAGATATAAAAAACAACTTGATTGAAGAAATGAACGGAGAGTCTGAATAGACATTTATCCACAGAAAACATATAGATGGCAATGGACACATGAAAAAATGCTCAACATCAGTAATTATAAGAGAAACTCAAAAACCACAATGAGATACCAACTCAAACCTGTCAGAATGGATATCATCAAAAAGACAACAAATAACAAGTGTTGGAGAGGACGCAGAGAAAAGGAAGCCCTCATGCACTGTGGTGAGATTGTAAACTGGTGCAGCAACTATGGAAAACAGTATGAATGATCCTATAATATTAGAAGCAGCACTACCAAATGCAGTCATTCCACTTTGAGGATATTTTCCCAAAGAAAGCAAAAATACTAATTCAAAAAGACATATTTACCCCTATGCTCACTGTGGCATTATTCACAATAGCCAAGATATGGATGCAAATTAAGTGCCCACTGAGAGATGAATGCATAAACAAGATGTGGTATGTAGAATATTCAGTTCAGTTCAGTGGCTCAGTCGTGTCCGACTCTTTGTGACCCCATGAATCGTAGCACGCCAGGCCTCCCTGTCTATCACCAACTCCTGGAGTTCACCCAGACTCATGCCCAATCGAGTCCATGATGCCATCCAGCCATCTCATTCTCCGTCGTCCCCTTCTCCTGCCCCCAACCCCTCCCAGCATCACAGTCTTTTCCAATAAGTCAGCTCTTCTCATAAGATGGCCAAAGTACTGGAGTTTCAGCTTTAGCATCAGTCCTTCCAAAGAACACCCAGGACTGATCTCCTTTAGAATGGACTGGTTGGATCTCCTTGCAGTCCAAGTCAAGAGTCTTCTCTAACACCACAGCTCAAAAGCATCAATTCTTCAGCACTCAGCTTTCTTCACAGTCCAACTCTCACATCCATACATGACCACTGGAAAAACCATAGCCTTGGTTTGGTTAGAAACTAGACGGACCTTTGTTGGCAAAGTAATGTCTCTGCTTTTGAATATGCTATCTAGGTTGGTCATAACTTTCCTTCCAAGGAGTAAGTGTTTTTTAATTTCATGGCTGCAGTCACCAGCTATAAAAAAGGGTGACTTCATGGCATCTGCACCATCATGGATTGACCTGGAGCATATTATGCTAAAGTGAAACAAGCCAGACAGAGAAAGACATACTGTATAATTCTGCTTATATGTGGAATCTAAGAAACCAAAAAATTAATAAATAAAATGAAGCAGAAACGGAGTCATAGATACAAAGATAAAACAGGTGGTTGCCAAATGAGAAGAATGAGTAAAATAGTTGAGGGAGGTCAAGAGGTGCAAACTTTCAGTGTCAAAATCAAGGAGCCACAGTGATAAAATATACAGATTGTGCAAAAGAGTCAAAAGTAATAACAAAATGATTCTAGATCACTTAAGGGGCTTCCATGGTGGTGCTAGTGGTAAAGAATATACCTGCCAAAGTAGGAGATGTAAGATATGCAAGTTCAGTCCCTGGGTCAGGAAGATCCTCTGGAGGAGGAAATGGTACCCCACTTCAGTATTCTTGCCTGGAAAATTCCTTGGGCAGAGGAGCCTGAAGGCTACAGTCCATGGGGGGGCCACAAAGACTTGGACACAACTGAGTGACTGAACACACAGAGATTAATTTTAAACTGCTGAGAGGGTGACACATAAATATATTTGCAATTTTGGTCAGTTTTTTTGAAGCTTGAAGCCTCTCACCTTATGTTCAGGTAAACCTCAGTTTTTTTCCCTTTTCCTTGTAAACTTTGAATAGCAAACAAAGGGTACTTTTCCATAAATGTGCACGCACATGCAAACATGTATACACATGTTTGTGTATACACACTTAGTTGCTAAGTCATCTCTGACTGTTTATGACCCCATAGCACACCAGGCTTCCCTGTCCTTCAGTGTCTCCCAGTGTTTGCTTAAACTCATGTCCATTGAGTCAGTGATACCATCCAGCCATCTCATCCTCTGTTGCTCCTATTCCTTCTGCCCTCAGTCTTTCCCAGCATCAGGGTATTTTCCAATGAGATGGCTCTTCACGCCAGATGGCCAAAGTACTGGAGTTTCAGCTTTAGCATCAGTCCTTCCAATGAATATTCAGGATTTATTTCCTTTAGGATTGACTGGGTTGATCTTCTTGTAGTACAATGGAGTCTCAAAGGGTCTTCACCAGCACTTCAATTTGAAAGCATCAGTTCTTTGGTGCTCAAACTTCTTCATGGTCCAATTCTCACATGCACACATGACTACTGGAGAAACCATAATTTTGACTATATGGACCTTTGTTGGCAAAGTGATGTCTCTGCTTTTTAATATGCTGTCTATATTGTCATAGTTTTTCTTCCAAGGACCATGTTTATACATGTAAAATCTTTCTAAAACCTGTAGTATAAATGAGTGGCATTGAAGTCATTTGATCTTCATGTAATCCTCTTTAAAGAAATATATGCCAGAGATGGCATTGAGAGAGGGCTGATGTCCATCTTTACTGGTTAGCTGGGATTTTGTGTTAAAAAGGTACACAGTGCTTCTGCCCATTTCCTAGATTCTTTTTATACATGTTTTGGTAAATTCTGTAGACATTTAAGTGCATTTGCTTTAACTCTGTGCTTCTTTCAAAGCATTCCAGACCTGCAAGTACATGGGGATGGTTTGGGAGGCTTGGCTGGCAGACAATTCTTGCATCTCTGGCATTTCAGCACATCTTAGAGGTAGAAGCACTATCTGTCTTTGTTCTGGAATATCTGTCTGTTCATGGATGTCTGTATGGTGGGTGAACAGCCATGGGCAATAGAGACAAAGTTTCTCTCCAGAGCAAAGGGCAGGCACATTTATTGTCTAGTATTATACAGGTCAAGCAGACTTATTGCCTGCTATAAAAGTTTGAGCTCTCTGAACTCAGGGTTTCCCCCATAATATAAAGCACCACGTGTGCAGTTGTTGTCTGGCTCTTTTTGCACTGCCCCATGGGAATTAGGGCACCAGGAACTGACACAAGAAATGCTGATGCTCTAACTTTGCTGTTATAATGATTTCCTTTGCTTCTGGTCCAAGAATCTTGTATCTTATGCCAATGTTTTTGAAACAGTGTCAGGTTAACTTATCACTTGCAAGCAGAAGACCATCCCCAGACCCCTTATTGCCCTTGACAGCTGGCTGCATAGCCCAGGAGGAATGCTGATTCCTTACCTATTAGAGTACCATTCCTCTGAACATCAGGGCACAGAAATGTTTTCTTTGGACTGATACATCAGTGAGGCTATGGATCAGAGACTGGAAAATTTCCGCCCACCCATAGGCCAAGACTTGTCGCTTGCTTTTGTAAACAGAGTTTTATCTGAAGACAGCCATGCACACTGTTTACATGTTGTCTATGCTTGCTCTCATGCTATCAGCAGAACTGAGTAGTTGCAACAGAGACCCTGTGACTTACAAAGATGGAAATGTTTACTATCCGGCTTTTTAGAGAAAAAGCTTGTTGACATTTGTTATGGATCAAAGAAGGCACCCAAATGTTTTGGCCATCATCAGTTGGTTTAGTAATATTTGGGGAACAAAGAAGAAAATAGATATCACATGACAGGATACAAGAGAGCCTAACAGTTAACTACAAGCAAACATATGACTGCCTGTGCCTCTCTTCTGCAGTGTATTCATCAAACATGAAGGCCACAATCACATACCCAAATCTCTCAAAACTCAGCTCCTTCTCTAGCTAAGAAACTTACCCTGATTCTTCATTGGGAAATTTACTTTTTCTCCTCTGAGCTTCCATAGCACTTTATCTAAGCCACAAGATTAATTTTTTTACCTTATGTAATATGTACATATACATGATTTCTTCTACTAGCATATATGCTTAACATGAAATCCATATCTGTAAACAGATTAATAAACTATAATTTTCATGATCCAACTTTCTGGATAATGACCCACCCAGGGACCTAGAAATTGACTTGATCATGCCCCCTTTTAAAAGTAGGAATCAGTAAAATGGGATTTTCCCCCCGTAAGTCTAAATAATAAATTATGCCTTTACATTGGAGAAGGCAATGGCACCCCACTCCAGTACTCTTGCCTGGAAAATCCCATGGACGGAAGAGCCTGGAAGGCTGCAGTCCATGGTGTCTCTAAGAGTCGGACACGACTGAGCAACTTCACTTTTACTTTTCACTTTCATGCACTGGAGGAGGAAATGGCAACCCACTCCAGTGTTCTTGCCTGGAGAATCCCAGGGATGGGGGAGCCCGGTGGGCTCCCGTCTCTGGGGTCGCACAGAGTCGGACACGACTGAAGCAACTTAGCAGCAGTAGCAGCAGCAGCAGCAGCAGCAGCATGCATTTACATTAAAAGAAACCAATATGTTTCAATGCACTGTCTTTGTAGGTTTTCTCTTCTAATTATATTTCTTAAAGTAACTACATTTCTTTAGCCAGTTTTAACTTAATAAAGGAGGAAGGTGACAGAATAGAATCATTCCTGTTGGTAACGGAAGACATGAATGCATATGATTCTTCTCGAGAAGGTGATGTTGGGATGAGATACAGGAGACATTGCTCCAAGAAAAACATAACTGACTCTTGGAAACAGAGAAAAAGGTGAGCCCATAGTTTTATTACAAATCACATGTCCCACAGTCATGGTAGCAGGATTCAGGAAGGAGTGAGTGGAGGGTCAGAGGATGATCGGATGGACACACACGAGCAGGTTCTTGAAGAAGGAAGATTCATCAATGTGTGAAGAGCTTACTGAGCTGAATCACTAGGGGAAACATTTCATGGAGACATGGCTGAATACCCTATAAAAAACATAGGATATATCATAACAATAGTAGCAACATTACTGAGTGCTTACAAAGGGCCAGGCACTCTGCTCAGCTATTCAAATGTATTATCATTTAATCATGACAAATATTTATAAAGCAGGACTGATCCTTACTCTTACCTTGTAGGTAAGTACAACATGGCTTAAATGACTCCATTAGGTAATGCTTAAGTCACACAACTCTTCTGGGCATGTATCTGGATAAAACCATAATTCAAAAAGATACATGCACTCCAATGTTCACTGAAGTACTGTTTACAATAGCCAAGACATGGGAGCAACCTAAGTGTCCACTGGCAGAGAAATGCATAAAGAAGGGGTGGTACATGTATACAGTGGAATTTTAGTCAGCCATAAAAAAGGAATAAAATAATGCCATTTGCAGCAACATGGATACATCTAGAGATAATTATAGTATGTGAAGTCAGAAAGAGAAAGGACAAATATCATATGATATTACTTATATGTGAAATCTAAAAAAATGGCACAGTGAACTTTTTTACAAAACAGAAACAGATTCACAAATTTTGAAATCAAACTTATGGTTACCAAAGGAAAACTATGGATAAACCAAAGGATGGGCTTCCCTCATAGCTCAGTTGGTAAAGAATCTGCCTGCAGTGCAAGAGACTCCAGTTCGATTCCTGGGTTGGGAAGATCCACTGGAGAAGGGATAGGCTACTCACTCCAGTATTTTGGGGCTTCCCTTGTGGCTCAGCTGGTAAAGAATCTGCCTGCAGTATAGCAGACCTGGGTTCAATCCCTGGGTTGGGAAGACCATGGGAAATGCAAAATTGTCAGGAACATCATGTGAAATGCCAGTCTGGATGAAGCACAAGCTGGAATCAAGATTACCCAGAGAAATATCAATAACCTGAGATATGCAGATGGCACCACCTTTATGACAGAAAGTAAAGAGGAACTGAAGAGCCTCTGATGAAAGTGAAAGAGGAGAGTGAAAAAGCTGGCTTAAAACTCAACATTCAAAAAATGAAGATTATGGTATCCAGTCTCATCACTTCATGACAAATAGATGGGGAAACAATGGAAACAGTGAGAAACTTTATTTTCTTGGGCTCCAAAATCACTGCAGATGGTGACTGCAGCCATGAAATTTAAAGAGGCTTGCTCCTTTGAAGAAAAGTTATGGCAAACTAGACAGCATATTAAAAAGCAGAGACGTTACTTTGCTGACAAAGGTCTGTCTAGTCAAAGCTATGGTTTTTCCAGTAGTCATGTATGGATGTGAGAGTTGGACCATAAAGAAGGCTAAGCACCAAAGAATTCATGCTTTTGAACCATGGTGTTGGAAAAGACTCTTGAGAGTCCCTTGGACTGCAAGGAGATCCAACCAGTCCATCCTAAAGGAAATCAGTCCTTAATGGTCATTGGAAGGACTGATGCTGAAGCTGAAACTCCAATATTTTGGTCACCTGATGAGAAGAACTGACTATTGGAAAAGACCATGATGCTGGGAAAGATTGAAGGCAGAAGAAGGGGATGACAGAGGATGAAATGGTTGGATGACATCAGTGACTTGATGGACATGAGTTTGAGCAAACTCCAGGAGTTGGTGATGGGCAGGGAAGCCTGGTGCTGCAGTACATGGGGTCACAAAGAGGTGGACACCACTGAGAAACTGAACTGAAATCAAAGGATAAATGTAGGGAGAACAGATAAATTAAGGAGATTGAGATTAACATACATACACTGCTGCTGCTGCTGCTGTTAAGTTGCTTCAGTCATGTCCTACTCTGTGCAACCCCATAGATGGCAGCCCACCAGGCTCCCCCGTCCCTGGGATTCTCCAGGCAAGAATATTGGAGTGGGTCGCCATTTCCCCCTCCAATGCATGAAAGTGAAAAGTGAAAGTGAAGCTTCTCAGTCGTGTCCGACTTGTAGCGACCCCATGGACTGCAGCCTACTCTTCTGTCCATGGGATTTTCCAGGCAAGAGTACTGGAGTGGGTGCCATTGCCTGCTCCCATACATACACCACTATATACAAAATAGATAACTAACAAGGACATACTGTATAGCACAGAGAACTCTACTCACTATTCTGTAATAACCTATATGAGACAGGAATCTGAAAACATACATATATATAATTGTATATATAAATATACATATATATTAATACATATATTAAATTATATATATGTGTGTGTGTGTGTGCGTGTATATATGATTCCTTTTACTACATACCTGAAATTAACACAACACTATAAGTTAACTTAGTCCAAAAAGAGGTCACATAGATAGTAGGGGGCAAGTGAAGTTTGATTCGAGTTCAATTCATCTCACTTCAGAACACTATGTTTTATACCAGTCATATTCCACTGCCTTCAGATGGGCCATGCTATTTCTACTAGATCTTACAGCTCCTATGAAGGAAAGCCTTCATAATCTACAACTTCACTGGAAAACCTCAAGAAGATGGGGGGATTTAAATGCAGGGCTTGATCTACATAGCTTTAGGAGTGACTGACTTCTGAAGCCACGGAGGCCCCTGAGAGATGGCCTGCTGTTCTCAGTTCAGCTATCAGGGACTGGTCCTTTTCGCTTTCCATCCAACTCCACTTGCTGGTAATGGCACCGCATATGTTCACAGCTCAGATGCTCCTACTTCCAGTCGTCTATTTCTGGGCCATTCACACTGGCAGGAAGAGTATTCTCTTTTTATGGCAAGCCACGCCATTCACATATTTAACACTTGAGAATAAGGAGAGGCAAACCTTGATCTAAATCTTTAAGATGTGCTGCTAATAATTTTTCTGGCATATCTCATTATTTCTCAACACTCACAGAACCGTCCAACTCTAAACGAATTATGACATATGCCAGCTGCTGGTCCAGAGCTCTAGGGTCTCAAAGGCTGGAACCTCTTCAGAGAAGCCAGCAGCTTGAAGGAGGGCGACAGGCACGGTGGGAGGAGAGCCCTCAGTAACTGGCGCGCGTCCTGGCTTTGTCTTTTCGCTGTGAATCATTTATTTTCACTCTGGCCTTCACAAAAGTCTAACTGAAAGAAAAGTAAAACTTGTATTGCCAACAGGACAGGAAGTTACAAATGTCTGAGAGAGACAAACCAAAGTGAAAATTCAAGAATATTGAAGCATACGAAGTAGAAACTCAAGAATATTGAAGCAGTGTGCCTTACACACACACAAAAAACAGAAATTAGAGGTTAAGGTAGAGAGAACTTGTCAGATTTTCTGTGTTTGGCAGATTCAGACCTACAATAATCAGAGGCTAGAACAGTTCACAGTGGATTACTGTTTAAACTCTGAAGATATGCCCAGAAGTTTGAAACATGATTTTTTGACTCTGGCATCCTAAGGCCACCATCAACTTCACGGAGGTGAGTGTTTAAGTTCAGAAGTGTTTCTTCCTATTCTACAGTGACAGGTTTGTTTTTTGACTTTTTAACTGATCCTCATCCATCTACAAATTCTACCAGAGTAAAATTATTTGCAAGTAAAAAGCAAAAGCCATATGCATATCTTGTGGGGCTTCTAGCACTTTGCAGGTGTGCTCTGCCGTGTCCAACTCTCTGTGACTCCATGGACTGTAGCCCACCATGCTCCTCTGTTTGTGGAATTTTCCAAGAATACTGGAGTGCGTTGCCATTTTCTCCTTGGGGAATCTTCCAGACTGAGGGGTAGAAGCTGCATCTCTTGAGACTCCTTCACTGGCAGGCAGATTCTTTACCTGCTGAGCCACCAGGGAAGCCCTCAAGCACTTTAGGTTTAGATAAAAATGCGCTGCCAGTGGGAAACCAGTGATTGTGTTTTTCCTGACAAGTCTAACCAAACTATCAGTTACTTACATTCAGGACAATGTTCTTCCTTTTTTTTTTTTGCAACCCATCCCTCACCTTTAAAAGTCCCTATAACAGCCAGTCACATATCATTCCTATATATGTCATTTAATACTTTCTAAATTGAGTCAGTAGCATCATTTTCCCCCTTCATGGATCACTGTCTTGTCATGGCAAAGGTACTTGCATAATTCAATGAAGCTATGAGTCATGCCATGTAGGGCCAACCAAGACAGAGAGATCACAGTGGAGACTTCTGACAAAATGGAGGAGGGAATGACAAACCACCCCAGCATACTCACTGGAAGGAATGCTCATCAGAAGGATTGATGCTGAACCTCCCATATTTTGGACACCTGATGTGAATAGCTGACTCACTGGAAAAGTCCCTGATGCTGGGAAAGATTGAGGGCAGAAGCAAAAGAGGGCTATATGGCATCATTAATGCAATGGACATGAACTAGGCCAAGCTCCAGGAGATTGTGAGGGAAAGGGAGGCCTGGCATGCTGCAGTCCATAGAATACCAAAAAGTCAGACGTGACTGAGTGACTGAACAACAATAGCATCATTTTTACAAGTGATGGGGATTGATGCAACTATGGTAATAAATATTCATAAATCTTCGGGCAGGATAGGGCTTCTCCAGTGGCTCAGCAGTAAAGAAACCTCCTGCAATGCAGGAAATGCAGGTACAATCCCTGAGTTGGGAAATTTTCTGGAGGAGGGCATGGCAACCCACTTTAGTATACTTGCCTGGAGAATCCCAGGGACAGAGGAACCTGGCGGGGTGTGGTCCATGGGGTCGCAAAAGAGTTGGACATGACTGAAGTGACTTAACATGCATGCACACACAAATGGGAAGGATCAGAATTATTCTGACTTTTCTACACTTACTATTCCATGCAATGGCCAGAAAACAGACTCAATTAATTGTATTGTTATTACTTTCTCATGATGTGTATATCTTAGTAGGAAGTCAATATCAGGCCAATAATGGATGTCTGCTCTTACCATGAAAATTGTTGTTAGGCTAATGCCAATTCTCTTTTGAATACTAACTGTACAGCCATAAATTTTGCTGGGACATTGACATAATTTATTTCATTAATCAAACCATTCATATTCCAAACAAGTATCACCTACCTCCTGAAACTCGCTCTCCCTGCATGTTGTGTGTTGTATTTCAACAGCATCTCCCAGTTCAAAAGAGTGAATTCTGAGTCAGATTAGACATCCACCTCTCCTTTACCATTTATACCTGCTCCATTCCAAAGTTTATGGGCTTAACCTTTATTAAGGTTTTCGATTCTATCACCTCCTTTTAATTCCCTCTCCTACCACTCTATTTTCAACTATCTATAGTTATGATTTGAGCCACAGTGATAACCTTTCCAGTTGGCCTTGTGGAATTTGGACTCTGCTCTCTCCAGTAACAGTCTCTGCTCTACATATCTTCCATATGTGTCCCGTGAACAAAAGCAATTCAATGACTCTCATCTGCCTAGTAAATACAGCCTACTCTTCACACATATTTAAGGAGTGCTTCTAAAATTCATTCTAACTTCTATCAAGACCCATCACCTCTCTGAGTCCCATTTCCTTGATTTAAAAATGAAGTGAATTAAACTGCTTCCTTTTTGGTTTGTTGTTTATAAGACAAAATATGTATTGCATATTGACTCGAATTTTTTGCTATTCCCATAACATGATATAACCAGCGAGCTCCTAAGCATTTTTAAAATGTGAACCCTTTATAACATTTTGATGAAAACTGGGGACCTTTCCACAGAAGAACTATGTACAGAATTTCATGGGATGGGTGTGTGGACCCTTTGATGATGTCTGGAATTACCCTATACCTTCTTTCCTTAACATGTTTTTTTCAGACCATTCTGTGATCTACATTTTCCAGTGTTCCTCAGGCCGCTTTTTGAGATCCAGTTCAAATATGACACCTTCCCTTGTCTTCTTCAGTGTCACTAACTAGACATGAATGACTCATTCACTAAACCCCATAGCATTCTGTGTGCACATTTCACATAAGCTGTGTGACATCTTGCCTCATTTTAACTCTTTATTTTCTCCTCTAATTCTCTCTACTACATTGCAGGAACCTTGCAAACAGGAATAGTGTCTTTCTTCTTTGCTTCTTTCTTCCTTTTTTACCCTTTAGCCTTCTCTCGTTGCTCTGATATAGATCTGGAACTTTAAAAGACATTCAGTGAACCAATGAATACATGAGTTAGGGAAGCAGCTTAAAAAGTTCTAATCTCTTTATTTACCTGTGTATTTATTTGCTCTTAGATAAAGGTAACTTATAAAATATCCAACAATAAATAACTGGAAATCAATGTTGACATTGGATCAATTGGCAGTAAAACAGATGGCAGAATTTCATGGAATATATCTGAGAGTGGCTAGATTTTGTCAAGATTCTATGGTAAAATAATATTGTCCCCTATGATACTAAAGTCGACTTTTAAAACCATGAGTTCTGTGCAATATCTGCAATTCAAAATATTCAGTGTTGGGGGATATGTTTTCTTTTTTTTTCAAACTTGGAGAAAATTAAATAAATAAAATTCATGCTCTTGCTTCCTCAAAGTCATACTTTAAAGATGAGAAAACATTTACAGAGTACTTTGCAAAAGCTCCATTTTCTTAGCAAGGCAGGGGTTTGTGTGCTGCTAGCTAACTAAATAACCCTTTCTTACGATGCATTTAGTCCTCCAAAGAAAACAGTCTTAAGACATTCCTTCCTATTAGATTATCCTCTTATTCACAGTGTAGTTACCTAGGAGTTAAGTCTCTTACCTTTTAAATGACATTAATGACTAAATGACAATAGTGTTCCTCATGTCCTGATCTTCAGGTCACTTCTCCCCTCGGGCACTGGACATATCTCACTTTACAGACTCTCCATTTTGCGTCATTTAAATTAACCTGTCCACATATTCATGACTATGGGAATACAACATTCTACACTGGGTAGGAGCCTTAGCTAAAATTCCTAGTCTTACATGGCTTTTGAACAAGATGAAAATGCTAATCATTACATGACTCATGCGTGCAATCTCAAATATAGTCACTGCCTCCATATATTCTTTAGACATATTTTTAATAGTATATTTCTGCACTAAATCAATGTGATGAAATAATCTAGATACTCCCCTTCACCTGGAGATGGATGGGGATGCGAGTGAGTCATATATGGAATAAAAATAATCTCATCAGAGCTCATACTCCCAGTCCCGATGTCAAGGGAAAAGCTACTGACAAGTACGTGGTGATTCTTTGAAGTAGAGCAAGCCCAGGAAAGAATCAACACTCCTTAGCATTATGCTGCTGTACTTTCTGTTTTGAAGAAGCTAGTGTCACACTGACAGGAGGGATAGACTTGTCTCAAGTGAGACCAGGCTGTGCTGTCTCTGGAGAAATAGATCACTGGTTTTGCTGAGGTGTACACTGGCTCCCTAGACTGGGCTTGCTGCAGTGAGACCTGGAGAACACAAAGGAGAACTCCAGTCCATAAAGCAGACACCTGAGGGGTGGAGGGAGAAAGGGTCTTGGTAAAGAGGAGGAGCATTTAGGTACATCCTTCCACAGACCTAAGAAGAGGGTACCTTTCTTAGAAAACCTAACCCTGTATGAGTCCCTTCTAATGCTTGGTAGAAGGTAATAAACCAAATATAGCTTCTTTAGCTAAAAAATATAAATCACTCTTTTATGCACTGATTGTAAAAGAAAAGTGAAAGTGTTAGTTGCTCAGGCGAATCTGACTCTTCTCAACCTTTTGGACTGTAATCAACCAGGCTCCTCTGTCCATGGGATTCTCCAGGCAAGAATACTGGAGTGGGTTGCCATTCCTTTCACCAGGAGCTCTTCTCAACTCAGGGACTGAATCTGAGTCTCCTGCTTTGCAGGCAGATTCTTTACAGTCTGAGCCACCAGGAAGTCTATGGACTGATTGCATCCCCCCAAATTTATATGTTGAAATCCTAACTCCAAAGGTGGTGGCATTAGGAGGTGGGGATCTTTGGGAGGTGATTACATCATGAGGTTGGAGCCATCATGAATGGATTAGTGTCGTTATGACACTCTCCTTCACCCTCTTTCTGCCCTGTAAAGGCACAATGAAAAGACAACTGTAACTCAGAAGTAGGTCCTCAGCAGACCTGCTAGTGCTGGCTCCCAGATGCCTGACCTCCAGCCTCCAGAGACGTGAGAAATATGTCTCCATTGTTTATAAGTTACCCAGTCTGGGGTACTTTGCTATAGCAGCCTGAACTCAGAGGACTATATATGTATATAGAATAATACACATGTGCATTAATATTATATGATACTCATACCTTACCCTGTATTGCTCTTTAGAGATCTATATGGCCACTAACTAGGCAACTCTGTGCCCTGCAGTGGAGTTTGTTTGTGTTTAGTCTGAGCAAGACTGTGGTCCATGGTGGAGATGGAGTCATGGTTATTGCAACAGAAGAGAAATTATTGTGAGAATATCTAGTTTTCTACCTTTCCCTCCCCTATAAGTATTCACTTCCTTGTTGGCACTGTGGTAAAGAACCCACCTGCCAAGGCAGGAGATGCAGGTTTGATCCCTGGGTCAGGAAGATCCCCTGGAGAAGGGAATGGCAACCCACTCCAGTGGGTTCTCTCTTGCCTGGCGAATCCCATGGACAGAGGAGCCCGGTGGCTATAGTTCATGGGGTTGCAAAGAGTTGGACACGACTGAGCTACTGAACAACAGAAGCATCTATGGACACCTCTACTGTTTGACTTTCCAAGTGCTTTAAGGAATGCATTAGGTACCAGAAGTGTGCCTGATACTATCCCAATACTTCTGAATCAACCACTTCCACGTTTACTGCATCTCTGAGAGTCTGAAATGAACATAGGTGCCCATGAAATAATGCGCTGCCTCATCCACATCTCTCCAGCCTGGAATAATCACTCTCTCTTCTGAACAGCTCTCAGCCCTCATCTTGCACTTGGCATTTGAATTTTTTTTTTTAATTTGTCTGCACTCCCTTAACATCTAGATTGTAATTCTGCTCAATCCAATCCCATTCAGTTTAAAATACCTATTCTGTACCTAGTACACATCAGGGACTATTTGAGATGCTGGTGATAAATATCCCAGTAAACAGTTTAGTGTATAGATGAGGAGGCTGGCAATAACCCAAGTAGAGGGGGATAAGTGCAAGCACAGAGTGTGGCCAAGTCATGGGTAGAGGGTAGGAAGGCACAGGACTGAAGGAGAGATGTCAGGAAGTGGTCCTCTGAGATGTGACAACTGTGATGGGTTCAGAGATGAGATGATGTTCCTCAGGCAAGGGAAACATAAGGAAAAATGTATTTTTGGCAGAAGGGACGCATGTGCAAAGGACTAGAGCATGTAACATTTGGGGCAATGAAAGTGGTTTAGCACCAAAAGAGCATAACGTTTAAATTAGTGGAGATCAGCCGATGATACTTGGTCTCAGATGATTAAAGGTTTCCTGTACTATGCTTAAGATGTACATAGCNCTCTTCTCAACCTTTTGGACTGTAATCAACCAGGCTCCTCTGTCCATGGGATTCTCCAGGCAAGAATACTGGAGTGGGTTGCCATTCCTTTCACCAGGAGCTCTTCTCAACTCAGGGACTGAATCTGAGTCTCCTGCTTTGCAGGCAGATTCTTTACAGTCTGAGCCACCAGGAAGTCTATGGACTGATTGCATCCCCCCAAATTTATATGTTGAAATCCTAACTCCAAAGGTGGTGGCATTAGGAGGTGGGGATCTTTGGGAGGTGATTACATCATGAGGTTGGAGCCATCATGAATGGATTAGTGTCGTTATGACACTCTCCTTCACCCTCTTTCTGCCCTGTAAAGGCACAATGAAAAGACAACTGTAACTCAGAAGTAGGTCCTCAGCAGACCTGCTAGTGCTGGCTCCCAGATGCCTGACCTCCAGCCTCCAGAGACGTGAGAAATATGTCTCCATTGTTTATAAGTTACCCAGTCTGGGGTACTTTGCTATAGCAGCCTGAACTCAGAGGACTATATATGTATATAGAATAATACACATGTGCATTAATATTATATGATACTCATACCTTACCCTGTATTGCTCTTTAGAGATCTATATGGCCACTAACTAGGCAACTCTGTGCCCTGCAGTGGAGTTTGTTTGTGTTTAGTCTGAGCAAGACTGTGGTCCATGGTGGAGATGGAGTCATGGTTATTGCAACAGAAGAGAAATTATTGTGAGAATATCTAGTTTTCTACCTTTCCCTCCCCTATAAGTATTCACTTCCTTGTTGGCACTGTGGTAAAGAACCCACCTGCCAAGGCAGGAGATGCAGGTTTGATCCCTGGGTCAGGAAGATCCCCTGGAGAAGGGAATGGCAACCCACTCCAGTGGGTTCTCTCTTGCCTGGCGAATCCCATGGACAGAGGAGCCCGGTGGCTATAGTTCATGGGGTTGCAAAGAGTTGGACACGACTGAGCTACTGAACAACAGAAGCATCTATGGACACCTCTACTGTTTGACTTTCCAAGTGCTTTAAGGAATGCATTAGGTACCAGAAGTGTGCCTGATACTATCCCAATACTTCTGAATCAACCACTTCCACGTTTACTGCATCTCTGAGAGTCTGAAATGAACATAGGTGCCCATGAAATAATGCGCTGCCTCATCCACATCTCTCCAGCCTGGAATAATCACTCTCTCTTCTGAACAGCTCTCAGCCCTCATCTTGCACTTGGCATTTGAATTTTTTTTTTTAATTTGTCTGCACTCCCTTAACATCTAGATTGTAATTCTGCTCAATCCAATCCCATTCAGTTTAAAATACCTATTCTGTACCTAGTACACATCAGGGACTATTTGAGATGCTGGTGATAAATATCCCAGTAAACAGTTTAGTGTATAGATGAGGAGGCTGGCAATAACCCAAGTAGAGGGGGATAAGTGCAAGCACAGAGTGTGGCCAAGTCATGGGTAGAGGGTAGGAAGGCACAGGACTGAAGGAGAGATGTCAGGAAGTGGTCCTCTGAGATGTGACAACTGTGATGGGTTCAGAGATGAGATGATGTTCCTCAGGCAAGGGAAACATAAGGAAAAATGTATTTTTGGCAGAAGGGACGCATGTGCAAAGGACTAGAGCATGTAACATTTGGGGCAATGAAAGTGGTTTAGCACCAAAAGAGCATAACGTTTAAATTAGTGGAGATCAGCCGATGATACTTGGTCTCAGATGATTAAAGGTTTCCTGTACTATGCTAAAGATGTACATAGCAAAGGAAACCATAAACAAAAAGGAAAGACAACTCACAGAATGGGAGAAAATATTTGCAAATGTTGTGACCGACAAAGGATTTGTCTCCAAAATTTACAAACAGCTCATGTGGCTTAATATCATCTAAACAAACAATCCAATCAAAAAATGGACAGAAGACCTAAACAGATATTTCTTCAAAGAAATACAGATGGCCAAGAGGCATATGAAAAGATGTTCAACATCACTAATTATCAGAGCAATGCACATCAAAACTACAATGAGATATCACTTCACCTTAGTCAAAATGGCTATCATCAACAAATCCACAAAGAACTAATCCGCCCCCAACTAATGAGGGTGGGGGGAAAAGGGAACCCTCCTACACTGCTGATGGGAATGCTGTCTGGTGCTGCCACTGTGGAGATCAGCATGGAGGCTCCTTAAGAAACTAAAAATCGAGCTACCCCCCGATCCTGCAGTCTCACTCCTGGGCATAAACTCAGAGAAAACACAGTTGGAAAAGATACACGCACCCTAATATTAATTGCATCAGTGTTTACAACAGCCAAGACACAGAAGCAACCTAAATGTCCACTGAGAGAGGAACGGATAGAGATGTGGTACATGTACGCAATGGAATATTATTCAGCCACTGACAAGAGTGAAATAATGCCATTTGCAGCAACATGGATGTACCCAGAGATGGTCATACTGATTGAAGTCAGTCAGACAAAAAAGAAGAAATATCATATGATATCACTTGTATGAGGAAACTGAAACCACAATACAACAAACTTGTTTACAAGATAGAAACATACTCACAGACTTAGAGAATGAACTTATGGTTACCAGGGGGAAATGGTTGTGGGGAGGGATAGTTAGGGAATTTGAGATGGACATGTCTACACTGCTATATTATATATAAAATGGATAACCAACAAGGACCAACAGTATAGCACAGGGAACTCTGCTCAATATGCTATAACAACCTAATTGGGAAAAGAATTTGAAAAAGAATAGATACATGTATATGTATAACTGAATCACTGTATTGTATACTTGAAACCAACATAAAGTTATTAATCAATTATACTCCATGTAAAATAAAAATATAAGAAATAGCTTGGATATTATCCTAAGGCCAAAGGAAGTTAAGCAATGGTTTATATAGGCTAGCAACAGAAATTATTAGTTTTTGATAAACTGTGGAGAATGGATTGGAGGAGGATGAGTTAAAGGTATATGCTGTAGAGTGAAATTTTATGTCCCCCCAAATTTGTATGTTGAAATATTAACCCCCAGGAGGATTAGGTGCTATTAGGAGGTGGGGCCCTCATGAAAAGGATTGATGACTTTATAAAAAGAGACATGTGATTAGGTCAATAAACATATTCTTGAAAGTGCTACACTTTGCACTGTGTGGGTCACTGGTTTGCTGGAACAGAGAGAGAAATAAATACATCATACAGCCCCTGGTAGAATGCTTGAAGGAGAGGATGATCAATGTTAGTGGATGACGATGACCTCAGGGAAGCTCTCTTGCCCCTTCTACCAGATGCCAATATAGCAAGAGTATGTCTGTGAACCAGGAGGTGGGCCCTCATCAGACATAGAAACTGCTAGCACCTTGGTCTTAAGCTTACCAGCTCAAGAACTGTAAGAAATGTTTGTTATTTAAGCCACTCAGTCAACAGTAGTTTATTTATAGCAGCCTGAATAGGTTAAGACAGTACATACTTGCAGAAAACAATATGAAATCTTGAAGGAGGCAGTAACTGGGTGTACAGAACCATCTCAGTGCCATAAACTAAAGAACTTGATGTGTGAGGCAGATGGGGGTGCTCAGACACCTGAATCATTCCTCAGTGTCTACCTTAGGGACTGCTGGTGCTGCTCACAAGGAAAAGGATGAAATAGAAGGTAGAGAGCTTTATGGAAAGGAAAACAAGAAGCTTGCTTGGGAGTTTTGAAGTTCTGCATGTTCCTGCTCCTGAGATAATTTGAGGCAACTGCCCAGGAGGCCATCAGGAGTGTTGATTCTAGAGCTCCAGGAAGAAGGCTGGTGTGTGTCTCTTCCTCTGTGTGTCCCCCGAGCTTACCACCTGGCCCTGGCACCGCATCTATTCATTCCAGCTCTTTGATGATGGTTGTAATTATGGTGCTAATGATGATGAATCTTTAATCAGATGTGTACTTTATCAGCATATGACACAGTTTAGTTAAGGGTGAATTTTTTCTGAGGCTGGACTTACAACAATTTGGATGGCTCCATTAAATTATTTGCTCTTTCTGTTTTGTCATTTCCTTTGATGTGTCCTTTGCTTGTAGAGAAGACTCTAACTAGTGTCTCCGGGGAAACCCAGAGTCCACAACGTGATCTGATGCTGCCCACAGGGTACCATCACTACAGCTGTCGCCATGAGAAAAACAGCTGTCTCCAGAGCGTTGGGATGGCATGTTTCCTCAAGATTCAGGAAAAGGAAACACATTGCTTTAAACATCATCATCCACTAACATTAATCATCCTCTGCTTCAGGCATCCTACCAGGTGCTGTGTTAAGTATTTATTTATTTTTTTCTCTATTCCAGTAAACCAGTGACCCATACAGTTCAAAATGTAGCACTTTCAAGAATATGTGCTAAACGTAAGACTATTAATCTATTGGGATAAACATAAGAAAATTGATTTAAATTTCTCTGAATGCCCAACAATATTTCAGAGAACCTGTAGTCCACGGGGTCGCACAGAGTCAGACATGACTGAAGCGACTTAGCAGCAGCAGCGGCAGCAGCAGCAACAGCATGGGCTTCCCAGGTGGTGCAGTAAAGAATTTACCCGCCAGTGCAGGATCTGCAGGAGATAAGGGTTTGATCCCTCGGTTGGGAAGATCCCCATGGAATAGGAAATGGCAGCACACTCCAGAATTCTTGTCTGAAATATTCCATAGACAGAGAAGCCTGGTGGGCTACAGACCATTGGGCTGCAAAGTCAGACACAACGGAGAACATGCGCGCACGCAAGCGCGCGCGCACACACACACGAAGTGGTAATATGACACACTGAATTGTTTTTTCAGGCAACTGGCAATCAGAATTAAAAAGGATGTCTCTATGAAGGTAGTCAGGAAATGTCTTTTCACATGGCACAATGGTTGGGCACTCAAGGAACTAACATGGTTGTAAATTTTGTGGCTGAGAGAAGGATAGAAACACAAATATTCAAAAGTTAGGCCACGGCCACAGTCATGCATCAGCCTAAACCAGGTGGGGCGGTGAGGAGTGGAGAAAGCAGAACTCAGCAGTTGAAGACAAAATGAAAACTGGAAGCCAAACAGGCAAACCAGAAACAGGAGAGATGGGAAGAACTGGAAACAGAAGAAAAAGGTATAAGGAATTTGCCTGGTCACTCACTATCCTTAACTATTTTTGTCAACTATATTTTATGTTGCTGTTTGGATCTTTAGAAAATGACAATTAAAACTTATTTTGTAGAATAAGTACATTTTCTTGAAATGATTAAGCATTTGTTGAATGCATCTCAAGCTTTTAAGCTGCTGTGTGAGATCAGTGCCATGTGGACTCAAACTGGTAGGATGCACTGTTTCTACCCTGAATGGGATTTATAATCTAGGGTGGAACATAGAATATATCCATACACAACTGCAATGCCAAGCAAACAGGAAAGAGCTAAAGGTCTGAAAAGTACAGTGGAAGCTCAGAAGCAGAGAGAATTACTCCTAGAGGTAAAAATAAGGACTTCAAAAGGAGTGAGAACATTTTTGGCTGGGCAGTGAACTGTGGTTAGTATTGCGATGGGCAGGCTTCCCCAATGGCTCAGTGGGTAAAGAATCTGCCTTCAATGCAGGAGACACAGAAGACACGGGTTTGAGCCCTGGGTTGGGAAGATACCCTGAAGGAAGAAGTGGCAATGCACTCCAGTATTCTTGCCTGGAAAACCCCATGGACAGAGGAGTCTGGCTGGTTACAGCCCAAAGGGTTGCAAAGAGTCAGACATGACTAAGCATACATTGCAATGGGCAGAGCCCTACAGGGAAATGCATAAGCAAAGACCCAGTAGTGGCAAAGTTAACAGCAGATTTAAAGAGATCCTGACAAAATTGACTGGGTAGAATTTTATAACCTTAAAATCTTCCAGTTTTTTCGTTTCTTTATGTGACTTCTGCATAAGAATTTAACTTTACCATTTTCATTGTTTTCTGAGAAAATATTGAGGCACTCAGTTAGACCCTTATATATTATAAATCTCAGCAAATATTACTTTCAAAAAATTTTAAGGTCTGCAAACCATGTGATATTTGATTGACTTTGGATGATTAAAGTAATTTTTTTTTTTTTTTTGCCATGCGAGTTGAGATTTTATTAGACATGATTTCCTACTGCTTATAAAGGAAACTACTAGAATGACGACACAATATTTTGGCATTAGGAGTCCACCAAAGTAAACTCACATAACTTAAAAATAATTAGTTTAGATATATTGATATCTTAACAACACTTCAACACTATGCTTGGGCACCATTTGAAACAGCGAAATAACCCTCAAAAGCTCAAAAATGCAAAGAGTTAGTACTATTAATGAAGTACTTTTGTAGTATTATGCTGCAAAAAGGATTCTCATTTACAGCATAAGAACTGAAACAAGAAGGCCAGTGTCACTTTGTTTGACCTCAACTGGGAACATCTCCACCTCAGGTGACTCAAGTTTTCTGCTATTCTGCACTTTTTTAGTGTTAAACAAACATACAAATATGAAATCCATGAACAATGAGGATAAAGTGTACCTTATTCATTCTCTGGCCTTCCCCAGTGGCACAAGTAATAAAGAACCCACCTGGGGCTTCACAGGTACATTCGTGGTAAATGCAGAAGAAACAAGAGACGCAAGTTGGATCCCTGGGTCAGGAATATCCCCTAGAGTGGGAAATGGCAACCAGCCCCAGCATTGTTGCCTGAAAAACTCCATGGGCAGAGAATACTGGCAGGCTACAGTCCATGGGGTCACAAAGAGTCAGACACAACTGAGCAACTGAGCACACTCCCACACACACATACTCATTCTGAAGTGAAGTGAAGTCGCTCAGTCGTGTCTGACTCTGCGACCCCGTGGACTGTAGCCCACCAGGCTCTTCCGTCCATGGGATTCTCCAGGCAAGAATACTGGCGTGGGTTGCCATTGCCTTCTCCAGGGGATCTTCCCGAGCCAGGGATTGAACTCAGGTCTCCCGCATTGTGGGCAGACGCTTTAACCTCTGAGCCACCTATAGCTTGCTATTTTACTTATTGTTTTCTTTAGAACAGAAACTACTAATTTTAATATATTCCTTTTTATCAAGTTTTCCTCTTTCATGATTCATGTTTTATGTCTTGTTTAAGAACTCTTTGTGAACCTCAGGATGATGAAGAGACTGCCCCATATGTTCTTCTGGAACTGTAATATTTTTCTCTTTCACATTTGGATATATAACCTATCTGGAACTGATTTTTTTGTTTATGGTAGGAAGCAGGGATCATCATATTCTTCCCAGATGGGAAATATCCAACTGATCCATACCCTCATGGTAAAGATTTTCCTTCCTTATCACACTGTGGTGACAATTTGCCACAAATTAATTAATTATATATTTGCCTCAACTTGCGAACTCTGTTTCACGTGTCTAGGGGTGTGTCCTTGCCCCAGTAGTACACTGTAATTTAAATTCTGTAGTTTAAAAATCAGTTTTGGCAGCTATTAGCATAACACTTTCGTATTTGTCTTTCTTCTTCAAGATATTCTTTGAAATTCTTTGCTCTTTGCACTTGCATGTGAATGTTAGAATACACTTATCAATTTTCATATTATGAAAAAAAGAAAGATAAATAAAAGAAATATTCTGGTGCTGATCAGGATTCCGTTACATCTGTAGATAAATTTGGGAAGAATTTGAGATATTTAGTTTGCCAGTCCACAAACAGTACTGAAGGTATTTATTTAGATTTTCTTTAAATGTACTCAGCAATGATTTCCAATTTTAGTGGAGAATTTTTGCACATGTTTTATGTTTATTTAATGTTTTTGTAGCTGCTATAAATTGAATCTTAAAAAATTATTTGGCTGCTTCTATATAAAAATTTTTTGTATATGTCCCCATATCTGATAATCTCATGAATTTCATTTATAAATCCTAACATTTCATTTGTAGATTTTTATTAATAATAAAATGTAGTATTTTAATAAATTTTGAATCTATTTTGCTACACTTCTAGTGTGCCATAAGATATGGTTTTTCATGGTTTATACCACCAATGCTCATTCAGAATTACTTGCAAACTTATCATTTTCTTTGTTCTTTATATATTCTTACATCTCATATTATTTACCTGGAACACATTACTTCTGATCTGTACTTATAATTTTTTTCATGACTTCATTTAGGGAAAAACTCAGTTTTTGCTTGCCTGGAAAAATTTCATTTCTTTCATCCTCTCGTTGAAAATTTTTAAAAATCTAGTATGGAATTCTAGATGGGCTTTTTTTCCCAGGCCATTGAAGACAGGAATCAACTAACTTCTGATTTTCATTGTTGCTGTTGTGAAGTCAGCTAGTAATCTGCTTTTTAAAATCCTTTTCCTATTAACACGTGTTCTTTTTTGTGTTCCTGCTTCTTTTCTCTTTTAAGGGCTCACCTCATTACATCAGCATCTCCCTTCCCTTTGTGATAATCTACTTTGGCCACCTCATGGGAAGAGTTGACTCATTGGAAAAGACTGATGCTGGGAGGGATTGGGGGCAGGAGGAGAAGGGGACGACAGAGGATGAGATGGCTAGATGGCATCACGGACTTGATGAACATGAGTCTGAGTGAACTCTGGGAGTTGGTGATGGACAGGGAGGCCTGGCATGCTGCGATTCATGGAGTCGCAAAGAGTTGGACACGACTGAGCGACTGAACTGAATTGAACTGAATTGAACCTGCTGAGCAACTCAAAGTCAAATGACTAGGGACTCTCATGACATCTGCAAACTCTCTTTTGCCATACTAAGTACTATAGTCACGTGAATGATGCCCCATCATAGTCATAAATTCTGCTCACCCTAAAGGGGAGAAGGTTACCCAAAGGTATAAGTCCCTGAGGTCATCTGAGGACTCTACCTATAACACTAAACCAACTGAAAAAGTAAGTTCCTTAAAAACAAAGTGTAAAATTCCAGTCTAGTAGGCATTAATAAACAGAAAGAAGAGGGGGAAAAAATGCTCTTAAAAAGAAAGCAGAAAAGGAGAATTAAAGAGCAAATACTGAACAGGTGGGGAAAGAAAACTAAGCACAAATCCAAAAATATCATTAATTACATTAAATGGCAATAGATGGAGTGCTTTAATTAAAGAAAACCAAAGACTCTTTAGGCTGAAAAGCAAAACAGCAATAAATAAGATCTGACTACATATGCCTTATCAGAGACATATCTAAAATACACAAAAAGGTTGAATTAAAAGGTTGGAGAAAGACATACTAGATTAATTCTTCTGAAAAGAAGCTAGTTGTAGGCAAAGGCATTATTAGGCATAAAAGGGTTAGTTCATAATGGTAAAAAGCCTAATTTACCAGAAAACTATAATTTTAAATTTCTAAGCCTCTAATACACAGACTCTAAATATGTGAAAAAATCATGGCAGGACTACAAGGATAAAAAGAGAAATTCACAGACACAACTGGAAATTTTAATACAACTCTCAGTAGTTGACAGAACAAGTAGACAAAAATAAGCAAGAATACAGAAAATGTGAATATCATAATTGTCAAACCTGATCTATGATTACATGGATTTCTGTACATAAAAACTGCAGAATATATTAATACATTTCTTTCAAGTTCACATGAAAGATGTAAGGGATCTGATCATATTCTGGGTTACAAACCAAGTCTCAACAAATTTAAAGGAATTAAATAAGATAGAGCATATTTTCTGATCTCGATGCAATTAAGTAAAGTTCTAAAGGGTAACAAAAGTTATGTTTGGAAATTGCAAGACACGTGTCTAAGTAAATAATGAGTCATAAAAAATAACACTGAAAATTAGAAAATATTTTAAAATTAACAGTGATAAAATGCCACATGTAAAGGTTTTAGAAGCATAAACATTTTCATTAGAAAAAAAAAATAAAGATAAAAAAGATCTAAGTTTCAAACTCAAGAAGGTAGGAAAAGAATAGAAAAATGAGTCCAAAGAAAGTTTAGACGAAAATATTGAAGCAAGGGTAGACACTGATAAAAGAAATCAGGAAAACTGATAAAAGAAATCATCAACAACAACAAAAAATACTAATTATTTGTGGGAAAAAACAGAAGGGACAAGATGGAAATAAAGATGACACCTTCCTCTATAGATACTGGGAACACTGGAAAGATTATAAGATTACATAATACATAATAATTATTTGCCAATAGATTTGAAAATCAGGTGAATTGGACTGTTTCCCAGAAAAATAGAGCTCCAATTGGATGCAGCATTGAGTATATCACTAGTTATGCAGATAAGAGCAGATTTAGTGGATTGGTAAGAAATCTTGGAGCTTCCCTGGTAGCTCAGAAGGTAAAGAATCCATCTCCCAATGCTGGAGAGGCAGGTTGGATCTCTGGGTCAGGAGAAGGAACCAGCAACCCATTCCAGTATTCTTGCCTGGGAAATCTGGCAGACAGAGGAGCCTGGCAAGCTACAGTAGTACCCGGGGTCACAAAAGAGTCAGACACGACTTAGTGACTAACAACAACAACAAGAAGAAATCTTGATTCAAAGGCATTTAAGGGAGGTTAGAAGGAGAGAAACTGAGGTAAGAAGTGTTTTTGAATAGTTTTGTGCTGTAGGAATAAGGGCTAAGTGGAGAGAGAAATGAGGTCAAGAGAAGATACTTCTTTAAGATAGCGGAAATAGCATTGTATTTATACACTGGAGGGGATGATCTGGTAGGGGTGTAGGACAGAATTACTAGAGGGATGTGCTTGATGAGATAAAAAGAGTGAAAAATCACCAGGATTGACTTCAGATGGGAAATGGATAGCTCATTGACAACAGCACATGGAGCTATCTGATGCAGACGTTGGTAGTGAATAGATACGTTGTCTGGAATCCATGACAATTCTCTTCTGATTCTATATTAACAGGTGGAAGTGAAAGTCACTCAGTTGTGTCCGACTCTTTGGGACTCCACGGACTGTAGGCTCCCAGGCTACTCTGTCCATGGAATTCTCCAGGCCAGAATACTGGAGTGGGTAGCTCTTCCCTTGTCCAGGGGTCTTCCCAAACCAGGGAGTGAACCCAGGTCTCCGGCATTGCAGGTGGATTCTTCACCATCTGAGCCACCAGGGAAGCCCATATTAACAGGTAGGAAAACTAAATACTGTGTAGATGTAAGCCCACTCAAAATTAGTCTATAATTTAAATGTCATTTAAGGTAAAATCCTTATTGAGTTTTAGTGGAATTTGACCATCTGATTTTAAATTTACTTGACAAAACAAATACCAACCAATTGTGAAGAGAGAGGTGTGTGAATGTGTGTGTGTTTTACTATCATGTAACATTTATTTTAATGCCAGAGCAATTAAGATAGTTGGGCATGCATGCAGGCATGGACAAACAGAAAAACGACACCTGATGGGAAAAAGAATCTGAGCTTACATAGGAGCTACAGGTACTACTGTGCCTTACTGGGAAAATGGAGTCATTTCCTAAAAGATTTGGGATAGTCACCTACATAAAGTTACTTTAAAATACTTTAAAATAGATTATCACACCACAGCATTCACAAGCATAAATGCCACATGGATAAAAAGCCTAAATGTAAAATATTAAAATTCAAGACCTACGGAAGAAATAGACATTAACTATTTTCTAAAATCTTCATATGAATACATTTTTCCCAGAAAAAATCTCTCACTCTCTGAATTTTCATTGCTCAGTCTCTAAACTGATTTGAATGAAATAGTATCTCTCATGATGGTCTCTCTGATGAAAAACAGTGATCAATGATTAATTAGTAAGAAAAAAAACAGCTAGGATTTATGGTAGCATTCTCTAGTGACTTACTTACTTCTGCTATCCAAGTTTTGCTCAGGTTTTTTTTTTTTTTCTGAAAAAAGAACATTCCTATTTTATCTATTCTGTATCTGGTACATAATCATGTGTACCTGAATCTTATATATAATTTAGTTTCCATTAGAAACATATTTGATAAATACATGATGGAGGCTTATATCAGCTGAATGAGCATTCATGTGGGTCAGAAGAAAAGGATACTCTTTTGTACTAAAATTCATCCACAGAACTTTCCTTTTCCCCTATTCAGCCTTTCTTTCTTCCTGTCTTTGGTCCATTCCTCGCCTGGGTCCAGGCCCCACAGAGCTGATCCAAGCCTGGTGTGTCTTTGAAATCAATGGGAACTCTGCAGGGGAGAAGGAGAAGCTGAGAAATGGGATCTTTGTAATTCTTGCCTCTGCACCTTGCGGCATTTGTCAAAATTTTTCGAATAGAGATCCAAACACTTTGCTTTGAATTCTGTGAGTTCCTTAGATCTCTGCCACAGACATCCTTCTTCACCTGCTTCTAGCCAGATAATGATTTCCCGAGACACCCACCTGCTCCAGGGCCACCCATGCCTCAGTGGGACTTGATGCAAGGTGCTGCGCGCTTGATCTTTATTTCTGAAACTGAAGTTCCAGCTAAGAAAGATGAAGGGCATGGAATTAGCATGAGAAGCACACATCATCTTCCACACATACTGCTTTTTCTTCTACATAATTCTAATCTAAAGTTGGCTCATTTAAGGAGCAAGGGGGCAAATTTCAATGAAAACAGTGAGACTGGCTTCCTATCACCACTCATCTTTTACGCATGGTCCATGAGGCTGACCAGCTGACATGCCTTTTCTGTCCTTCTCCTGTGTTGCTCTAAATATCCTTGCTGGATGAAGGATTTCCTCTGTTTGTAAAGTCAGTAATAGGCTGCTTATAAGCGTGGTCAGAAAAAGGCCTATGTCTCTCATGTAAAACCAGGAGTTGAGTCAATTAAAACTAGAATACATTACAATGCCAAGGATGGCAAATTTGAATACTGAAAAAGAACAATCCAAAAGGGATCATGCCACCAAACTGGGAACAAAGATTTAGGGGTGAGGCAATTCAGTTTATCATGAATAATAGTGGCAAATAACATTTGAGTTATTGACCCCTGAGAAATCTGAATGCAAGTCAAGAAGCATAAGTTAGAAACAGACATAGAACAATAGAATGGTTCCAAATTGGGAAAGGAGTACGTCAAGGCTGTATATTGTCACCTTGCTTATTTAACTTATATGCAGAGTATATCATGTGAAATGCTGGACTGGATGAAGCACAAGCTGGAATCAAGATTGCTCAGAGAAATATCAGTAACTTCAGATATGCAGATGATTCCACCCTTATGGCAGAAAGCAAAGAGGAACTAAAGAGCTCTTGATGAGAGTGAAAGAGGAGAGTGAAGCAGGCTTAAAACTCAACATTCAAATAATAAAGATCATGGCATCCAGTCCCATCACTTGATGGCAAACAGATGGGGAAAAACTGGAAACAGGGACAGATTTTATTTTCTTGGGCTCCAAAATCACTGCAGATGGAGACTGCAGCCATGAAATTAAAAGACACTTGCTCCTTGGAAGAAAATTTATGACCAACCTAGACAGCATATTAAAAAGCGGAGAAATTACTTTGCTGACAAAGGTTCATCTAGTCAAAGCTCTGGTTTTTCCAGTAGTCATGTTTGGATGTGTGAGAGTTGGACCATAAGATGAGCATAGAAGAATTGATGCTTTTGAACTGTGGTGTTGGAGAAGACTCTTGAGAGTCCCTTGGAGAGCAAGGAGATCAAATCAGTCAATCCTAAAGGAAATAAGTCCTAAATATTCATTGGAAGGACTGATGCTGAAGCTGAATCTGATACGAAGAACTGACTCATTGGAAAAAGACCCTGATGCTGGGAAAGACTGAAGACAGGAGGAGAAAGGGATGACAGAGGATGAGGTGGTTGGCATCACCAGAAGATGGCATCACCAACTTGATGAACATGAGTTTGAGCAAGCTCTGGGAGTTGGTGATAGACAGGGAAGCCAGGTGTGCTTGAGTCCATGGGGTTGCAAAGAGTTAGACATGACTGAGTGACTGAATTGAACTGAATATTTGAATGTTTAGGGACAAAGATATAAGCAGTTAAAGGCTGGAAGTATTGGGATTTAAGCAAACATCCTTGAAATATTGTAGAGAGAGAGCACTTATTGGTTTTAATACCTGGGGGCAATAACTGAGGCCTTTTCATTCTCAATGAGAAAAACAGGATAACCTTTGTTTATATGGCTTATGTTCTCTCTTGTAAAATTCATTCTACAAGGAAAGGGAACTGTGTGTGCGTGTGTGCTCAGTAGTGTCCAACTCTTTTCAACCCCATGGACTGTAGCCCGCCAGGCTTCTCTGTCTATGGGATTTCCCAGGCAAGAATACTGGAGTGAGTTGCCATTTTCTTCTCCAGGGCATATTCCCAATCCAGAGATTGAACATGCATTTCCTGCAAGTCTCCTACATTAATATAAATTATTGTCACTTCAGTACTACCAATTATTTTATCTTTGCTGTAAGAGTTAATGGCCAAGAAATCTGCTGAATTTTGAGTATTTAAATGCTGTATGACAGTCTAGAACATTCAGCTGTCAAACTGTAGAACCTCATCAGATAGTGAAGTCCCCATCACTGTAGTCAGCTGAAAGTTGAATGGCCATTTTCCAATTAATTTTTTCACTGGGTGGAAAGTTGAGACAGATACTATCAGTTATTTCTATGGGCCAGGTAGGAAATTTTATTACAGTGTTACAACTATCAAAGTGGAATTACAAAGTAATTTTACTAGGTGAACTAGCTGCTAATTAAGCAGCCTGTGTTGATCTGAAGTTACATGTAGGATGAACTAGAGGGAAACATATTCTAAACACAGAATACAGTTGTAGTTACTATCTCATCAATAGATACGGTATTTCACTCAGAATATACAATAACTTTGCACTTGAACTTGTAAAGCTCCTACTGTCTGAAATAAAGCAATGCACAGGCAATGCTACGTTGATTCAGAAACCTATGATTTTCACTCAGCTGATACAAAACTTGACTCTGTTTTTGCTCATCTCAAATCCATACTCTATCATGGCACCATGGTCTTCTTTCTAAAGAGCAAGCACAAAACAGTAATTCCCTCTTGAAACATGACCAATGGTTATAACTTCACAACAGAATGTGCAAGATTCTTCATGATAGCTTAGCCACTGGGCTTGAACCACTACTGCTCCCCTCTACATACACAAGAGGTTGTTCCAACATCATCTCTTCCCAGGAAATGTTCCGTGACTCTTTCCGGCTGTGACCTCTGTCTTTCGCTTGTTTGTTTTCCTCATTAGACTGTAGGTTAATCCCAGGCAGGAACTACATCATTTATCTCTGTAACTCTCAGGCTGAGCTCACTGCCAGGAATTTACACTTCAATATATGTTTATTGAATGAATTAAATAATATGGATGAAAAGTGATATTTAATTGAAGTTTCAAGAGAACTGACATGATCTATCATTTTAGTTTCATAATTAAAAATGACTGAATATACCCCATAATCAATAATAATTGCAATTAAAAAATTCAGCACTATGCAATTGAAGATATAAGGTACATTTGCTATCATTTAAGGTGGGCACTGTATTTGGGAATTTAAAAACGCTATGCTTAATTGCTCGTGTTTTTAAGAATGCATGATAATTTATTTAGACTTGACAATTTAACTGCCATTGAATTTTAAAATAAAATTATGTCTGAAGGAAAATCAATAATATCAGACTTCTAAAGAGGTGACATGTGTCATATGATACAAAGAAAATTCTGTTTAATTAACATGTTTACAAATTTCTGGTCATTAAGCAGAAAACAAGCTGAAGGCTTTCTTTTCCTACATCATTTCTGTATATAAACTTATAAGCGTTCTCACTATAAGATACTAAAAATTCTTTACATCTACATTTTTACCCAAACTGTTGCTTAGGAGGAGGAAATAAACATATTTCTCATCTTTATTTGCCTCTTTCCTTCCTCCCTCCATTATTTCTTTTGAATAAAAGCCCTAGCTATGGGAAGGGAATCTGTTGTTTCACAGGCTAGTGATTGCATTGATACTTCCGTTTTCACTTGACTAATCATTTGTGTGTGTTTGTGGTCTTAGGGTGTTACAAGTCAGGAAAATATGAGTAAGAGATATAAACAAGGGACACGGGGAGAGACAGAGACACAGGGATCCACAAGACTGAGGGTAGAATTCTCCGAGCACTTAAGATTGTGACTAGCGGGTATGAGGAGAAACAGAATTATGAGAAGCCAGCCCTGGAGTAAGGTTAAATCTTCAAGTAACTTGTAGGGAGAAGTCTCAGCATCTCTTATGGCCTCCTCCTGGTCCACATGACTTCTCTAACTGGGAGTTGCATCTTCTAATACCTGGTCCACTTGGCGCCACTTTGGCTTCGAGATTTTCTATCCAAAGCCCACTGCTACATTCTCTTATTTTTCTTGCCTCATTGTTCTTTGATTTTGACCTTATAGTCCTATCAGATATTTCAGGTTTCTACTAAATAGCTTTGACATTTGGGCCCAAGGTCAGACTCACTGCAATCCTGCTTATTCAACAAACATTTAAGAACAGCTATAAAATGTCTAGATGTGCTTGGATACAAAGGGAAATAGTATGTATTCCTGCCCTCAAAAAGCTCACAACCTAGGGTCAAATATGAAAAGCCTGCTTTATAAGAATGAATTCAAATAATGGGCTCATTATAAAAGAAGACGTACCAAGAGCACATTTTAGATAATATTAAATCTCATCAAGACTCTCTCATACCTCTCTCAAATACAAGTGAGAAAATTAAATCCACACAGGCACAAATATATTTTTACTCCTAGGGCACATAGTTTTTGAGTCCACAATATGCTCCTCTTTGTGTAAAGAGCCAAAGAGAGGTAGAGAGGTGTTATTGTTTATAAAAAGAATGTGCATTAAACATCTGTTTTATGTAAACAAATAAGAAAAGACAATAAACAATAGTCTCCCCTGTGTATGCATTAGAAATAAACTCTTATTTTGATGATGTTTGACTACCCTGTAGCAATTTCGATATCCAACCAAGCTTGGTAAAATAGAAATTTTACCTGAAATGGATTTCAAGCTAATATGCCTATTATGCCATGTCTAATATAGCGTGTTCTTCTGTTATATGAAATACAATAAGACAGGATTATTTTCACAGAAGTCGGAAGTATGCTTATATTCTGTAATAGTCTTTGTGATTACAGAAATGTACACACACATCTTAAGAATTACTAATTTATTTTTATAAAAAATTGATACTATCTCAATGACATGTGGATTTTCAGGTGACTTGGTAAAGAATCTACCTGCCAATACAGGAGACACAAGAGACGAGTGTTCGATCCCTGGGTCAGGAAGTTCCCCTGGAGTAGGAAATGCCAACCCATTCCAGTATATTTGCCTGGAAAATTCCCTGGACATATGAGACTGGCAGACTACAGTCCACAAGGTCACAAAAGAGTTGGACAAGACCACATGCACTCACTTGCACTCAGTGACACAAGATGAGTGTAGTTGAAATTATATCATGGAAAACAAGAATTTGGGCTGAAATATAAGTGATCGATCAGCTACTTAATTTAGTGTAGAATTGCTCTACACTTATACTGTCTGACATCAGAGATACTGTTATCATTTATGCCACAGAGACTCAGTTATATATAACAGTAAGGACAATAGAAATGACATATGATGCTAATTTTTCTTCTTTTTTTTTTTTAATATGATGAATGGCACCATACCTGGGGTTGCCATTCATATTCAGTTCAGTTCAGTTCAGTTGCTCAGTTGTGTCCGACTCTTTCCGACCCCATGAACTGCAGCATGCCAGGCCTCCCTGTCCATCATCAACTCCATCACTGGAATTTATCCAAACTCATGTCCATCGAGTCAGTGATACCATCCAACCGTCTCATCCTCTGTCGTCCCCCTATCCTCCTGCCCTCAATCTTTCCCAGTATCAGGGTCTTTTCAAATGAGTCAGCTCTTCACATCAGGTGGCCAAAATATTGGAATTTCAGCTTCAACATCACTCCTTCCCATGAACACCCAGGACTGATTTCCTTTAGGATGGACTGGCTGGATATCTTTGCAGTCCAAGGGACTCTCAAGAGTCTTCTCTAACACCACAGTTCAAAAGCATCAATTCTTCTGCACTCAGCTTTCTTTATAGTCCAACTGTCACATTCATACATGACTACTGGAAAAACCATAGCCTTNCTTTCTGAAGGCTCAGATGATGGTTGGCAGTTTTTAGCAGTAAGTATTTTTAATTAAGGTATGTACATCTTTTTTTAAGATCTAATGCTATGGCATACGTAATAGAATACAGTGTAGTATAAATATAACTTTTAAATGTATTGGAAAGTAAAAAATATATGCAACTTGCTTTACTGCTTCTGCAAGTTTTGCTTTGCTGTGATGGTCTAGAAGCAAGTGTGCAATATCTCTGAATATGACTGCACATTCTTCTCAAGTTCACATGGAACATTCACCAAGATAGACCACATTCTGAGCCATAAAATGCACCTTAAAAAATGCAAAATGGTAGAGATCATACAATGTTTGTTCTCAGAGCACTCTGAACTCAAGCTAAAAATCCAGAGTAGAAAGATAACTGAAAACCACCCACATTCATGGAGATTAAATATCACACTTCTAAATAACATATCATTAAAAAAATTTTCTATAGAAATTCAAAAATATTTTGAACTAACTGAAAGCAAAAACACAACTTGTCAAAATTTGTGATATGCAGTAAAAGCAGTGCTAAGAGGGAAATTTATAGTCTCGGATGTGTATATTAGAACATATTATCTAAAAATAATCTAAGTTTCTGCGTCAGGAAACTAGAAAAAGAGAAAAATTTTTTTGCTAGAAAATCCAAAGCAAGAAGCAAAGAAATAATAGAGTAGGAATAAAGGAAATTGATAGAAAAAAATTAATGGAAACAAACATTGCTTATTAAAAAGATCAATAAAATTGATATGCCTCTAGCCATGCTGCTTAAGAGAAAAAGGGAAAGCACATTAATTAATGCTATCAAAAATAAAACACGGTATACCAGTACAGATAGTGCTGACACTTTTTAAAAGGGTAATAGAAGAATACTATGAACAATTCAATGCCCCCAAATTTGACGACTTAGATGAAATGCATCAATTCTTTGAAAGACAAAATCTATCAAAACTCATTCAAGAAGAAAACAATCTGAATAGTACAATAGCAATGATAGAAAATAAATCAATAAATATAATAACCTTCCAAAACAGAGATCACCAGTCCTAGACAGGTTCACAAGTAAATTTTACCAGTGATTTCAGAAATTATACCAATTTTCAGAAAAGAGAAGCAGAAGGAATACTCCCTAACTCATTTCACGAGATCAGCGTCACTCGAATACCAGAACAAGGCAAAGACATTGCAATAAAAGAAAACTACAGACCAGCATCTCTCAAGAACACCGATGCAAAAATCCTTAAAAAAATTAGCAAATGGAATCTAACACCATGTATAAGGAGCATCATATATTTATTGTGACCAAATGAGTCTTATTCCAGGTATGTAAGACTGGTTAAACAACAATGTAACCCAATCACATCAACGGGTTGAAAGAAAGTGAAAGTGAAGTTCCTCAGTCATGTCCGACTCTTCGTGAGAGTAGCAAAGGACTTAAGCCTGGACTGTAGCCTATCAGGCTCTTCAGTCCATGGAATTTTCCAGGCAAGAGTACTGGAGTGGGTTGCCGTTTCCTTTTCCATGGGATCTTCGAACCCAGGGATCGAACCCGCGGCTCCCGTATTGCGGGCAGACGCTTTACCGTCTGAGCTACCAGGGAAGCTCACCAGGATAAAGAATACAAAAATCACATGATCGTATCAAGAGATTCAGAAAAAGCAATTGACAAAATCCAACACCTAGTCATGGCACCCCACTCCAGTACTCTTGTCTGGAAAATCCCATGGACCTGGTGGGCCGCAGTCCAAGGGGTCGCTAAGAGTGGGACACGACTGAGTGACTTCACTTTCACTTTTCACTTTCATGCATTGAAGAAGGCAATGGCAACCTACTCCAGCGTCCTTGCCGGGAGAATCCCAGGGACGGGGGAGCCTGGTGCGCTGCCGTCTATGGGGTCGCACAGAGTCGGACATGACTGNATTCATGGCACCCCACTCCAGTACTCTCGTCTGGAAAATCCCATGGACCTGGTGGGCCGCAGTCCAAGGGGTCGCTAAGAGTGGGACATGACTGAGCGACTTAACTTTCACTTTTCACTTTCATGCATTGAAGAAGGCAGTGGCAACCTACTCCAGCGTCCTTGCCCAGAGAATCCCAGGGACGGGGGAGCCTGGTGCGCTGCCGTCTATGGGGTCGCACAGAGTCGGACATGACTGAAGCGGCTTAGCAGTAGCAGGAGCATTCATGGTGAAAACTCTCAGTAAGCTGAAATGGAAGGAACTTACTCAACTTGTTTTGCGCTTGGTCGCTCAGTCACATCAGACTCTCTGCGACTCAATGGACTGTAGCCTGCCGGGCTCCTCTGTCTATGCGAATTCTCCAGGCAAGAATACCTCCTCGCTAAAGAATATCTTTAAAAAAAAAAAAAACACATCAATAGGTAATATTATGCAACAGGGAAGAATATTTGTATTCTCTTACCAGTTATGGCCTTCTCTGGGAACCCTGCCTCCCAGGTAATGAGCATTAAGTTAAAATACCTTTGCTTAGGTCACAGGAAACATCCTGACCAGGCCCATCTGTGAATGACTACAAGGAGGAAGCAATCAACACCTCTCCTTCAGGGGCTGATGGGAAACAGGAAAACTTTGACTTTAGTCCCACCCCTTTTATTATAAAAAAGCCTGAATTCTAACTCAAGCAATGGTTCTTTGGGGTCCAAGCCTACTATTTCATCGGTTTTCTGGCTTCCCAAATAAAGTCACTGTTTCTTGCTCCAACAATTCCTCACTTAATGATTGGCCTGTCATGTGGAGAGTTGTGTGAGCTTGGACTCAGCAACAGGTTGTGGAAGCCATCAAGGAGTCTTGCTGCTCATGGCCATCCAGCTGAGGAATTTTCACACAAAGCCCTAGCAGCTGCCAGGACTATTTGTCCTGAGGACCTTCCCTTCAAACTTCCCAGAAGCAGCACCCGTTGCCCCAGGAGCTTGCCAGTGGGAGCAAAGAATCCCCATTTGGGAGCTACCATCCAGTAGGGTAAATCGCTCTAGTGTGTATAGCTGGAAACTTTATTTCCTCTCCATTTGGAGCTTTTTCTTGAGAATAAGCCAATTTGATTTGTATTTGAGTAGGGTACCTTGTTGGAGAGAGCAAAGTATTATTGGACTTCTATTCAACTTGTGAACCAAATGATGCTAGCATTCGTATGTGTCATTTGTGTGTTTGTCTGGAATTTATATCTTTAAAAGTGGGGAATGTTTCAACCAGCCCTAAAGAAAGTCTTCTGCCACACATTTTGGATGGAGGGATCTGATTGCATCTATGAACCCATGGGTAAGAGGAAGAAACCATTTTATTGTAACAAGGTGTGACCACAGTACCTATTAGGATCTCCCCAGGGGGGTTAGGCAAGATTATCTCAGGGCCCCAAAACCCATAGACTGCTATCCTTGTTCTGTTAATTATGTTGTTTAAGGTCTCCTGTGTCTTTGCTATCTGTAAAACCTCAAGACCAAACTTGAATGTTTATTTAGGATTTTCTGTTTGCTCTTTTGAGTTTTTGTTTCATTTTCTTTGGTGCCCTTTCTCCATTTATAGCCAATTAGCTTTGTGATACTTGAAACATTTACTGATGTCAAATGGAAGAAAGGAATAGGGACAAAGCCTGTCTGTTCCTGACCGAGAGTGGGACATTCTGAGAAGAAGATAAAAGCTCCACTTAGTTCCAAAATCATCAAAAGCTACAAAGAGAAACAGAAGTATGTTTTTCCATAAATATTAGCCAAAAGGGGTTAGCTATCTAGACAGGTGACCTTGATTCGTCCCATCTGCCAGAAACCACCATTTGAATACAAACTCTTGTAACTGATGGGTTTTACATTGTTGTACCTGCTTCATGGCTAAAATTTCTGAATGGGAACTGTGAGGTCGCTGTTTGTATTTGTATATGTGTTATACATGAGTGGCATTGCCAAGATTAGTCTGTACTAGAGCTTTATTTCATTGGCTCTGAAGGGTCCCTGAAACCCCTCAAATTATTTGTTTTTCTCCATCACAGAGAAGGGACTGTTAAACTAACTGGGCTCATTTGTCATATTGAATTTTATGGGAGGCTTTGCCAAATAAGTGGTGATAAAACTTTGATGCTATCATATGGTAAATGTCATTAATACACATTCTATAAATTATATGGAACTCCTAAAATTCTGATATATCCTTGTAAATGATATCAGTCATAATTTTAGCAATTATCTTAAATTGTTACAACAGTAATCAAGTTTCTGTTCAATTGCATTGTAGTCCCAGTTGGTTGATACCAAAAAAAGGCATCCTTACAATGATTAGATGATTCACTGCTATGTATGGTTTTATGGTGGCTTTTGAATACTCTAGCTATTTTGTGAAGAAGCAAGGAAGAATGANTATCTTAAATTGTTACAACAGTAATCAAGTTTCTGTTCAATTGCATTGTAGTCCCAGTTGGTTGATACCAAAAAAAGGCATCCTTACAATGATTAGATGATTCACTGCTATGTATGGTTTTATGGTGGCTTTTGAATACTCTAGCTATTTTGTGAAGAAGCAAGGAAGAATGATAATATGTCATTATGTAAGCATATGTACTACTATCAGGGAGATAAAAAAAGGAAGGGAATGAAAGTGAGAATATGTGGCTTCAAAACTGGCTAAGCTGCCCCAGATTCTCTGGACACTTACGCCAGTATGTCCACCCCGTCTACCACCTTCTGTTCTTATTCTGCCCCAGTTTTTGACCCTGGGTTCTGGACTTCTCCTCCTTACAGAGATCAATTAGAAAATCCTCTGTTAGCTCTCTAATATTGCAATCTGAAACCTGACAGGGCACCCAGTTTGGGTCGGAGCCTCTTCTGGGCCAAGACAAGTCCCCTTCTACCAACAAATCACTGGTTGGGTTTCTCAGATGGTTTAATTGGAAAGCCTCAGATTAAATGGGGACCCCAGTGAGGGAAGAAGGCCCTTATTAGAACACTGCTTATTGGTGCATCTTGGCAGAACTTTGAAAAGGGAAACCAAAGCAAGAAAGTCTGAACAGTATTCAAGAAATCCAGAAAAATAAATGAAGACCTTTCTGAATTTCTGGAAAGGATTTATTAGGACTACACACATTGTACTAATGCAGATCTCAAAGTTCCTGACAATGTGAAAATGGTGAATTTGACTTCCAGGCCAAGTGCCTCAGATATCAGGAGAAAGTTGCAAAGAATTAGACAGAACATTTGGAATGACCTTTTCTCAATTGGTAGATGTTGCTTTTAAAGTATTCAACAGGGAGCAACAGCAGAAAAAAGAAGATGCAAAGCCAAGTGTCATTTATTTGGCACTGGCTTCCTGGAAGGCAAGTAACTTGAAAACAGGTAAGTCACCACTGGGAAAGGAACAACATGCTTACTGTAAGGAGGGGGAGCATTGGAAAACGGGTTGCCCCCTGAGACAGAAGAATACAGCCTCTAATATGGTAGAAAGAGGAACAATTTGAGGAGGTCCAGGGATTCCCTTGGACATGAGATGCCCAATTCTTGACAAGAGCCTTGAGTAAAATTGACAGTGGAGAGTGAACTGATTAAGTTCTGACAGATCTCCCCCTGAAATTTTACACCAGAACAGCTTGATAACAGAGTCCCACAAGAACATGCTTTAAGCCTCAGATGGCTCTCATGCAAACCCCAGAAAAGAAGACACAGCTCTTTCCCACAGGGTCTTAAGGATAACCCAAAGACCATATCAGACCTCCCCAGATGGGGTGTCAGCACAGAGGAACCTGTCCTACTGAGGACTGAAAAACAGACTTTATTCAAATGCCTTGACCTGCAAGAAATTTCAGATAACCTGCTAATGTTTGTGTGGACACTTTTTCAGGGTGTTTTTGTTGTTCAGGTGCTCAGTCATGGCTGATTCTTTGTGACTCCATGGACTGCAGTACACCAGGCTTCCCTTTCCTTCACTATCTCCCAGAATTTGCTCAAACGCAAGTCCATTGAGTTGGTGATGCCATCCAACCATATCATCTTCTGTTGTCTCCTTCTCCTCCTGCCCTCAAACTTTCCCAGCATCAGGGTCTTTTCCAGTGAATCAACTCTTCTATTCAGGTGGCCAAAGTATATTCAGGATGAGTGGAAACAAATCCTACCTGGAGAGAAACTTTCTGAAGCAGTTAAAGCCCTCCATTAGGGAAATCATCCCCTGATTTGGATGAAGACATTAAAATTACATTCATCTACATTCACCTAGAAGGACTCATACCTTCAAAAGGAATGTCACTTTTGAATATTGAGATTAATTTAACTTGGGATAAGGCCTTGCCAGTTGGCCTGCTACAGATCAGTGGCTCCCAGAAGCAGGATTCAATTAGGCCCTTTTAAAATATTGTATGGTAAAGGCCATTCGAGGTGTCTTCCCAGGCAGGAGAATGTATAAATGCAAAAAGACCTAGCAGATGCCAAATGACATTAAATCTTTGGGCACTATGCATGCGTGTCTGCATGCTAAGTTGCTTCAGACTTGTCTAACTCTTTGTGATACTATGGACTATAGCCTATCAGGTTCTTCTGTCCATGAGATTCTCCAGGCAAGAATACTGGAGTGGATTGCCATTTCCTTCTCCAGGGAATCTTTCTGACTCAAGGATCGTGCCCACGCCTCTTATGTCTCCTGCATTGGCAGGCAGTTTCTTCACCACTGCCTCCACCTTGGAAAGACCCTTGGGCACTATACTAACCTCTGCACATGGGTTTGCCTACAACAGGTCTGCCTATCCAACTGAAGTAATTCCACTGTAGCCTCAGAAGGGTCAACGGATTTGTTTAATTTTGTCCAAATAAAAAAGCACAGGAATTTAGTATATGTATTGGCAACTGAAACAAAAACCCCAAGTTTATTTACGAATTAGACAGCGAAGTGCTAAGAGGTTTCAAATAGTTGGAACTGGGTTCAAATAGTTGTAGGTAAAAAAGGACGGACTAAAGATTCTAAGGAATATTCGTCACCTCTTTTCATCAGGGAGTAGCCAGCCAGACTGGTCTTGTCCCTTTTCCCGTAAGTCTGTAGAATGGGCATTGAAAGTGGGGATCTGAAATGGAGAACAACGTTTTGTGTTCTATTATAAAACAATTCAGTCACTAAAGGGATGTTGTCTATAAGCTTAAATTATACATAATGGCCCATCAGTGGGAACCCTGCCTCCCAGGCAATAGGCATTAAGCTAAAATGCCTTTTAAGCTCAGGAAAATGTAAAGGCCAGCCCCACCTGTGAATGACTGCAATAAGGAAGAAATGAACATATCCTCTCTGGAGGCTGACCAAAACCAGAAATGCTTGACTTTACACTCTCCTCTTTTAGTATAAAAGAAGCTTGAATTCTAACTCAGGCAAGAGGGCCCTTTGGGGTTAAGAGTCTACCATCTTCTGGGTTTGCTGGCATTCTGAATAAAGTTGATATTCCTTATCCCAATAACTCATTTCTTGATTTATTGGCCTGTTGTGCGGCAAGCAGTAGGAGCTTGGACAAAGTAACTATTAGACTTAATGGTGAGAAATTTGAAGCTTCCCTACAAGATTAGGAACAAGGCAAGGATTTTTCCTTTTACCACTGCTTTTCAACCACGTACTGGAAGTCCTAGCTAATGCATTAAGACAAGAATAGGAAATAAAAGGTATACAAATTGGGAAGAGAGACTAAAGCTGTCTTTGTTCACATATTACATGATCATCTATATGGAAAATAAAAAAGAATTGACAAAATTTGTAACTAACTTACAATTTTAGCAAGTTTTCAAGATGCAAGTTTAAAATGCAAAAGTCAATTGTTTTTCTGTATACAAGTAATGAACATGTATATGTTAAAATTAGAAACACATTGCCAATTATACTGCTGCTGCTGCTGCTAAGTTGCTTCAGTCATGTCCAACTCTGTGAGACCCCATAGACGGCAGCCCACTAGGCTCCCCCGTTCCTGGGATTCTCCAGGCAAGAATACTGGAGTGGATTGCCATTTCCTTCTCCAATGCATGAAAGTGAAAAGTGATAGTGAATTTGCTCAGTTGTGCCCGACTCTTAGCGACACCATGGACTGCAGCCTACCAGGCTCCTCCGTCCATGGGATTTTCCAGGCAAGAGAACTAGAGTGGGGTGCCATTGCCTTCTCCGGTGGCATATGCCAAGGAAGAAACAAATAGATCGAGGGAACAGAATAGAGAGTATACACAAAGACCAGATAAACACAGCTGCTTGATAAAGGAGCAAAGGCAGTACTATAAAGCGAAGGTGGTGCTTTTCACAAATGGTACCAGGACAGGTAGACATCTACATACAATGAGTCTAGACAAAGACACTACAGTCTTCACAAAATGAACATAAACTAGATCATAGGCCTAAATGTAAAACACAAATCTATAAAGCTCCCAGAAGATAACACAGGAAAAATCACCTGATTGTGGTTCTCAAAGTGTGGTCCTAGACCAATGGCAAGAACATAAACTGAGAAAGAAAGAAAGAAAGTGAGGTCGCTCAGTCGTGTCCGACTCTTTGGGATCCCATAGACTGCAGCCCACCAGGCTCCTCTGTCCATGGAATTCTCTAGGCAAGAGTACTGGAGTGGGTTGCCATTTCCTTAGCTTGTTGGAAATGCAAATTCTAGACCTACTGATTGAGAAACTCTTGATATGGCCCAGTAATCTGAGTCTTAATAAGACTTTTACATGATTTGAGCCATGTCAACCTTTGAGAACCACTTTCCAAATCAGAGGATCTCAGGCTTACTTACACCTTGGAATTATCTGGGGAGGTTTAAAAACATATTGTTGCTTGGGTCTCAACCACAGAAGTCCTGAATTAATTAGTCCAAGGTGAGGCCAGAGAATTGGGAATTGTACTAGCTCCCCTAGTGAGTCTAAAGTGCAACCAATGTTGAGAACGGCTGCTCTAAATCATTTATAACTTCACATTATATTTGCCAACTCTGAGTTCCTGGAGCGTTTTTCTTTCCCTAAGGAGCTGTGCCATGTGAGTACACAGTGAGGCTACAGTGAATTAAATACTACCTTGTTCTGAGTGGATTTAGATATTAAATGAAATGTGACACTGCATCTCATCATTTCCTTTGGCTTTGTTTATCATACATGATGAGTCTTTGAACTTGAAACCGAATTAATTTAATGCAATGTTTCCTTTTGAATCTATTGGATTTTATGTGCATTGGGGTGACACGCAAAACGAACATCTAAATGTTCTTCCTGTGATCTTTGGGAAAAGCACCAGAGGAGAAAGAGTGTCCACGGTACATTAACCATGTAAAGTGAGTTTAATCAGATGGAATTGATTTGTTTAAGTTACACTTACATGTACAAGAAGAAATGCCCTAGATTAAATAAATTCAGTACTAAAACTGCATTCACGCTCCATACCTAACCAATTTTATTACCATATACGCTACCAGTTAGATGCTACTTGGGAAGGAAAATGGGATTCTTCAGCTAGCAAATGAAGAGAGATAGTAAGAAGTAACTTCTTCACGGTTTCAGTGGGGAGCATATTTTAAGACCCTTTCTCTTCATTATGCCAGACAGGGATTAGAAGCGCTCCCGACTCGTTTTGTAATGGACAATGAATCGCTTTCTCCTTAGGCTGTCAAGTGTTTTATTTTTGTAAAACAAACATCAGCCTCTTTTGATTGCCGATCTCATTTTACATGTGGAGAAAGTTTAATGGGGAATCGGGACTATCGTCTGTAAGTTCATTTTGACAGTGGAAGAAGCTGCTTTGAAACCAGGCTTCCTTGTGCTTTTGAGATAAGAGGATTCTACAATATTCAAACCCAAGTAACAGCATTTAACCATTGGAAGTAAGTTGGATATAAATACTGTAATAGAGAGCAAAACTAGATTGACAACCAGGGGGTCTTGACTTGCAAAGACCTATGGTGTGAGATAACTAGGCCAGCAGCAAGGATATGACTTGATTTTATAACATTGACAAGAGAGCAAGAGCAAGGAAACAGAAGGCAGATGTCAACTGCTGCTATGGAAAGTCATGACGCCTTCCTTCCATTCCAGACGTAAGCAAATTCACAGACCCAGAGCCCATCTAAGTGGGCTAGAGCCCATCTAAAGTGACTCTGGCCCCCAACAGAAGTGCCACATTTCTGAAATGTCACAGGAAGTATACAGGGTTACAGGCACACATTTCTCAGTCTTCTTCTAAGGCCATTTAATAGCATATAGTCAGGAAAGGGGAATACCAAGATCATTTGACCCTTGTTGGATAGATGGTCTGAATTGACACGGATACAAAATGTCATCATAGTCCTCCTCATGAGAAATGCTGGACTGGATGAGTTACAAGCTGGAATCAAGCTAGGCAGGAGAAACTTCAACAGCCTCAGATATGCTGGTGATACCACTCTAATGGCAGAAAGCAAAGAGGAACTAAAGAGCTTCTTGGTGAGGATGAACAAGGAGAGTGAAAGAACTGGCTTAAAACGAAATATTAAAACTAAGATAATGGCATCGGAACCCATCACTTCATGGCAAATAGAAAAGGAAAAGGTGGAAGCAGTGACAGATTTCCTCTTCTTGGGCTCTAAAATCAATGCAGAGGGTGACTGCAGCCATGAGATCAGAAGATATTTGCTTCTGGTAAAGAAAGCTATGACAAACCTAGACAGTGTGTTGAAAAGGAGAGACATTACTCTGCTAACAAAGGTCCATACAGTCAAGGTTATGGTCTTCCCAGTAGTCATCTACAGTTGTGTGAGTTGGACTGTAAAGAAGGCAGAACACCAAAGAATTGATGCCTTGGAAATGTGGTGCTGGAGAAGACTCCTGAAAGTCCCTTGGACAACAAGGAGATCAAACCAGTCAATCTTAAGGGAAATCAACCCTGAATACTCATTGGAAGGACTGCTACAGAACCTCCAGTATTTTGGTTGTCTGATGCGAGCAGCTGACTCATTGGAAAAGACCCTGATGCTGGGAAAGACTAAGGGCAGAAGGAGAAGAGAGCATCAGAGAATGAGATGGCTGATGGCATCACCAATGCAGTGGACATGAACTTGGGCAAACTTCGAGAGATGGTGATGGACAGGGAGGCCTGGTGTGCTGTAGTCCATGGGGTCACAGAGTCGGACATGATTGGGCAACTGAACAACAACAACATCCTTATGGTCAAAGTATGTAGGGATGGTGTTCCCCATCACAAAAATTTAATTAACTGGTATTGCCCCACCATAAACCATTGTGTATGATCACATAAAATTAACCAATCATACTTATCCAAAAAAGTTGCCGTGTCAAATATATTTTTACCAGGATGGATAAATACAGCCTTTAGAACTTGGTGTGTGGCTATTTGTCCTGGTGGGAATGTAAGGTGTAGTCACTATGGAAAACTGCATGGTGGTACCTTAAAAATTAAAAATAGCACTACCATCTGGTCCAGCAATTCCGCTTCTGGGTATGATTTGAAGACAAAATCACTAACTTGAAATGATATTTGCATCCACATATTTGTTTCAGCATTATTCACAACAGCCAAGACAAAGAAACAATGTAAGTGTCCATTGCTGGATGAATGGATAAAGAAAATGTGATATATGCAGTCAATGGAATATTGCTCAGCCATAAGAGAGTGTGAAATCTGGCACTTGCATCAACATGGATGTACCATGAGGGCATTATCCAAGTGAAATAAGATAGACAAAGACAGACAAATACCATATGATCTCACTTATATGTGGAATCTTACAAAAAAATAGCAAGCACCCAGATAAATAGAACAGAGTGACAGACTGGTGGTTGCTAGAGGCAGGGGGTGGTAGGGGTCGGGAATAGATGAGGGTAGTCAAAAGGTAATGGCATCCCACTCCAGTACTCTTGCTTGGAAAATCCCATGGACAGAGGAGCCTGGTAGGCTGCAGTCCATGGGGTTGCAAAGAGTTGGACACGACTGAGCGACTTCCCTTTCACTTTTCACTTTCATGCATTGGAGAAGGAAATGGCAACCCACTCCAGTGTTCTTGCCTGGAGAATCCCAGGGACGGGGGAGCCTGGGGGACTGCTGTCTATGGGGTTGCACAGAGTTGGACACGACTGAAGTGACTTAGCTTAGCTTAGTCAAAAGGTAAAGACTTCCAGATATAGAATAAGTCAGAGCTGTAATGTACAGCATGGTGACTACAGTTAATAATACGGAATTTTTAATAAGAAAATAAGAAAATAAATCTGAAGTGGTCTCATCACACCAAAAAATTTGTTGGGTAACTATCTATGGTGCCAGATGTTAACTAGATTTATTGTGAACACTGCTCACTATATACAAATACTGAATCATTATGCTGTACACCTGAAACTAATGTTATATGTCAATTATATACAGAGAGAAGAATGCATTTGTGACCAAAAGAATAGCTCATACTATCATGGTAGATTTAATTAGCTAGGAGGTAAAAAGATACAACATGAATTCATTAGCTGGATGGCATAAAATCCAATGAGACCATGGTGGGAATGGGAAATTGAAAGAGGATATACAGAAATTCCTAAATAGAGAGCTGTCATAGCTCAGTCAGTAAAGAATCTGCCTGCAGTGCAGGAGACCTGAGTTCAATTCCTGGATAGGGAAGATCCCCTGAAGAAGGAAATGGCAACCTTCTCCAGTATTCTTGCCTGGAAAATCCCACTGACACAAGAACCTGGTGGACAACACTCCTTGTGGTTGCAAGAGTCAGACACGATTTATTGACTAAACTACCACCATGCAGAAATACACTCCTGAAAGAGAAATTCCTGCCATTCTTTACTCTCTTCATATAATAGTGTATGAGATCTCACTACATGCGTGGGGAAAGACAGAAAAAAAAAATGTAAGGGAGAAGGCAGGAAGGATGCCTAAGGTTACTCCAGCTGGGCCAAACCACATTTTCAAAGGTAAGAATGTTTAACAAGATCCTCTAAAATATCCTCCACAATCAACAAGCACTTTATGAAAAGGTAGTATTGAGGTTACTTTTTGGATTTCAGTATATTAGATGCTACTGATACAAACCGGATACTTTTAACCAGTTTATATGACCGTTGATTTTGATTTTTTTTCTTAGAGATAAAAATGCTGAGAATCAGCTGTTCTTTGGCCAAAGACACTGTGGGATCCCCAGCACTGTGTGATAAATGACCAACATTCCCAGATGGGTTTAGTCACCTGCAGCCTGCTATGTCAGCACAGCTGACCATTTATGAACCAGTGGGGGTTTGTTACAAGTCTGTTTATCTTTCAGTAGAACCACCTGCCTGGAGTTGAATTGTCTGAGCTATAAATAGAGAAACAGTACCCAGGACAGTTTCACCATTAAAAAGAAGAGGAGCATTAGATGGGGTAGAGGGAGCACAAATTCCATTTCACTGCCTTATAGGAACCTGAGTAGGGTTTTGGGAATTTTTATCCAGTCAACTGTGTGACTGGGAAAGAAAATAACAATACCAGCCTATTTAAAGATGTGAAATCTGCTGAATGTCATTTTATAATCTCTCATGGTCAGGGAAAGAACCCGTGGTGGGATATTAGCCTTGTCAACCCCAATAACAGATACTCAGTAAAGCAAACCATTGTAGTAACCTCCTGAGGTGACTAGCAGGTGGAACATAACCAGTTCTGCAAAAACTAGCTGGGGTACAGGTCACAGCATTCATAAATTCTTTAAAAAATTATGCATTGTATTAAAATTATATTATTGAAAGGGACAAAGATGTCTCAATCAGTGCATATTTCTCTAATAATGACCAAACTCTTGGCCTCGTTGTTTCTGAAATATGCAGGAGGCTACCCTCATGATACTTTGGCCGCCTGATGTGAAGAACTGACTCATTGGAAAAGACCCTGATACTAGGATAGATTGAAGGCAGGAAGCGAAAGGGATGACAGAAGATGAGATGGTTGGATGGCATCACCAACTCGATGGACATTAGTTTGAGCAAGCTCCAGGAGTTGATGATGGACAGGGAGGCCTGGTGTGTTGCAGTCCTTGGTGTCTCAAAGAGTTGGACACAACTGAGTGACTGAACTGAACTGAATTCTCACAATATCATGATGTAATTGAAAGGAAAGATCAGGAATTTTTAATTAAATCTGCTTTACCAATGATGTATATCTAAATAACTAGGCTAAAGCAGTATAACTTTGTTTCCTGTGACACTGAGTGAAGAGAAATTGACATGTTTATTTAAAAAATTTATTTGAGATTTTAATATTTTATTGTTAGTATCTTTGAATATTGTTTTAACATTTTTATTGTGGTAAAATACACAAAACATAAAACTCTCTTAACTATTTTCTAAGTGTACAGTTCCTGGTACAATATACATTTATAATGTTCTGCAACCATCTTCACCACCCATCTCCATAACTCATGTCATCTTATAAAACTGAAACTGTGTACCTATTTAACAATACCCTGGAGGAGGAAATGGCAGCCCACTCCAGTATTCTTGCTGGGAGAATCCCACGGACAAAGGAGCCTGACAGGCTATGGTCCATAGGATCGCAAAGAGTCGAACAGAACTGAAGTGACTTAGTATGCATTAAACAATAACTCCCCATTCTTCTCATACTTTAGGTCTCACACAGATCTTATTTTTAAGGAATTTCTGCAGTCAAATATTTTCCTATCAGTTTATCTATCTCTTTACATATTTTATGTTTTTCACTCTGATCAAATTTGAACATTGACACATTGAGATGCTCTGAGTGATACTCACCTCACGTAAATTTATTTTTGTATGTCAGAACATAAATTTTCATTTTGCTAGGGTAAATTTTAAGAAGTAGCATCACTGGGTCATACAGCAAATGTATGTTTAGCTTTATGAGAAACTGTCAAGCCATTTTCTAAAGCTACAGTACCATTCTGCATTTCCACCATCAGTGTATAGAGTTCCCCTTGCTCCAAATCTTTGTCAGCATTTGGTATTGTCACGTTTCTCGATAAAAGCCATTTTAATATGTTTATAATGGTATCTTACTGTGGTTTTAATGTATATTTCCCAAATGACTAATGATTTTGAGCATCTGCTTATGAGCTCATTTGCCATCTGTATATCTTCTTTGGTGAAGTGTCTGTTCAAATATTTTACCATTTTTTTAAACTAGGATTTTTGTTTGATGTTTTCTTATTGAATTTTGAGAGTTCCTCATGTATTCTGGAGACCAATTCTCTGTCAGAAGTTATCTACAAAACCAATATAGTATTGTAAAGTAAAATAAAAATAAAAATTAAAAAAAGAAGTTATCCTCACTATTTTAATTTCTTTGCCTTTCTACAAAAATTTTAGAATTAGCTCATGGTATTCACAAAAAGCCCTAGCAGCATTTTTATTGGTATTGAGTTAAACCAAGTCCTCAGTCTGGTGAGAACTGACATTTTAACAATATTGAGTCTTCTGTTTCTTAAGGTCTGTCTCTACAGTTATTTAGGTGTTCTTCTTTGATTTCTTTAATTGGTGTTTATACTTTTCAGCACATAGATTCTACGTGTATTTTTTAGATTTATACCTAAGTTTTACTTTGTTTTGGTGCTATTGTAAATGTAACTTTGAAATTAATTAATTCCAATTTTTCAATGGGCTTCCCAGTTGGTTCAGTTGTAAAGAATTCACCTGCCAAAGCCAGAGGCTCAGGTCTGATCCCAGAGTCAGAAAGATCCCCTGTAGGAGGAAATGGCAACCCACTCCAGTATTCTTGCTTGGAATACTCCATTGACTGAGGAGGCTGGTGGGCTGCAGTGCATGGAATCACACAGAGCTGGACACGACTGAGAGATTAATGCTATTGATTTTTATAGATTGTCACATGTCACCTGTGCCCTGTGACTCTTCTAAAATCACTTATTCTGTTTTGTAGATTCTTTTAGAACTTTTTAATACGCCTTATTGCACTGTCTAGGGATCCCAGTTTGATGCTGAATAGAAGTGTTAAGAGGAGTTTTTGTCCTGTTCCTGATCTTAGAGGAAATTGTTCAGTATTTCCCCATTAAGTATGTGTTAGCTATAGATTGTTTTAAAAATAAATGCCCTTTATCAGGTGAAGGAAATTCCCTTCTATTTCTGGTTTGGTGAGAGATTTTCAAAACACATTCCGATGAGTTCTTTTCCTTCAACTCTGTCGTTATAGTAAATAACAATTGATTTTTAAATAGTGAATCAGCTTTATATTCCCAATGGGATAATTTAATTAAAATTTTTTTTTGTCTGCACTAACTTTTCTTTTATAAAATTGGGAATACATATAATCTAGGATTTACAAAGGACTCAGGGATCACAACTAATATATTTAATTTAATATTCCCATTCAGAAGGCCAGTTGCTTATCTACCCAATCAACCTTGGCTGTGTTTGATCCCACAAGTGATTGTTATTCATGTATACTAATTAATCTTTTCAATGTTAATTTGTTGAACACATTATTATTAGAAATGTAGGGATGATTCAAATAATAAAGGTGCAACTTGTTAATGAATTTGCCCAGGGTTGAAATAGAAAAAAGATGCTCTGGAAGTGTAGAGAAAAAGCATCTAAATCAGATTGCACTTCTTAGAAGAGGAAAAGTCTCTCTCTATATAAATATGGGACATACTCTTTCTCATTTTCTCATTTTAATTATCATTGTCCACCCAAAGTAAGACCCAAGTGAGTATGAAGTAGGCTATGTAGGTGGGAAATAGATGGGAAAACAGTGGAAACAGTGTCAGACTTTATTTCTCTGGACTCCAAAATCACTGCAGATGGTGACTGCAGCCATGAAATTAAAAGATGCTTACTCCTTGAAAGAAAAGTTATGACCAACCCAGATAGCATATTCAAAAGCAGAGACATTACTTTGCCGACTAAGGTCCATCTAGTCAAGGCTATGGTTTTTCCAGTGGTCATGTATGGATGTGAGAGTTGGACTGTGAAGAAGGCTGAGCGCCGAAGAATTGATGCTTTTGAACTGTGGTGTTGGAGAAGACTCTTGAGAGTCCCTTGGACTGCAAGGAGATCCAACCAGTCCATTCTGAAGGAGATCAGTCCTGGGTATTCTTTGGAAGGAATGATGGTAAAGCTGAAGCTCCAGTACTTTGGCCACCTCATGCAAAAAGCTGACTCATTGGAAAAGACTCTGATGCTGGGATGGATTGGGGGCACGAGAAGAAGGGGATGACCAAGGATGAGATGGCATCACTGACTCGATGAGCTTGAGTCTGAGTGAACTCCGGGAGATGGTGATGGACAGGAAGGCCTGGCATGCTGCGATTCATGGGGTCACAAAGAGTCGGACACGACTGAGCGACTGAACTGAACTGATGTAGGTCACCCACCACAGTACAGTTGATGGGATTAGAGTTTTGCCACATTTGGATCACATGTTTGCCAATGTAATCAATCAACTGGCTAAGATGAGGCATATTATTCTCTCCCCAGTATCTGAAAGAAGAAGATTGCAGAACTGTCCAGTTTGGGTACAGGATTTTTTTGTGTGTGCAGGATTTTAGGTAGAGAGGTTATGTTAGAGATAATGAGTTGGCTGTCACCCTAAACCATGTGAAAATTAGAGATTAAGCAAGAAAAGACAGTCTTCCATGAGAGGAGGAAAATAAGCAGACAGAGACCCTACAGGAAATGGAGACAGTAGGGCCCTCAGAATCCAGTTGTTGTTATGGTTGTTTAATTGGTCAGTCATGTCCAACTCTTTGTGACCACATGGACTGCAGCACACCAGGCTTCCCTGTCCTTCACTATCTCCTGGAGTTTACTCAAACACATGTCGATGATGCCATCCAACTGTCTCAATCTCTGTCACCCTCTTCTCCTCCTGCCCTCAATCTTTCCCAGCATCAGGGTTTTCTAATTCCTATAGGGTCCAGTTAAACTTTGCTTCTGTAAGCCTACTTTATGATGTTCTCAAAAATTTTGACTTTCCACTAGAGCTAGTTGGAGACAACTTCTATTATATCAGCGTTTTATAGGAAGGGTAGAACCAACAGACCCTTGAGACATGTGGCATTGAGGTGGAATGGAGTTGTTGAGTTGTTAACTAATGATTAGGCTAGATACCCACTCCAGTACTCTTGCCTAGAAACTCCCATGGATGGAGGACCCTGGTAGGGTGCAGTCCATGGGGTCGTGAAGAGTCAGACATGACTGAGTGACTTCACTTTCACGCAGTGGAGAAGGAAATGGCAACCCACTCCAGTGTTCTTGCCTGGAGAATCCCAGGGACCGGGGAGCCTGGTGGGCTGCCGTCTAAGGGGACACACAGAGTCGGACACGCCTGAAGTGACTTAGCCGTAGCAGCAGCAGGCTAGATATGAACAAAGGTTTCAATCTTCTGTATCTTCTAAACCATGAATAGCAATTATTTAACTTTTCTGATTCTCTTTTACTCTTGACTTCAAGCAAGGAATCTTCATTTAATTTCCTTCCCAAATATTTGCCTGTTCATCATGTCTTCTTTAGTCTTTAGATCAGAGGTCAGAAAATTCTCTTCAGGGAGCCCAGATATCAATATTTTAAGTCTTATGTGCCATATTCTATTAGGCCTCAACTTTCTCTTGTGGTATGAAAACAGTGCTGGTAATAAGTAAACAACTAAGCACAGCAGTGTCCCCAAGAATCTTTAATGACATTGAAATTTGAATCTCATGTTTTCATGAAATATGAAGAAATAATATCTTCTTGGTATTTTTCAGTCTTTAAAAGTCATTTGTTCAGGGGTTTTACAACAAAAATGATAGGTCATAGTTTGCTCACTTCTATTTCAGAGGTTCAACAGGTACCTCATTTTCACTTCCTCAAAAATTCTGTTTCTCCCTAGTCCAAGAACCCGTTTTTGTTCTTCTGATTAGCTTTTCTATCTCATGACTGCCTTTTCAATGCAGAAGTCAGTATAAATTTATAGCGTCTGTGTTGATTTCCTTGGTCTTCAGATCTTGTTCATTACCTACTCATGCCATGTTTTCTTAAACCATGTGAAGACTTATTCTACTTCTTTAGCTGCAACTTATTACTGATCCCAGCATCTTATGACTTTTTAATAAAAATTACTTTCAGCCTGAATTCTCCTCTTCTAAGACACTCTTGGCCCATTTCTAAATTTTTCTTTTCCAGCATGCCACATGTTCAAATCTCCTTTCTCTTCTTCACCATGACTTTAGGCTCTATATTTCAGTTCAATTTTATGTAGAATGCATTAAAAAAAGCAAAATACCATATAGGCAATGTCAATTATATTTGTCTTAGAGAAGCAGATAATTTAGGTATTTCAAAAATACAGTAATACCATACTTCTTGGGCTTAGTTAATGAAAACCTTTTGATGAAAGTATTTCCATAATAATATTAATATGTGATAACTACATAATAAATAAAATATTCTATAATGACAAATATGAAGAACTAAAAAGCCTCTTGATGAAGGTGAAAGAAGAGGGTGAAAAAAGTGGCTTTAAAATCAGCATTCCAAAAACTAAGATCATAGCATCCAGTCCCATCAGTTCGTGGCAAATAGATGGGGAAACAATGGAAACAGTGACAGACTATTTTCTTGGGCTCCAAAAATCTCTGTGGATGGTGACTGCAGCCATGAAATTAAAAGATGCTATGAAATTAAAGAAGAAAAGCTATGACCAACCTAGACAGTGTATTAAAAAGCAGAGACATTACTTTGCTGACAAAGGTCCATATAGTCAAAGCTATGATTTTTGCAGTAGTCATGTATGGATATGAGAGTTGAACCATAAAGAAATCTGAGCACTGAAGAATTGATGCTTTTGAACTATGGTGTTGGAGAAAACTCTTGAGAGTCTCTTGGCTTGCAAGGAGATCAAATCAGTCAATCCTAAAGGAAATCAACTCTGAATGTTCATTGGAAGGACTGATGCTGAAGCTGAAGCCCCAGTCCTATGGCCACCTCATATGAAGAGCCAACTTACTGGAAAAGATCTTGATGCTGGAAAAGACTGAAGGCAGAAGGAGCAGGGGACAACAGAGGATGAGACATTTGGATGGCATCATCGACTCAATGGACATGAGTTTGAGCAAACTCTGGGAGATGGTGAAGGACAGGGAAGCCTGGTATGCTGCAGCTCAAAGGGTCGGTTGCAAAGAGCTGGACATGACTGAGCAACTCAACAACAACAATGACAAATAAAGTGTATACTATAATCTTTCAGATCACTCGTGTTTTGGACATTTGGGAGCATTGGTGTTTTTTCACATTTACTAACTGCTTTGTTGAAAAACCTAGTGACTGCATCTTTGCACATATCTATGATTATTTATCTATTTAATTAGAATATGTTCCTAGAACTAAACTGCTACTTCAAAATATTTTCATAAAGGCTGTCCATTCATATTCAAAAATTACTCTCTAAAAAAGTTTGTTTTTACAAATCCTGGAGTAATCTATTCAATGGTCATTTTTTCATGGGCAGATCAATACTGGACATTAGTAATTTTTATAATTGCCAAATTAACAGGTGAGAAAGCAATGTCCTATTTTAAAATTAAAATAAGATAAAAATTAGGGGGTTTAAAACGTTTGCTAACATACACTTCCAGTTATTGACATTTTCTCAGTTACTGGAATCCTTTTCAATTTTATGATTTATTATGTTGCAGAAGTTTCTAAAATTTTCATGGACTCAGTACTTCATATTTCACTTTTTTTCCTCATTTTTTTTCAGCTTAAATGTCACTTTAGAATGTCTTTTTGCTTTCTTATATGTTTTTACTTGTTGTTTTCTGGAATTTGTTGTCATATTTTGTCTTTAAATGTTTGTTATAGTAAGTGGTTAGCTGGCTGTTCACAATATTTTTGTAAAATATTCCAGTTCCTATTGATTTGAAGTGCAAACTCTTGTTTACAATAAAACACCATTTGGGGAATATTTTGTCTGTCAATTTTTTTCTATTGATATTTCTGTATATTTCTATCATACTTTTAAAATATTATAATTATATATTTCAATATGTAAGGGTAACTTTCCATATTATTCTACTTGCATTTGAGTTTTGATTTTGCATACAAGTCTAGAATGAATGGATCATTCTAGGACAAATTATCTTATTGCCCAGACAGCCTTATCTGGAGTTATAGAAACTCTAGGCTGAGCTTCCTTTCTGTGTTCCACAGCAACCTCACTGCGCTGCTGAATCTTCCTGGTATCTCCACACCAGGATGTGAGCATCTCAGATCAAGTACCCTGTCTCACTCATCCCTGGTTCCTTCTTGCCCAGCTGAGTGCTGGTACCCTGTCTAAGCCCCTGATATCATGAGGTTAGGGAATTGCCCCGAAGCACACTGCAAGTGAATAAGCAGAGAAAAGATTAGTTCCAAGACCTGCTGACTTTCAATTCAGTGGGTTTTGTTTTGATTTTGTATTTTAGTTCACTTGTATTTCTTGTTTGCCTCTGTAGCTGCCATGTTTCCTATTGAGTCTTCAACATTAAAATAAAAAAAAAGAAATATTTATTTCCTTACACTGATTATCATTGTAAAATATATAATGTCTGATTTTGCTTACCTGTCCATGGCTGCTTGTTTTCAAGGAATAAACTAATATAATTTAACTAATCCAGTAATTTAAATCTATTTACACTAAAATAAGTTTTCAGTGAAGTTATATTTTTAAATATATATATACTTTTAAAGTTTTATAGTAGTTTCAAGATTATCACACTTTTTTAAGGTTAAGTTTCATAAAATATGTGAATGCCTGAGGCATCAAATCTGAATCTAGTTAGTGTCTAATATAAAACAGAAGTTCAGTAAGTGCAATGTAACTGAACTCTCATTATCTAATCATGCTACTGCTTAGAATTTTTTCACACACATAAATTTTAAAGTATTAATACATAATGTGTATTATTTGTATATTTGTTAAACATTAGCTCAGTTATATATGTAAGTGTTGATTTTTTAGATTAAGACGGCCTATAAGGTAAGACTAATACTTCACGATTTTATTTAGGCATTTTCTCTCTCTGTGACTCCCCTCCTTCCATCTACCCTCAAAATATTGCTTGATGCCTTCAGTGTAAATTAGTTGATTCTTCTCCATTCCTATGATTTGTTTATGTTTCTCCTTCTGGCAGTTATACTTATCTGGTACGCGACTGTCTAGATTATTAAATTAGCATAGATTCTAAATTTAGAAAACTGTCAGAAATATTTGTTGATGAATGAATGTATGTACAAGACACTTAATTTAGAGCCCATCTAGGACTCAGGCAGATGAGTGGATTATCAATGGCTTTCAAATTTGAAGTCTCTTAAAAAAAACTGAGATATTTACAGAATTTAATAAACAGTTGAAGCATAAATATCCTGTTAGGAATATTTTCCAATCTTCTTTAAAAATAATTGTGATCATTTCACTTCTTGCACCACGTGTATAGTTCATGTCCAACAAACTCAATGCCAAGACCCAGATCTGGCAGCATCTTTCTCTTTGCAGGGATGATAGTACAGAATAGCTACAAAGGAGCATGTCCTAGAATCTCTGAATTCGAAGTCAACCCCAAGTATACAGTGTTGTATATACAGAGACATATATCAGAAGGATGAAAATGCATTTAGAAATGTTCATGTCCTTTCTCAATATATAAAAATATGTTAGTTACCATGGCAACAGTGGATATAGATTCACTTATTCTCTCTTTATTATGAGAAAAATAAGCAGAAGCTGAAATATTTTACAATAAACTTTTCCATAGATGTCTTGGAGAATATTTCTGCAATCATCTGAAATATTTGAAAGAATATGCTAAAATGGGAATGGAAGACTTTTTCTTAATAAAAAGTCATTGAAATATTCACAAAAACCATCAAGTGACATAACCCTCCAAATAATATGAAACTTTACAGTGTATGATGAATAATATTTTGTTTTTGCTATTTGACTCTGAAAAGGAGTCGGGTTTATTTTAAGAGAACCCTATCTGAAACTTAGGAAGCTGAACATTACCTTTTGAAAGTCGAATGCTTTCTTTTTAAAATATATAACATATAGTCACAAATAAGAATGTTTCAAATTTTTAAATAAATAAGTAGTTAATGGCTAAACATTACATCACTGCAGAAAAGTGTTAACCATTGAAAAAAATAAGAAAGAAACCCTCAAAGAAACAAAAGAATTATAGCTCTGAAATAGCCATACCATTAATATACTAGTTAGAATGGAGAGTTTAGGTTGGTTCTTAAAATACTGAGCTGAAACACACAGGTAATAAGTTAGCAGAGTCACTAAGCAATAAATGTGTTACAACATTGTTTAAAATCATAAGCTATGCTTTTGAGCTTTAGACAAAGACCTTCTCCTAAATATCCAGTTCTATCTGGATGTTTCACAGGCTCTGCAGCTGAAATGATGATCCCCAACCCACCTCAACTATGTTTCATCCTGACCTCCCTGTTTCTGTATATATGGCAAAACCACCTGCCTAGGGATTTCCATCAGAAACATCATGACTGTTTTATGCTCTCTCCTTCGGGAGTCCATCCTCATTCCTTAAAAAATATCCAACAAACTTCTGACTTATGATGATGTTGCCTCCCAGTGATTTCCTGAAACTGCTGTCCCATCTTCTTTCTGCTTACAGCCTTCCTAGACAAACCTCTCCTCCCCTCTTATCTGGATGACTGGGTAGTTTCCTCACTGGTTTTCCCAGTCCCCTCAGCTCTCTTTTGCTCTGCTCCTAGTCCTGGCTTCTCACCCCCATCTTCTTCAGAGCAATGGCAGAGCAGAGATGCCTGTAGCATCCAACCCCTTCAAAGTCCCCCAGTGACTGAAGATAAAGCTGAAACTCCTGGCCATGAGATCTGCCTGGCTGCTGCTCTGCTCTCTACCCTCACTCTCCCCCATTCTCCAGACCGCTACTATCTGATAATTCCAGGATGCCTGGCATTCACTGTACATAGAAATTATTCACACCTCTGCACTTTGCCTGTGTGATTCCTCTTTCCTGGAATTTTCTCTCCCACCTGCTCAATCTGATGTATTTCTTCTCTTCATTTTCATACACAGATGTGCTCTCATCTAGGAAGCTTCCCTGGAACCCCAGGAGAACTCCCTTTCTCTTGGTTTCTGCAGTGACTGTTGCTAACCTTCATAAACATGCCCATTATCCGATTGAACCCACCCTTTGTCTTCATGCTGTTATGATCATCCTAGGTCAGGAAAACTCTTTCCCACCTTTGACTCCTCAGTATGTGTGTGTATGTACATGTGTTAGCCACTCAGTTGTGTCCGACTCTTTGTGACCCCACAGACTGTTGTTTGCCAGGCTCCTCTGTCCATGGGATTCTCCAGGCAAGAATACTGGCATGGGTTGCCATGCCCTCCTTCAGGGGATCTTCCTGACCTAGGGATTGAATCAGTGTTCCAGCGTCTCCTTCATTGGCAGGTTCAGTTCAGTTCAGTTCAGTCGCTCAGTCGTGTCCGACTCTTTGCGACCCCATGAATCGCAGCNTCCATGGGGTCACTAAGAGTCGGACATGACTGAGTGACCTCACTTTCACTCTTCACTTTCATGCATTGGAGAAGGACGTGCAACCCACTCCAGTGTTCTTGCCTGGAGAATCCCAGGGACGGAGGAGCCTGGTGGCCTGCCGTCTGTGGGGTCACACAGAGTCAGACACAACTGAAGCGACTCAGCAGCAACTCCAGTTTTCTTTTGGTTTCAATTCTCATGGAATATGTTTTTCCATCCTTTTACTTTCAGTCTGCATGTGTCTCTAGATCTGAGCTGGGTCCCTTGTAGGCAGCATACATACAGGTCTTGTTTTTGTATCCATTCAGTTAGTCTGTATCTTTTGGTTAGTGCATTTAATCCATTTATATTTAAGGTAATTATCGATACATCTGTTCCTATTGGCATTTCTGGATTGTTTTGGGTTTGTTTTTGTAGGTCTTTCTTTTCTCTTGTGTTTACTGGCTATGTAAACATAGCCTTTAGTATTTGTTGCAAGGCTGGTTTGCTTGTGCTAAATTCTCTTAACTTCTGCTTGTCCACAAAGCTTTTGATTTCTCCATCAATTCTGAATGAAATATTTGCTGGGAATAGTAATCATGGTTGTAGGCTTTTCTCTTTCAGTACTTTAAATATACCCTGCCATTCCCTTCTGACCTGTAGAGTTTCTTCTAAAAGATGCACTGTTAATCGTATGGGTTTTCCCTCATATGTTATGTGTTGCTTTTCCCTTGTTGCTTTTAATATTCTTTCTTTGTGCTTAATCTCTATTGGCTTGATTAATACGTGTCTAAATGTGTTTCTCTCTGGGTTTAACCTGTAGGGGAGTCTCTGTGCTTCTTGGACTTGATTGACTATTTCCTTTCCCATGTTGGGAAAGTTTTCAACTATAATTTCTTCAAAAATTTTCTCAGTGCCTTTGTCTTTTGCTTCTTCCTCTGGGACCCCTATAATTCAAATGTTGATGCATTTAATATTGTCTCAAGTGTCTCTGAGGCTTTCCTCAATTCTTTTCATTCCTTTCCCTTTATTCTGCTCTTTAGCAGTTATTTCCACCATTCTATCCTCCAGCTCACTTGTCTGTTCCTCTGCCTCAGTTATTCTGTTATTGTTTCCTTCTAGAGTATTTTTACTTTCAGTAATTGTGTTATTCATCTCTGTTTGCTTATTCTTTATTTATTCTATGTTCTTGGTGACTGTATCAACTGTGTTAAATGCTTCTTGCATTTTCTCCATTCTGTTTTCAAGTCTTTGGAGCATCTTTACTATCATGATTCTGAATTCTCGTTCAAGGAGACTACTTCTTTCCTTTTCATTTATTTGTCCCTGTGAGTTTCTGCCTTGCTCTTTCATTTGTGCTGTATTCCTCTGTCTTTGTATCTTTTTTTTTTTTTTTTCTAATTTGCTCCACTTGAAGTCTCCTTTTCCCAGGCTTTATTATTTCAATAGGGTTGTATTACTTCTTCCCTTTGATTTTTACTTCATGGGCCTGCCCTACTGTGCTGCAAGGGTTGTGTGCACTGGCTGGGTTTGTATGCCATGCCACTCTTGGTTCCCCAAGCCTGCCACCTGTTTGGGGCCACAGTCTATGAACTGTTAATGGGATGAGAAGTGCAGCTTTCTCTGTTTACTGCCCTCCAAGTCCTTGCTTTGCCTGGTGTTTCAAAGATGTTGCAGCTCCCCTTTGGGCCCCCCTGTGAGGGAGTTTCCCTGTGTACAAGAACTCTTGTTTCAGGGCTCTCTCCCTCCCTTGGGGCACAAGTTCCTGCCCAGACGTTCTCTGTCTTTTCCCTTTTTATGTCTCCCTCTTTTCTCCTACCTCATTTCAGGGAGTTTAGCCTGTCCCCCTGGAGGCCTGGGGTCTTCTGCTGTCACCTAGAATTTGTACTTTGTAGGAGTTGTTCCACATCTGGATGAGTTTTTGATGTATCTGGGGACAGCCTGGTGATCCCCCTGCCTTACTCCGCCACCATCTTCTTCCATCTCCAAAGATGCTGGTGATCCCCTGCCTTACTCCTCCACCATCTTTTTCCATTTCCAAGCTTCTGCATTTTTAACAAGCTCCCAGGTAACATCAATGTGGCTGGTCCACATACCATCATGGAATAGGAAAACGATAAAGAACCACAGCAGAAATTCAGCTTCTCAGTTTTATAAATCAACTTACATTCACTGTTCAAGCAGACATGGCCATATGTGGCTACATACAGAGCTACGCACACCTGGAGCTGGGGTATAGGGACAGGTGTGAAGTAATCTCCAGTATTTCATCCCACCAACCGCTTATCTTCTCTGCAAAGAAAATGCATTTTATTATCTACTATTCAGATGCCTTTATAATCCAATGAGGAAAGAGAAATGTTAGTTGTAGATGCAGAAGCTATGGATACGCAGATTAAAGCTTCTTCTGGAAAACCAAAAAGAAGTAGAACTATAAGAAGTATCAAGTCAAGACATAGAGAAATAAGGCTTCATTCAGCACATGGTCAGTTGGCAAGGATATTCCATGTTAGTTCTTTGATTTGGAGAGACGAGTAGAGACATAGCCTGTGTTAGTAGTAGAATGGCCCCAAGCCTCTGCTTGGAAGCACTCCTGTCTGGATTGGACTGAACTCTTTTCAATTCTACCTACTAGTCCTACTCTTGTTTGAAGATCTTCTAAGATTTTTCTCCCCACAATTATTGCCTAGAGCCAATCTTCATCATTTCAGATTCTGTATTTGTAAATTGACCTACTCAGTAACTTTGAACCCCTAAATCAATAACTCAGAGTGCTTTCACAGTTACCTGATGACATGTAAAAAGCAGCAAAAAATTGAGTCACCTGATGTGTACATTCTCAGCTGAGGTCTAACAAGGCAACACTCTTCTTGTTTCAGCCCTCATGTCATAACTAAGGGTCCTTTTTGTGGTCTATTTAATGCCTTGTTTTTCTTGCAATTTTGTGCACTTTTTTGGGTGATTTTGCTGTTTAAAATGGCATCCAAGTAGTACTGAAATGCTGACTTGTTCCTAAACATAAGTAGACTGTGCTGTGCTTTACAGAGAAACCAGGTGTGTGAGAAAATGTTGTTTAGGCATGAGCTATAATGCTGTTGACTGTGAGTTCAATGTTAATGAATCTTCAATATCTATAAAGTGTGCTGTCTTTAAACAGAAACCCATATAAACCAGGGTTGTGTATTGAGGGGTTATGTATTGATGGATGAAATATTGTGACCAGAAGCTCATAGGAACCTAACCCTATATTTCCCTTGGGAGTAGTCACTTGGTATTTGCTAATTCAGTGTTGATAGTAACTTATAGGACAGAACTCCTGAAGATAATAAGACTGGACTGCAGTTGTGTGTATTACAAACAAATAAAACTTAGAGTTAAGCATACGGGCTCTAGAACAAGACAATATGAGTTCAAATCCTAGGCCTACCATGTACCACATGGGAGAGTTTGGGCTTCAATTTCCTCTCTTGCCAAAGGACCTCATTCATGATTGTGGTGTCATTTTTAAAAAATCGGTGTACCCACACATACACAGAAAACACTTAGAATTATATCTTGCAGACAGCAAGCACTCAGCTATATTAGGTGTCATAAGGGTCTATTATTTTTGTAGGGCATGAAACCTCCTGAAAGTGTACAAAAACACACAATCAGGTGCTGAGCTGAGATAGGAATATTGTTCCTCTAACACCCAACTCACAGGGGAGACTATCCAAGTGGAGTGAGAAGTGTTTGGAGCCAGCATGGACGTCTGGTCATTGCCCTAAATATAGAGTTGTGGGCTGTGTATTGAAAGGCGCAATGGGATGGGGTCAATCAGCAAGAGATAGGAAAAGGGGTGCCTTTGAGTGATTGCAGCCATTTCAGGTGTCAGATCTCAGACCCCATGGTTTTGCAGCTTTTTATAGAATGCCTGTGGAAACATAATGGCAGACAGGGGTGACTACGGTTCAGCGTTTCAGACATCATCTTTTCTCTATCATGCTGCAGGGGTTATGCTACAAATTGAAAGATCCAGCTACATGAAAAGGAACTGACACATTGAGCCAGGAAGTCTTTTCTTGTGCAGAAAGCTCTGATCTTCCGGTTAGCCAATGTGGAAGAAGTATATTTGACAAGAATAATTTCAAAAAAGTTTGCACTTGTAGAGACGGCAAGTATAACAAGGGAATTAGGACCACATCTGGGTTTGATGGAATAAAAAATAACCCAAATGTGAAACTAGGATAAGGATGTCAAAAAAATTGAACACAGAACACCCCCATAGCTTCACAGCCCTGTGGGCAGGATAACTTCATGCTTGGAATGAAGAGAGGGCTCCTTAGGGCATGGGTGCTTAGAAGACACCTCTCATCTCCATTCCCCATACCAAAGTACAACACGGTTTCTTCACCATCTGCCATCCTAACCCAGTGAGCAGATACGCTCCTTTCGGAAGCAGCCTCTTAAAAAGATTCATCCCGCATTGTAAGGGAGCTGGAGCTGGAGGGTACATTGCTTGTCTTCTTTCATTCTAAGACTTGTGTCATTGAAGAAACAGATTTCCCTAAGAATGAGAGAAGAAAGAAAGAAAGAAAGTGAAGTCACTCAGTCATGTCCGAATCTTTGCGGCCCCATGGACTGTAGCCTACAAGGCTCCTCCATCATGGGATTTTCCAGGCAAGAGTACTAGAGCGGGTTGCCATTCCTTCCCCAGGGGGTCTTCCAATCCGGGGATCGAACCTGGGTCTCCCGCATTGCAGGCAGACGCTTTATTGTCTGAGCTACCAAGGAAGCCCTCAAGAATGAGAGAAAAAGGAGACAGGATGATGGGAGGAGATTATGAATTAGTGTTTTTGGTATACGATGGGGAGTTAAAATGAAAGTAACAATTAATAAAGTTTTATAAAATAAACATGCTGAAGGAGGGAAGGGTCTTATTTATTATTAGTATTGTCAGGTGGGCATGGCACCAGACGTGGCACACAACTCTCACTTGGTAAATGCCCCAACTGGTTTGGGAGGCAGTGATTTTCCTCATCTTATGAAAAGGGAAATGGGTTCATTGAAGTTTTAACATCCACTCAAGGTCACATTAGGGCTTCCCTGGTGCCTCAGATGGTAAAGCGTCTGCCTGTGATGCAGGACACCCAGGTTCGATCCCTGGGTTGGGAAGATCCTCTGGAGAAGGAAATGGCAACCCACTCCAATACTCTTGCCTGGAAAATTCCATGTACAGAGGAGCCTGATAGCTTACAGTCCATGGTGTCACAAAGAGTCAGACATGACCGAGCGAGTTCACTTCACTTCACTTCAAGGTCACATAGGCAGTGAAAAGTGGATATGAGATTCAAACATCTGTCTGTAGAATTATAATGCTTGAGCACCTTGTAACCCCCAAAATACAAGGACAGTAGTAAGTGAATATTTTGGAGTACCTCCTACAAACTGTATGTGCATGAACTAATTTAATCTTCATGAACTTATGATTTATGTACAGTTGTACCCATTTCACAGATGTAGAAACTGAGGCTGAGAGAAGTTAAACAGGTAGCCTAAGTTCTCTAGCTAATCCTGGTCAGAGCTCTGAAAGGAGATGCATCTGACAGAAGTTTGCTAGAAGTAATGAGAGAAACTGACTAACATTTGCACTTTTATATAAGCAAAGCCCCAGAGTGGGTGGAGGGGGCACAGTGAAGCAGGTGGTGGCCCAAGATGCAGGAAATAGACACCTGACCAGGGTTTAGTGCCAGGACTCCTGTGCCTTCCATGTCTCAGAGAAAATGAGGGAGGAGCTGAGCCAGCGCAGAAGAATTGGGAGGACAGTCCCAAATAAAGGAAGGAAGCAAGATCAGAATCAGATGGATGATGAGGGTGAGGGAAAGATGAGAAGAAGAGAGATTATCTTAGNGACTCCTGTGCCTTCCATGTCTCAGAGAAAATGAGGGAGGAGCTGAGCCAGCGCAGAAGAATTGGGAGGACAGTCCCAAATAAAGGAAGGAAGCAAGATCAGAATCAGATGGATGATGAGGGTGAGGGAAAGATGAGAAGAAGAGAGATTATCTTAGCCCAGGGTTTGGCTCAGCTCGGTACCATGAGGTAGAATACTTGCTGTCAGCCAGAGAAAAGTCAGAAGCAAGAGGCAGGGAGGCAGTATCAGGGATACTGTCTTACTGTGAAGCCAAAGTGCATCTGAGGTCTAGAAGGAGACAGTTCAGGCTGGCCTGAAGGCTTCGGACAAGTAGAGGGCGCCCTGGCCTCTGGGACTGGGCAGAGGGACCCTGAAATCCAGGACCATAAGGAGGGCCTGGAAGCGCGCCGCCCCCCACCTCCAACGCACCCCCCCTCCCCCGGCCCTGCTGAATGAAATTCCTGTTCAGCCAGGGAACAGTGTGAGAAGGATCAGTGACCCCCTCAACCATTTGTCCTGCATCCCGTAAGTGGGTGCCCGGGCTGGCTGAGAGCTGGACCAGAGGGGCTGGTTTCCTTCAGCTGCCAGGGAGGAAAGAGACGGGGTGGGAGAAAGCTCAGCTCCAATGTACAAACACCAGCAGCAGAGAGAGCTTTGCTTTTTCCTCCAGAAGAGTGGCAGCCAAATTGTAATCCTTGCTGCTCCCCCAGAGCAAGATGCTCTCACTCCTTCATTTTACCCAGAATGGCTCTCCTGCTCTCTGAATCCTGACAGACATTCAGAACCTCACTTTTCTCTCTCTCTCAGCTCCTGGGTAGAGGTGTATCTTCTGACGGAGCCCTGCAACTCCAAGTACAATTTATTTTAGGAGCAAATTGCCCACCGTTTAGAGTAAATAAAGTTGAGAGCAGAGCCGAGCGACTTCATTTCCACTTCCCAGTATAGCGACTGAAGAGGGAGCTTCCTTCAACTCCAATTGCTCTCCTCAGAAAGTTTTTATTTAGCTTAATGGAAGAAAGCATGGTTTCTAGACCGAAGAGGAAGAAAATAAGACAAGGCAAGGCAAGTAAGTAAAAGACATTTCAGCTCAGACATTAAAAAAAAAAAAAAAAAAAAGAATTTTCCTCTCTTTCTTTTTCTGTTAGTTTGATTTGTATTTTTCACCAATAATCCACTGTAGAATACAATATGAATTATCAATATAATAGTCGGAGGTGTGGGATACAAATGACAAGAGAAAAGACGAGAGATGGGACAACATGCACTGAAATATACATCCAAAGCCATTGTGGTAAATGATATATCTTATAAGAAATGTCCACAGGGGAGCTGGGATATAAATAGCATCTCAGTATGAAATAAGGATTGTGCCTTATTTCTTGTAGAAGCTGCTGTTTCTCTGCCAATGAGCAAAGATGCTAACAAAAGAACAAGCTAAGAGATGCCCCATCAATGTCTTTCCTTCCTGTGGCAGATTCGGTGTGTTATGTAAGGAGCAAGGGCAAGTGTGCTCACTTTGCCCACCTACATGCTTGATTTTTTAAAAAAGATTAAAAGACACTATTCTATATGCAGCTGTCACACATTACTCAGTGTGGGCTGACATGAACCGTAGTGAGATGAACCCAAGTGGGTGGAATCTGAAGGGAAAATGAAGATACTGTACTCACAGGAAGTTTAAATAATGGAATATCAATGATTTATTTCCCAGGCTGTAATTCAAATAACCAACAGGACAAGAAAAATAAAACAATAAAAGGCTGTGCATTGTACTTGGTGTGGTAAAGATGTCTCCACCTAATGAGTCTCCTGGATACCTAGTTTGCGTCTGAAAAGCACCAAGGGTGATTATAGCTTGCAAAAGTAGACCAGAGAAAGGCATGCCTTCCTAGGTCTCAGGCTGTAATTAAAGCCACGAGCCATCAGATACAGAAGAGGCCAGCTCAGCCCTTCAAACCTTTAGTACCCCAGCATTAAAAATAGATTACAGCACAAAATATGTACCAAAAATAATCCCAATAAAAAATTTGCACATTTGATTACTATAATTGATTTTTTCTTCTAGATATGAATAAATGACCCAGGCTAAATGCCAGTTCCTTGCAAAGAATTTCATTTAAGCTTCACTGAATTGAAAAGGCTCAACCAGACTCAACATTTCCAACTTCCTAGCAAGTAGCAGAAAATCTACCTGACAGTTGCTATGGCAACATGAACAGGAAGAGTGAACCACCAGCCTATAAATCCACAGAGAAACCTTTCTTAATTGGAAGGCCTTTAACCCACACATTTTTCTCATAGCTGCAGAGCTTATTTCTAAAGAGATTATTAAATTCCTCAATTGACTTATGAAGGATGCTTCCCACTATATTACTCTGCTTTGGGTTGCTCGTTCTTTATATCTGTTTCCAAAACTACAAAGCAGAGTGGGGATAATAAAAGTTAACACAGATGTTTCAATGAAAAATCCATATGATATCCCCAAAATAACTTCAGTGCTGAACAAAAAGGATTCCAATGCAAGATCCAAGATGGTGTAGACATGTTTGTTTCAAGAGCCACACTGAAGCCACTAAACTTCACCATCCCCCTTCTCTCCAAATTCAACAGATTAATATGAAATCCTGATAGCATTTCCCAATATTTAAAAGCAGTGACCAAATCAAAAGGGAAAAATGAATAAATGAAGTGTTGGAATATGTTGATTTTATGCTCATTGTTGATTTTTTAAAACTCTCTTTACAACTGAAAGTAAATACAAACGAGTATGTGACTGACTAAATAAGCAAATAACTCAGTGTGTCTGGGAATCTCAACTAGATTGTGGTAGTTTGGATTGATTATAGTAAGTCCACTACATATGAACAAGTTCCCTTCTGAGAGCACATTCATTAAGTCCAATTTGTTGGCAAATCTGACAAAGTTAGCCTAGGTACTCAGCTAAATCAACTGGCTGTATAGCACTGTACTGTAATAGGTTTTCAGTACTTTTTTCACTCATTGGAAAAAGACCCTGATGTGGGATAGTTTGAAGGCAGGAGAAGGGGATGACAGAGGATGAGATGGTTTGATGGCATCACCAATTCAATGGACACGAGTTTGAGTAAGCCCTGGGAGTTGGTGATGGACAGGGAAGCCTGACGTGCTGCAGTCCGTGGGGTCTCAAAGAGTCAGACACGATTGAGCGACTGAACTGAGCTGAATACATAAAAAACAAGCACAAAGAATCTTTTTTAATCTTACTGTACAGTACCCTGCAAAGTACAGTAGTAGAGTCCAACAGCTGGCATACCGGGGCTGGCATGGAGTGAACAGGCAAGAAGAGTCACTGACTGGAGTGGGGAGAGGAAGTGAGAGATGGAAGAGCTGAAGGGCCGTCATCAATCGGACATGGAGGGCAAGCTGCAGTTTCACTCCCCCCGATGTTGATGGGATGTATGTCTGCATCTGGAAAGCTCCCAACTTGAAGGTTCATAGCAGGGGACTTAGTGGAGTTCATTACGCGGTTTAATCGTGTAATACAGAGGATTGGGAGTCATGGTGGAGAATGTAGAATATGTAAACCCACCCATATCCAGAGGCAATCTTTGCTCCTTCTATCTTGCTCTGTGAAAGAAACATTACTCCTTCCAGCCCAAGCTGGCCCTGCTGGGGTTCAGCTCCCACCCTCTTCACAGACCCTGGGTATACCTTTTTACGGTCTCATGCATACACGTCCATAAAATCTCCAGGCCCAAGGTCCACTTTGGAGTGCCTTCTCTCTCTCCTCTTTCAGCCTGGTGTTTGAGTGAATTCCAGCCTCTTTAGTCACTCTGCTTCCTCACTTCTGTTCTCTCCTCAGTTCCCGGGCCCCACACTGAGTCCGGATCGCCCCTGACTTCTCTGGAAGGGAGAGCCACGCCTGCCTTCCTCAGGTGAACTTTCTCCTTGTTCCCATCACACGGTTCTCCCCTGGCCTTTCCTCCATCTTCTCAGCTGTTTATTCTCTGCTTACTTTTTGATATTCCTCAGACTATTTCGGGAACCTTCTTTCTTCCTCCAGCTGCTATCTCCTTTATTTTATTTATTAATTTATTAAGTTGCTTCAGTCATGTTTGACTCTTTGTGATGCTATGGATTATAGCCTGCCAGGATCCTCTGTCCATGGGATTCTCTGGGCAAGAATACTGGAGTGGTAGTCATTCCCTTCGCCAGGGGATCTTCCCAACCCAGGATCAAACCCACGTCTCTTATGTCTCCTGCATTGGCAGGTGGGTTATTTACTGGAAAGCCCCTCTATTCCCTCCGGGCAACCTCAAACCCTCGCATGGCTTCAACGGCCATCAACACACTAATGACTCAGAAATGTTTATCTCAACCTTGTTGTAAAAGGGAAGATAAAAAAAAACCTACCTCCTCAGGCTGTAGAGAACGTTGGAGACAACATTTAAAACTTGTCTGACACGTTATCAGCTCTCCATGGAAATGTTAGCTATTATTAGAATGTATCTTAGATGCCTTAAAGATAGCATGTGCAAAGCTGAACTCCCTGTCTCCTCCCACAGTATTTCTTCCCACTGCTTCCTTCTCAGTAAATCCCCTACTCAACTTTTAAGTCCATTTTCATCAACTCCATCAAAGGCTCCCCTTATCCTTCTTGAGTTAGATGCCCCTCGTATGGGCTGTCAGGGCTTGCTGCATTATTAGTGGTTGTATCCTGTTGCACTGTCATTGCACGAGAAAGCAAAACCGCAGTCTTATTCACTGTTTTATCCCCGACAAATTGGGTTATGAATGAATGAAACTGGATCCCTACATAAAACAAACCATTAACTATAAACAGTTATCTTCATGGTTATATCATAAGGTTTTAGAAAATTATCCTTAGTTTCATCCATTCCAATCTCCTTTTATAAAAATCTAGTTTTGCCAGTTAACCATATGGAGGTATCTAGTGCTACTTTGGTTTCAAAATCACCTAGAATGACATGAAATTCTCAGGAAATATTGGGAAGTGGGGTGAAAAAGAAGGGAAGGAAAACCTCCTGAAAGGCTAAGGGCATGGATGCAAACAAACATATTCATCCACACAGGCAGTACTCCCTCTGCATTCAGCTCTCAACCCTTCTTTCCTCTGAAAAACCTACTGTTGTCTATTCTGCCCATTACTGCCTAGAGAAAAGCTGTCCTTGAAATAATTTGATTAATGATGTGGACAAAACCTTTCTCAGGCTAACGTGTTCAGGAGACATTCACAGACCACAAACTTTGAGGACCCTCTCAGACTGCTCATGCTGGGGAACTGGGTAGAGATTCAGGGATTTGAGACAATGTGTTCAGGTGGGATTTAGGGAAAATAAGTTGGGGGACAGGGGAGTCTGTGTGCAGAAACAAATACCCCTGAGGTCAGTATATGTATACAAGTATCTCACAAGCAATGCACAGAGTCAAAGCATCACAGCTGGGAGCTGTCCTGATATACCAAGGCGACCACACATGTACACACTCATGCGCTTGGGAGGCTTGTGTCTTACTTTCTCATCCAAAAAAGCCCCTCTGTCTTCTGTTTCACATGCTTGCAACTTACAGAATTTTGAAAGGGTCCATGTGCAGCAACTAGACCAAACATAGGGTATGTTACTCTGATCTCTTTACCCAAAAGAAACCACTGAGATTTCTGTGATCATCTACCTGGGGAGGCTGATTGCAACAGCAGAGCTTTGATGAACAAGAGGTCTGATTCCAAATCCAGCTCTATATCTTGCTGGTCCTGTGACTTTAGGAAAGCTCACGAAATCTCAGTTGCCTCTCTTAGGAAGAAGAGAAAACAGTACCAGCCTTAGAGGATTTTTGATAGTTATATAAGGTAATGTGCACAGGGTCAATAAATGTTCAGTAAAATGTAGCTGAAGAATAGGCGACCCAAATGGCTACATGAGGTCATCTCAAGTGAACATTACTGCTAACCCTTCCAGTGCTTTGATCAAAGGGATGGGTGGATGAATTAGCTCACGTATTGTTTTACCACCTGGACCATCACTTAGGATTTGAACACTAATAGCAGGAGATATCTGTTTAGTTCTGACCCTTTTTGGAACATATGATTTCAAAAATATCCTTTGCAGCAGTAGGGTTTCAACCTACTCTCTAAAATTTAGAAATAGAAAATTGAACTTGTTTATTGAAAAACATAAAATGCTGAAATAATTTTAGTGATGTATCTGTATCACGCAGGATAATGACATATTAGATAAAAAAGTAATTCCTTTGTATAGGCAGTGGAGTCAAAAAGATTTTTTTGCAGGAGGTGGGGATTCTGCTTTTTTTTCTAAAAAAGTACCAAGGGGATATGTCTAACCAAGAGTGAATTTGGGAGTTTGGGTCACTGACCTAATCATCTGCATGCCATTCACTGAGATTTCATCCTATGATACTATGGTACATATTTTCACATCTATTAACTAATTTAATCCTCATGATAACTTTGAAATATATTCAGTTTTTGGATATCATTCCTATTTTATAGATGAAAAGATTAAAACTCAAAAATAATTTCCATAATTANACCTAATCATCTGCATGCCACTCACTGAGATTTCATCCTATGATACTATGGTACATATTTTCACATCTATTAACTAATTTAATCCTCATGATAACTTTGAAATATATTCAGTTTTTGGATATCATTCCTATTTTATAGATGAAAAGATTAAAACTCAAAAATAATTTCCATAATTATACCAAGAATGAGGCAGAATCAAGATTCACACCCAGCTGTCTGATAACAAAGACTATTGTTTTTCTTTGACATAACCTTCTCTCATGATATAAAGACACGTCACCTTCTTGGTGTTACAGTAGTTTTATCATCCCAGCTTATGATAGTTCTCTATTCTTTATTCCTTATCTTCCTCCCTATTTTTTTGCACAGGTATATTTCTCCTGCTGGAGTACCTTCCTTTCTACCCAATATTTTGTAATTTATTTAGCATAATCTTTTACCTGGAAAGATTTCTGAGAGGTACTTTGGCTGTTTTCCTTCTTTAATTAATACAAGAAAGAGGATGGGATATATTTATACTTATGACTGATTCATGTTGTTGTATAGCAGAAACAAACACGACATTGTAAAGGAACTATCCTCCATTAAAAATTAAATTAAAAAATAAAAGGAGGAAAGATCCTCCTGTAATACAGGAGTGTCACCACTCCAGACTCCTTGACATGGTCCTCTGATCTCTTCCTGCCCAAACTTAAGCAGAAATCCTAAATACAAGGCTGAAAACTTACATGCTTTGTTCCCACTTTTCCTTTCAGTTTTATTTTCATGTCTACTTTGTTTAAAGATAAAATAAACATGGGCCAGAAGGCCTCAAAATTTTAGGAGTGTGAATTTGATCACAAATCCAAACTCTGGTTTATAAGATTTAATATCCAACGTTTCATAGTAGAATTTTCCCCAAGCAGTGAAATATGATTAACGTATATGCAGTGCTGTTAAAACTATTTCCTAATACTTGACTAAATAGCTACTTCAAGGGAACAAGTGAAGAGGATTAAAAAATATGATAATACACAGATTGGAAAGCAACTCTTTGATCAAAAGAGGAGTCACATGGCATAATTATTGGCTTTAATCAATCAAAAATTCATGATATATCCAAACAGAAAAATAATTCTCCTTTTAATTAAACCTCTCATTATCATAACTTTCTTTGTGGCTTATACTTGCCCCCAAGCCCACCAATCTCTCTCTCTCTCTAGCTTATTTCTGAAAGAGGACTTAGTGAACACGAGAGCAGTTATACAGGCAGCGACATCTTTACTTGCTGTTAAAAATTATTGGTGAAGGCAACTTTTACCTTCATCTCTCCCTTCCTCTTCCCATGAAGGAGGCAAAGTCCAGTCCAAGAAATGAGAGACAGGGCTCTGCAGTGCTATTTCTAGAACTTAATGAACTAGACTCTTATAGTACACATGGATCCGCTAGAGAAGGGCACGGCAGCCCACTCCGGTATTCTCACTGGAGGATTCCATGGACAGAGGAGCCTAACAGGTGACAGTCCTTGGGGTCTCAAAGAGTCGGACACGACTGAGTGACTAACACTTTGGCTTCTTTCTTTGACTCACAGTACACATACCTCTCTCACTTGTTTTAGACAACCTAGGGGTCTGTATTAATAGGTCTCTCATCTCTCCAGTAGTGTTATATTAAATTCAGTCTTCTTTGAGGAATGAGAGAAGAAATTACTGTTTTTTGAGAATCACAGCATTCTCAGGAAAGGGCCATTTTCCGAGAGGAGGAACATGAAGCATACAGATGAAGCAACTTGCCTGCTGTCATAGATGCAATCCCAATCTGAACAGCGATTCGGAGCCAGTTCTTTCCACTGTACCATTCTGTTACTTACAAATAGAATTCTTTTTTTTTTTTTTTTTTTTAGATAAAATAAATTCATGTTTTAAAATATATCTTTGGGTTCTGATTTTCAGTGATTGCAGAATAGGCTGTATTGAATTAGCTCTCCTGCTGATGACAACTATCTTTAAAAAGATGTCTGAAAGTACTAGAGAGTGACCAAAATCAGGTAGAGACTCAAGGGGGCTCAACTCGTTACAGAGGGAAACCACAGCTGGTGAGACCAAGGTGACTGAGCTTTTCTCCTGAAGGAAACCGCCAGTCCTCCCAGCCACGGATGGACTGGATCAGGCAAAGCGACACCGTTTGATCACGCTGATGTACAAGCAGACAAAGTCTCAGGATGCAGAGAGGCTGGGAATTGAGAGGTGTGTTTGTGGGGGGATACCTTAAAAGAATGAAATCGCAGAGGGAGAAGCCCCTAAGTTGGCATATAAATTCCCTTCAAATGCTTCAGACCTTGCATGGAGTCCCTGTGAGGCAAGTCACCTAGGACTTCAGGGTAATAGGAGTTTAAAACACTAGAGGGCTGACGGGGATTCCACAGCTGCCCACTGCGTGGAAGACTGAATTAGGGGTTGGGGTCTCATCAAGTTAGGCTGGTAAAGACTTTCAGCTTTTTATTGAAACCTCACAAGGCTTGGGAGTACTACTCGAGGCCTAAGCCAGTCACACTGGGATTAAGGACAAAACTAAAACAGATCCACCTTAACGAAGTTTAAAAACCAAGCTTCTACCAGTCCAAGTGGATTCACAAGCAATTTAACTACTTATTAGAAATAAGGCTTTTCTGAGTCCTCAGATATAGGCAATAGAACCCAGAGTCTTAACAAAATATAATCCATAATTTTTTTGAAAATGGAGATAAACATTGAGAAAAATAATTTTGTAAAACTAGGCCTTTTGTACCTTTGGTTTTTAACTCTTCCAGTAAAAGCAGAGGAATGGATGTAAGCGTTAGCAGGCAGCAGTTTAAATATTATGATAAATAATCTAGAGGCTATACATATATAAGAGACATATCTATTATATATATTAAATAATAGCAAGAGTATAAAGGAAGGAAGGGGCATAAATGGAGTTATAATGCTGGAAAAATTCTTATATTAATCACTAAGTGGTATAATACTAATATTAATCTCTATACACACATACACACACACACTGAGTCTATATTTATTTAGTTCTAGAGACTGCTTTTCTATTTTGCTTTTGCCTAACTAACAGCAGAATTCAAGCAGATGACATGTGCTTTTATGAAGCTCCCATGGGAAAGCACTTCTCTCCTGCAGCATGGCATGGGGGTGAAGAATGCAAACTCAGCAGCCAGACTGTCACCAGCTGTGGGAGCCTGGGCGTGTTAGTTCGCCTCTCTTGTCCCAGTACCAGCCTTGCCATGGTATGGCAGTATTAAATGATTTCATAATGAGAATTTCTTAGACTGGTGCCTACCATATAACAGGCACTGTTATGACTTACTCCTCTGTGATACATCTGGAATGCCGTCTGGCGGAAGTTTACTCATAAGATACTCATCATCACTCAGAGCACCACAAGTCATCAATTTAGGCAAACCCCCGGTCTCACAGCATAGACCTTAATTCTTAATGATGTCATGTTTGGTAAATATAAACTTTTAAATACTTGTCTTCATGTTGGTTTTCTCTACTAAATTAAGAGTTTCTTTGAAATCAGGGGCAGGCTTTCCTGGTGGTCCAGTGGTTGAGAATCTGCCTGCCAAGTGCCAGGGACATGAGTTCAAACCCTGCTCTGGGAAGACCCTGCGTGTTTCAGAGTAACTAAGCCTGGGAGCCACAGCTACTGAGCCCATGTGCGGCAACTACTGAAGCCTGGACACCTAGAGCCTGTGCTGGGCAACGAGAGAAGCCATTGCAGAGAGAAGCCCGTGCACTGCAATGAAGAGTGGTCCGTGCTCTCTGCAACTAGAGAAAAGCCCGCACACAGCAACAAAGACCCAGCAGTGCCAGGAATAAATAGGTAAATCTTTTAAAAGTGTAACAATTTGAAGTCAAGGACAAGGTCTTAACTAGAATAGAACTAAAATATGCTTAATAAAATCTTGGATAAATACTTTTTAAGTCAGAGGCAGGCCCTATTCATTTAAGGATAAAGTAGCAAGTTGTATGAGAATGTGGGCTTTCATTTTATTAAATATAAAAGTCGAATCCGTATATCAAGACTATTATAAGGAGATGCCAAATCTGAATCTGAAATTTAAAATTATTACTTTCCACTCCTAAGATTCTATTGTTTCATCTTCTATTCCTTGAGCATATGCTTCCTGAGCATTTATAATTAACCAAGCATTGTACTCAGCAATGGGGAGACAGCTAAAATGACAAGGAACTTTCAGTAGTGAAGAGGAACAAAAGATGAACAGTTAAACAGTTTGAACTTTAATAGAGGTAGTTTTGTTTGTCCTACAGTGTAAACTGGGAGATCACCTGAAGGGGTAAGGACTGAAATAAGAACTAAAGGTTCTGGAGCAGCCTGATGAAATTCCAGGCTGGAGAAGGTTTTTCAGGCAGAAGGGTTAGAAAATTCACTCTAATATTAGGTCATGGAAGCTGTGGCTACAACCTTATTTCTCAGAAGAAAAACTCAGATGAATGGAAAAGAGAATGATTTGTTCTAAGGTCATTATCAATGATCACGAACGGTATCCAAACTTTTAAAAGTTTCATCTCTATTTTAAATTGGGCTTCCCTGGTGGGTGGCTCAGATGGTAAAGAATCTGCCTGCAACACAGGAGATATGGGTTCAATCACTGGGTTGGGAAGATCCCATGGAGAAGGAAATGGCAACCTGCTCCAGTATTCATGGCTGGAGAATCCCACAGACAGAGGAGCCTGGTGGGCTACAGTCCATGGGTCTATTCTACATAGTTGTGATTTTCCATAAGTCTGTGATACTTTTAGAGCTGAATTTGTGCCCCTTTTATGATGTAATTCTTTTGTATTGATCGGTCCTCATGATAACAAACAGTAACATAAATTACAATCGATGTTCTTAATAAAAAAAAACCCAACAATTTGAGGGATCTCTGCAGGCCACCAGGAACATTTTAAAGTTCTCTTTCTAACCCGCATTCGTGTCTAATCCTTTGCTCGTTTTCCCAAAGGACAGTAGTCAGAATGTCCAGATATCTGCAGATCACCTCTTCTTTGATCTCTTCTTTTAGGCTAGCTCAGTGTATACAAATCTTAAGGTTCATAAGAATTCCACTCCAGGTCTGCATGCAAACAAACATGCCACGTGCTATTTTATAGGTGATTTAGAAAATTCAAGGTTTAATTTGACTATACAATTTTTATTTTATGAGTTGGCTTTAGAATGAAACCTTCATATAAGATGTTTCTCTACTGTCTTATTATAATTACAAACTTATCTGATGCTCTTTAGCGATCCACTTCTATTTTGAAGCTGATTAGTTTCATTTAATCTTAAAAGAGAAAATAGTCACAGGGTTATAGTGCTTGTCTGCAACTCCTCCCCCTGCCCCCTTTTCCTATGCTAAACATGCTTTCCTGCAAATACCTCTGAAAAAAACCCTAGAAAGACCACTTTCTTGATACTGGTGCACCAAGAAGGCCATTATTGGTGGGTACGACAGTTAAATTCATCTTTTTCAGCCATGATAAACACTCCAAAAATCACCACCGCAATTCCAGTAATAGGGCAAACTTGGAGAGAGGCAAACACTGCAAAGCACAAAGGTTGACTTCTGTACTCCTCTTCGTGTCCACATGAAGACAGGGGCCCCTCAGACCTGGATGGGTTCTTTTCACCCCCATACCATCTTTCCCTCGAGAGAGCAGAGTCTCCCTCCCTTGTTTCAGACTGTAAGATCAGGACCATCTGGGATTTTCAGTGGCAGTTTGGCAGAGACTATGAACTTGCTCATTCATTCAGTACACACTGCGATCGCCTCCTAGTACACAGAGGCTGACAAGCTAAAAACTCTATTTCTAGCACTCTCCTTGCAGCTAGGGCTCCCAGGCATGCTTTAGGTCCTGACAAACAGATTCTCTTTTTTGAGTCCTGCATGTGAAGGAGTCAGATGAGGACAGAGGCAGGACTCAGTCATGCATTTAGAGTGGACTGTAGCCGAGGCAATGTCATTCTGGACCCAGAAGTGGTCCTGAATGTCTTCCTGATTCTACAGCTTTCTGTCAATAGAAGCAGTAGCACTCTAATGACCCAGTTTTGTAATGTGGCCTTAGGAGTCACTCCTGGAAACTCAGACTACAGTTTGTTTCTTTACCCTATGGACTAGTTTTAGATCGTTTCACACCATTTCTGCATAAACTTCATTCAATAATAAGTGTCTGCTTAAACTATGAATAAGATGGATTTTTTTTCATTAGAAAGTGAAGCCTTCCTAATAGATTCTGAAAAGGGCATAAAAGCGGACCTCCAATTTGAGAACTCCTGAAGGGGCAGAGTTCTGAAAATTCTGTATTCTTTTACTGTAAATGTAGCAGTGCTCCTCATGCTTGTTTGAGAGCTGAATACTTTCACTTAGGTCTGAAATCCCATAAGGCTGGGATGACTCATAGGTTTGGTGAAGAGTTATCTGGTTCAGGAAGAATCAATGCTTTCAGCAATCCTCATCTCTGCTCAGTACAGTGAAATCATTTCACCGACATTTCTAGTCACCAACTTCACAGGTTTAGGGGTAGAATGTGGGACTCTCTTGCCCTAAAACTGGTTCTGGAGATACAAAATCCCCTCTTCTAACCAAGACCACCCCCTAGCAAGGTTTCTTGCTCACACATATAGTTCAGATGCTCCACACATTAGTGGGTGAATCTTTTTTTCAAAAATGATTGAAGCTGTAATACGTTATTTAAAATATCTCTCCATAGTTTTCCTATACCATTTATCTCATTATTCTTCCAGCTGGGCAGTTTTCCCTAAATACCCTCGATGCAGTTTTATGTCCATTCTTCCTATCTAGAACTCATTAGTATAAGCTAAGGTGATTTGGGTTGTGTATAAGTCAATTAAATTTGCATAATGAGCCCCAGTGCCTCTCTGGCATGAACGAAGAACTGACGAAAATTTTGACAGCTTCAAGAGAGCTATACAATTCATTCTTTTGGGGAAGGGGGATCCCTTTATAATCTTTTAATTAGGGTTTGAAGACAATGTACATTCAAACTATCAGGAAAGACCAAGTCAATGACCCTTGATTAGAGCTAGTTCCCTCCAGCAGGGACAAGATGTCAACTTTGTAGTGAAAACAGGTCTTCATTTAACGTATGATCTTTGAGAAGCCAATAAGCTACATTTTACATAGAGCTCCAAGGGAGAGCTATTTCTAGGGCAGTGTCCAGGAAAAAAGAGTGCTTATCCAAAACAGAGGGCATACACTCAAAGAAGATGACATGCCCAATCAGGTAAATTGCTATTGAAATTATTACCAAATAGCTGTAGTAATATATGCCTTTTTTCCCCCCCACAGTTAACATACAATGATCAATGTGTCAGTATAAATTACATTCATTACCCTATACTACCCTCACATCCTATGAAGTCAGTGTTATTATTACCATCGCCTTACAGATTATAAACTGAGGCTTAGAAATACTCAGTGATTAATCAACGTAATACAACCTGGTAGTAGAACTAAGATTGCAGCCTAGGTACTTTCAGGTTCCTGACCAGTACTTCATACTCGATCTAGTCCTGTGATCTCAGGTGCTCACAGATCTCCATGTGAATCACTGAGATTAGCGAGGATATACTCATCAGACAGATCAACACACCAGCTCGACAGGATGGCAAACCAAGTCAGAAGTGCCGACAGCAAAGAAACTGTACGAGAATGTACCCTAGGTGGGCCATTCCATCAACAGGCAGTGGGACACATGGGTAGTCCAGAGAGATGCTCTATTCACGAATAATTTAGCCACTCGTGAGGAGCTGTTGAAAAACTATTTTAGAACACATTAACTATTTGTTATTTATTTTTCTTTCCTTTGATTACACTTCCCTCTAATATGTTTATGGTCATATTGCTTTCAAGTGAAGACTGCTAAAACTAGGAGGGTGTATTTCCAAGCTGCTGACTGTGAATTGCTGTCCAAAGTAATGTAAAAGGCTCCCACCTGAGGTAATAACTTTCTGCCACTGATACTGTAATGTGTTCATTAAACGTTACATTAAAAGAATGACAGGCATCATGATTCCCTGATTGGACTATAGCATGAGGTAGCAGAGTGATTGCAATTTTTAAAATTAGGCAATTCTGTGTTTACATGTTTGCTCCATTCTATACTAGCTTTTTGAACTGTAGTAAGTCACTAAAAGGGCTTCTCAGGTGGCGCAATGGTAAAGAATCTGCCTGCCAATGCAGGAGACACAGGAGGCGAGGTTTGATCTTTGGGTTGAGAAGATCCTCTGAAGGAGGAAATGGCAACCCACTCCAGTACTCTTGCCTGGGAAATTCCATGGACAGAGAAGCCTGGTGGGCTACAGTCCATGGGGTCACAAAGAGTTGGACATGACTGAGCAACTGAACATACCACGCACACTCAAGTCACTACAAATCTCTGAACTGCAATGTCCTCAACTTTAAAATATTGAGAAAAATAATGCCAAGAAGTTTGATAAGAGGATCAGAGGCCATATATTAAGGTCACTTTCCTGCCGATAAAACCACACACTAAAGAGGTGCTCAGAAAATGGTCATCTTCCACTGGGAAACTAACTTTTGCATTATCTTCTTGCTTATCAGGTCAGAAGGAAAAGCTAGGGATGGAAGGACATTTCTCTATTCCACCCCCTCAAAATGTAGGTATGTTTTGTTTCTTTAATGATGAGAACTTTGCCTTTAAGGAATTAATATTAGCTTGTGCCAGCTGACCCAAAATGGATTAGGCATTTCAAAAGGCAACCTCCATGCAGACTTTAGATTTAGAGGGAAAAGTCTAGAATTGTAAGATGTAGATGTGTGCCAACTTTAGAAGAGAGAATTTGGAGAACTCCCCCTTCATCACAAGATTTTGTCAATCCTGGCAGGGACTATGAGCACCCCCAGAACGTGGCAAGACTTAGATATGGGTGCACAGAGGCTCCAAGGTTTCTGCAGTACAGTCTGAGGGGCAAGGCTTACTCAGAGCCCCAGTACCTGCAGATGGTTGGAGCCTCATGCTGATGGGCAACACTGTAGATGCAGAGTCTGGCCCTGCCTTGGACATATAAACCCAGAATTCTTCTTTCATAAAAGAAAGGTAGGAATGCAGGCACCTTGATAATGACAAAGTGGCATTTTTTTCTTAGCCAAGAAAGTGGAGTCTCCAAGAAAATTAAGTTTGGGAGAGAGGAAAACAAAACAGAAAACAAAGAAAGAAAGGGAATATTACATTCCTCAACTGGTATATTGTAGAATAACTTTTGTAATTATTATAGTACCCTCTGCATAGTACCTATGATTTGTAAAAGACATAGTCTATTAAAAATTCTTAACATTGAGTACTCATTTTCTTTTAGTCCTGAAAGATTTCATGTCCCCCTCATAAAAGTAATGGATAAAGAATTTATTTTAAAAAGTTTAAGAGGGAGAGAGAAGATAAGAAACTGAATCATGAATAGTTTAGATAAGCTTTCAGTCAACAGGACTGAAGGCTTCAACTTCTAGGTATTAAGGCAGGGAGAATAGTAGGAAAGAAGAAAGAAAGAAAGGTCAAAACCCCTACTATGTGCCTGGCAGTCTGCTATGTGTTAAGAGGCATAGATAGTACCAGCTTCACTTTTATAGCCATGGTGAGTCTCATTGGAGTTTTAAAACTTGTCTATGTTCATATAGCTCATAAGCAGCAAAGATGAGATTTACAGGAGCGCCTTCCCCTACAAACTATTATTCTTTCTGCCATTCCTAGTTGTCTCTGTAAAGTGTCTAGCACTCCCTGGAGTGGGGTGGGGAGCAGATTTATGAGGCAAGCCTGAAATGCTTCAAGCAAGCTTATTGAAATTGAATGTCACCTGCCTTTTAGCAGGGAAACTCTAATTTTAAATGGGCTGAAGGAATTTTTTGAAACTTACATTTTTAGCTATGACATGAAATTTTAAGGACAAGAAACATGAGTGATTGGAGCCAGGGATCACCCTGAAAAGCATCTGTGGGCTTGACAGCAGCCCCATGCCCAGAGGCAGGTTATCTTGGGGAACAGTCGTGCCCAAGTTTGTATTTTTCATCTCTCTGCTCACCTGCTCATGCTGTTCACACCTGTGACTGAAGGGAGCACCCACACCCTCACCCTGCTTCCCTTCATTTGGGTGATGGAAAAAGGCTTTAATGTGTTGGGAAAGGATAAATTACAAAGGATAATTGAGCTGTTGTAAATTATACATATTCCCTCCATGTCATCTCTCACTGAGTAGATTCAGGAATAGGAAGTCCTGTTATCTTTCCTGATTAGAAGTTTCTTTCATTTTCTTGGAAGTAGCATCCGTGCCAAACCAACCACCAGACTTGCCTTCTCAGCCAGGAAATCTAACCAAAGAGCACTTGGAAATTGGGCAACTCACCCATCAGCAGGAAACAAAGCCCACATTTGTCTTAAAGATTTCTCTTTTTCTGATAACACTTCACACATTAAGAAAAAAAGCAGAACAAATGCAAATTTGAAAAATGCTGGCAAAATAATTATAGTCATTCTTGAAATACCCAGAGAGGCTGGGCGAAACTTCAGAATGCTTATGTGTGAGGAAGCAAAGTGGCACAGCTAATTTCAGGACAGGAAGTCTCTTTTCCTTATCCTGTCCACTAACCTCAGGAAGCAATGTTTTCAGCAAGTCAAGTGCAAACAGTACAGAAGCAGATGAAATAAATAAAATGGGATGGAGTGGATGGCTAGGCTTTGGAGGGCAGCAAGATACCCAGTGTACATTTTCTGGCCAAGGCCAGAGTGTAAACCAAAGNAGATTAGCGAGGATATACTCATCAGACAGATCAACACACCAGCTCGACAGGATGGCAAACCAAGTCAGAAGTGCCGACAGCAAAGAAACTGTACGAGAATGTACCCTAGGTGGGCCATTCCATCAACAGGCAGTGGGACACATGGGTAGTCCAGAGAGATGCTCTATTCACGAATAATTTAGCCACTCGTGAGGAGCTGTTGAAAAACTATTTTAGAACACATTAACTATTTGTTATTTATTTTTCTTTCCTTTGATTACACTTCCCTCTAATATGTTTATGGTCATATTGCTTTCAAGTGAAGACTGCTAAAACTAGGAGGGTGTATTTCCAAGCTGCTGACTGTGAATTGCTGTCCAAAGTAATGTAAAAGGCTCCCACCTGAGGTAATAACTTTCTGCCACTGATACTGTAATGTGTTCATTAAACGTTACATTAAAAGAATGACAGGCATCATGATTCCCTGATTGGACTATAGCATGAGGTAGCAGAGTGATTGCAATTTTTAAAATTAGGCAATTCTGTGTTTACATGTTTGCTCCATTCTATACTAGCTTTTTGAACTGTAGTAAGTCACTAAAAGGGCTTCTCAGGTGGCGCAATGGTAAAGAATCTGCCTGCCAATGCAGGAGACACAGGAGGCGAGGTTTGATCTTTGGGTTGAGAAGATCCTCTGAAGGAGGAAATGGCAACCCACTCCAGTACTCTTGCCTGGGAAATTCCATGGACAGAGAAGCCTGGTGGGCTACAGTCCATGGGGTCACAAAGAGTTGGACATGACTGAGCAACTGAACATACCACGCACACTCAAGTCACTACAAATCTCTGAACTGCAATGTCCTCAACTTTAAAATATTGAGAAAAATAATGCCAAGAAGTTTGATAAGAGGATCAGAGGCCATATATTAAGGTCACTTTCCTGCCGATAAAACCACACACTAAAGAGGTGCTCAGAAAATGGTCATCTTCCACTGGGAAACTAACTTTTGCATTATCTTCTTGCTTATCAGGTCAGAAGGAAAAGCTAGGGATGGAAGGACATTTCTCTATTCCACCCCCTCAAAATGTAGGTATGTTTTGTTTCTTTAATGATGAGAACTTTGCCTTTAAGGAATTAATATTAGCTTGTGCCAGCTGACCCAAAATGGATTAGGCATTTCAAAAGGCAACCTCCATGCAGACTTTAGATTTAGAGGGAAAAGTCTAGAATTGTAAGATGTAGATGTGTGCCAACTTTAGAAGAGAGAATTTGGAGAACTCCCCCTTCATCACAAGATTTTGTCAATCCTGGCAGGGACTATGAGCACCCCCAGAACGTGGCAAGACTTAGACATGGGTGCACAGAGGCTCCAAGGTTTCTGCAGTACAGTCTGAGGGGCAAGGCTTACTCAGAGCCCCAGTACCTGCAGATGGTTGGAGCCTCATGCTGATGGGCAACACTGTAGATGCAGAGTCTGGCCCTGCCTTGGACATATAAACCCAGAATTCTTCTTTCATAAAAGAAAGGTAGGAATGCAGGCACCTTGATAATGACAAAGTGGCATTTTTTTCTTAGCCAAGAAAGTGGAGTCTCCAAGAAAATTAAGTTTGGGAGAGAGGAAAACAAAACAGAAAACAAAGAAAGAAAGGGAATATTACATTCCTCAACTGGTATATTGTAGAATAACTTTTGTAATTATTATAGTACCCTCTGCATAGTACCTATGATTTGTAAAAGACATAGTCTATTAAAAATTCTTAACATTGAGTACTCATTTTCTTTTAGTCCTGAAAGATTTCATGTCCCCCTCATAAAAGTAATGGATAAAGAATTTATTTTAAAAAGTTTAAGAGGGAGAGAGAAGATAAGAAACTGAATCATGAATAGTTTAGATAAGCTTTCAGTCAACAGGACTGAAGGCTTCAACTTCTAGGTATTAAGGCAGGGAGAATAGTAGGAAAGAAGAAAGAAAGAAAGGTCAAAACCCCTACTATGTGCCTGGCAGTCTGCTATGTGTTAAGAGGCATAGATAGTACCAGCTTCACTTTTATAGCCATGGTGAGTCTCATTGGAGTTTTAAAACTTGTCTATGTTCATATAGCTCATAAGCAGCAAAGATGAGATTTACAGGAGCGCCTTCCCCTACAAACTATTATTCTTTCTGCCATTCCTAGTTGTCTCTGTAAAGTGTCTAGCACTCCCTGGAGTGGGGTGGGGAGCAGATTTATGAGGCAAGCCTGAAATGCTTCAAGCAAGCTTATTGAAATTGAATGTCACCTGCCTTTTAGCAGGGAAACTCTAATTTTAAATGGGCTGAAGGAATTTTTTGAAACTTACATTTTTAGCTATGACATGAAATTTTAAGGACAAGAAACATGAGTGATTGGAGCCAGGGATCACCCTGAAAAGCATCTGTGGGCTTGACAGCAGCCCCATGCCCAGAGGCAGGTTATCTTGGGGAACAGTCGTGCCCAAGTTTGTATTTTTCATCTCTCTGCTCACCTGCTCATGCTGTTCACACCTGTGACTGAAGGGAGCACCCACACCCTCACCCTGCTTCCCTTCATTTGGGTGATGGAAAAAGGCTTTAATGTGTTGGGAAAGGATAAATTACAAAGGATAATTGAGCTGTTGTAAATTATACATATTCCCTCCATGTCATCTCTCACTGAGTAGATTCAGGAATAGGAAGTCCTGTTATCTTTCCTGATTAGAAGTTTCTTTCATTTTCTTGGAAGTAGCATCCGTGCCAAACCAACCACCAGACTTGCCTTCTCAGCCAGGAAATCTAACCAAAGAGCACTTGGAAATTGGGCAACTCACCCATCAGCAGGAAACAAAGCCCACATTTGTCTTAAAGATTTCTCTTTTTCTGATAACACTTCACACATTAAGAAAAAAAGCAGAACAAATGCAAATTTGAAAAATGCTGGCAAAATAATTATAGTCATTCTTGAAATACCCAGAGAGGCTGGGCGAAACTTCAGAATGCTTATGTGTGAGGAAGCAAAGTGGCACAGCTAATTTCAGGACAGGAAGTCTCTTTTCCTTATCCTGTCCACTAACCTCAGGAAGCAATGTTTTCAGCAAGTCAAGTGCAAACAGTACAGAAGCAGATGAAATAAATAAAATGGGATGGAGTGGATGGCTAGGCTTTGGAGGGCAGCAAGATACCCAGTGTACATTTTCTGGCCAAGGCCAGAGTGTAAACCAAAGACTGCTGCTGCTGCTGCTGCTGAGTCGCTTCAGTCGTGTCCGACTCTGTGCGACCCCGGAGACGGCAGCCCATGAGGCTCCCCCGTCCCTGGGATTCTCCGGGCAAGAACACTGGAGTGGGTTGCCATTTCCTTCTCCAATGCGTGAAAGTGAAAAGTGAAAGTGAAGTCGCTCAGTCGTGTGCGACTCTTAGCGACCCCATGGATTGCAGCCTACCAGGCTCCTCCGTCCATGGGATTTTCCAGGCAAGAGTGCTGGAGTGGGGTGCCATTGCCTTCTCCAAAACCAAAGACTAGCGGATGCTTAAGCACGAGAAATGGCGTCTTGGTAAAGAGAGGGCTGGCTGAGAAGCTCGGATGTGGCGGCATCCAGAAGAGCCCACGTCACTCCCATTTATATCAGGTGTATTTCCTTCCTCACAGTTATGAAGATGCTAAAGGACATTTTATGGCATAAAGTAGCTTCCTATGTTTGAGACGTGCCCATGTTTTCCTATCTTTCTGCTTCTTAATCTCTGTTTCCATAAAATGATGGCTCCTCAGGGATACTGAATTGAGTAAATAATTTTTCCGGTCTGAATTTGATATCATTATGAATCTGTTTTTGTTTGATCTTATTCCCCTCTCCTTTATTTTCAAATTCCTTTCATTCCCCTCCTCAAAAGTATACACTCTGTCTTAATTGTATCATATATATATTTATACACACACACACATACATGTATATATATACATACAGGTGTGTATATATAAAGTTATATGTAAGCATATAAAACATGATATATGAACAAATATGAATACATAAATATATATAAATATCTCTTAATATATATGTCTGTCTATAAATATATGTGTGTGTATATATATATAATATATATATAGCTTCTGTGTATGTATGACTTTTAGTTTCCATAAGCAATATAGTACTATGTATCTCATTCTTTCTTATTCTTTTCTGTCAACACTGTGTGTGTTTTTTTTTAAATTTTTATTAATTTGTGCATGTGTCTTAGCCTGTGTTCTCCTGAAGGGGAACTTGAGACAAAAGCTTCAGTGCAGGTGGTTTATCTGAGAATGATCCTAGACCGCTGGTGCCAGGGACAGGAAGAGTGAAGAAAGTCAATGCGTAAATCTGTTTTTGAGTCATCATCACTGACCCTATGATGTGCTCATGATCTCTTAGACTTAGAAATTATATAAAATGCATCTCAGAATTCTCTGTCCAGGGGAGGGAAGTGGGAAGCATGTATTTATCCACTGGCTTTTGTCCTCCATTGGCTAACTGGAGCCTCACAGGCACTAATTCCCCCACACTTCGGGACTGATCTTGAAAGATTTCCCAAGGCACACCTTCCCACACCTTCAGAGAAGCCCCAGGAAACAGTGCTTTTTCATATGGATGAAGATCAGGAACCATCAGGCTGCACCCAAGCAACTCTCTCTGAAGTGGGAAGTTGCTATGGCAGTGACCTAGAGTTCTTCTTGGTGAGACCTACAAACCAGGAAGTAATTCCCCATATGTATATGAAACATCAGGCTACTGGATGAGCATCTGCTCCTATTTGGGCCACTTTCTATTGCATTGTTACAGAATCTTCTTATTTTACCTGTCACCCTCTAAAACCACAACTGGAATGAATATCCTCACTCAACAATAATGACCCCAGACTTAGGCACAGGCGCTCCCGTCCCAGACTCCAGACTTCAGACACTGCTGTGCTCTGGAGAACTTTCTTCAAATGCTCTAAGTACCCCTATGGTGCCTGGGACATACCACGTTGGCAGAGCAATTTGGGGGGTGCCCGTATCCTGGACAGTGATCTATGTGGATCCTAGTCCCTATTTCTTCCCTTTGGGGCAGTTTCTGACTCTCTACCCTACATGCGGGGCTAATTAATTGCTGTAGGGAGCTCTAGAATTCACATCTATAGGTCTCCCCACGGCCTGTGGGCCCAAGTTCCATGAGACTGGGTTGCCAGAATGGTGCTGACACATTAATTTTGGAAGATTCTCTAAGGCAGCAGAAGTGATCACACCCATCCTTTATTCTCTGCCGTCCCCAGCTCTCTCCCTCCCCCACTGCTGGCACCCAGACTGGTCACTTTACTTCCTCGCAGGCTCTTCATGTCATCCAGTCTTCCATGGTTGGCTAGGCCCATCTCCTCCAGGAGCTTTGGAGATCTAAACTTTTGGTTCACAATTCTGACAGGCCTTTTTAATCTGTATCTTCTCTTGTCTGCAGTCAATTAGATGGCATCATGTTCTCTGGTCTAAAGTGACAGATGAAGGATGGACATTCTTTGAGAGAATGGTACTGGTATAAAATCCTCAAAATGAAATTTAACATGAAAATAGGATAAATTGTCTTTCATATTTTCATGCCCAATTTAGGTGGTCATTTATTTGTGGTCATTATCAATGAAGTGACACTGAGATAGTCTTTGAAATTCAGTATTCATGGAGAGCAGAATGTGTGAGTAATTACGTAAACAGCATTCAGTTTAGTTCAGTTCAGACACTCAATCATGTCTGACTCTTTGCAACCCCATGAATTGCAGCATGCCAGGCCTCCCTGTCCATCACCAACTCCCGGAGTTCACTCAAACTCACGACCATCGAGTCAGTGATGCCATCCAGCCATCTCATCCTCTGCCGTCCCCTTCTCCTCCTGCCCCCAATCCCTCCCAGCATCAGAGTCTTTTCCAACGAGTCAACTCTTCGCATGAGGTGGCCAAAGTACTGGCGTTTCAGCTTTAGCATCATTCCTTCCAAAGAAATCCCAGGGCTGATCTCCTTTAGGATGGACTGGTTGGATCTCCTTGCAGTCCAAGGGACTCTCAAGAGTCTTCTCCAACACCACAGTTCAAAAGCATTGATTCTTCGGTGGTCAGCCTTCTTCACAGTCCAACTCTCACATCAGCATTACATAACTAAAATTATGTAACTGGAGAGGCAGGAAGGCATTTTTTTAAGAAGCTGGGTTTTTTTTGTTGTTTATTTTAGTTCCAAATAGCCATATGAGTAATGACCATGTTACCCCTCTTCTGTGGCAGGAGGTGAGAAATTGGCCAGAAACAACATATTTGACAATAAGGAACTTGAATAGATTATTGTCAGATCTGATCAAGAAGAAATAGTACTTGGACACCATGAAGAGTATTCACATGCACTAATTAGAAAATAAACAAATATTTCAATGCCTTTTCTCTACCCATTATTCTGAATAATCAATAAGCTATGATACCTCACATGGACTCCTTGATTTTTAATATTTAAAATATAATTTCAAATTTTAAATATATTTTTCTCCTTTTTATACTTAGCCCAGGGTTCTGCCAAAAATATTTGTAACATGCCCTAAGAATAGTCTTGTTTCTGCATGTTTCTCTTTTATGAAATTATTAGAGATTTTCTCTGATCCCACATCATTCTAAATTCCCAGCGGCTCTCCTTGTTATTCGATTTTCCCTATTTCTTTACCATTACTTATTATCTGCTTTTCCAATTTTTATGAGGATAACTGGTTTAAAATGATAGCTCATTGCTATAAGTTGTGATTTGTTGATTACTGCTGAAGTTCTAATACTTTGGCCATGTGATACAGTGAGCCGACTCATTGGAAAAGACCCTGATTGCTGGGAAACATTAAAGGCAAATGAAGAAGGGGATCACAGAGGGAAGGGATGTTTGTATGGCATCACCAACTCAATGGACATTAGTCTGAGCAAACTCCAGGAGATGGTGAAGGAGAGGGAAGCCTGGTGTGCTGGAGTCCTACTGCTGTTAAGTTGCTTCAGTCGTGTCCGACTCTGTGTGACCCCATAGATGGCAGCCCACCAGGCTCCCCCATCCCTGGGATTCTCCAGGCAAGAACACTGGAGTGGGTTGCCATTTCCTTCTCCAATGTATGAAAGAGAAGGGAAGAAAGGAAGTTGCTTATTTATGTCCAACTCTTAGAGACCCCATGGACTGCAGCCTACCAGGCTCCTCCATCCATGGGATTTTCCAGGCAAGACTACTGGAGTGGGGTGCCATTGCCTTCTCCAGTGCTGGAGTCCATGGGGTCGCAAAGCGTCAGACACACCTTAGCAACTGAACAGCAACCACAGTAAAACATTTATTTTTAATAATTCTAGCCCATTTTCTTTTCATCTATGGCTGCATTCTTCCAACAGGAAGTGGCCTCACCCACATCCACTGCTTTAATTACCATCATGACTCACAATTTTTCCAATTCTATAGCCCAGATCTTTCTTTTGAAATCCACATTCAAGTAGATTACTGATTGTTTAATAATATTTTCATCTAGATAGCTCACAAGACCTTAAACTCAAGGAACCCAGAGCAGAATTCACGATTATTCCTCTCCAAACCTACTTCTGCAGGTTTCCTGTCTTGGTAATTCAATCACCACTCACCTAGTGATTCAAACCAGAGATTTGTATGTTTACATTTAATCAACAGTAAGGTCCCATTGAGTATATCACTTTTGTGAGTTTTGAGGCAGCATGCTCTTCTCAACTCCACTTTTCTGCCCAATTCTAAGAAACAAGCAGTATTATCACAGAAGTTTACTGAATGGTCTACCACCAGTCCTGCTCCCTGTCAAACCATTTTCCATTCCAGCCAGTGTGGATGGTTAAAAGTGAAAATCTATTTATTTGATCTCTCTATCTAAAATCCTTGAATAGCTTCCTTCCGTATCATTTATTGGCTTCCCAGGTGGCTCAGTGGTAAAGAATCTGCCTGCCCATGCGGGAGACCTGGGTTCAAACCTTGGGTTAGGAAGATCCGCTAGAGAAGGAAACGGCAACCCACTCCGGTTTTCTTGCCTGGGAAATCACATGGACAGAGGAACCTGGCTAGCTACAGTCCATGGGTTCACAAAGAGTCTGACATTGCTTAGCGACTAAAACAAACAAACAGCATATCATTTAGAACAAAGTCTCCCAGTCCTGTAGACCATGGATTTTTCTCGGGTAGCCACATCTCATGCTACTCTTTTCCTCACTTTGTGCACTCCAGCTTGCAAACACAATGTTCCTCCTTAGAGTTCAGCTAAAAGCCCTTAGTTGCACTTTGAATGCCCTCCTCCCTGTGATGGATTAAATATGGCATTTTGTCCCCTTCCTCCCTTCTAGGGGCAGAATTGAAACTGCTGGCATATAAATGCTTTGAACAATCTGAGTTAACTTTGATTCTAAACCTCAAAACCTGGTCGCTTTTCCTTTTTATGGTTTTGTGCATCTTGAGCTGTTATCTAAAAAGTAGGACTTTATTCAGAGAACATATGGAAAGGCCACATGAAGACTGAAACTCCAGGGAAAGAGAGGGGAGCCTAGCCATCTCCGCAGATGCCAGCGTTCCAGACATCCACCACCTAAGTGAAAATCAGATATCCCCCTCTTGTTGAGATGTCCAGTGACTGGAGTACCAGCTGACATCACATGGAACAATTACACACTGAGCAATTAACCACACAATCAGAAATGACACTTTGTTGTTAAAAATGATGACTTTTGTGCAACCACTAAGTGTTGAAGTGGTTTGTTAGGCAGCAAATTGGAGTTGTCTTGTCAGAAGCAAGGAGTATTATGACAATGATTAAGGTAGTCTGTAAATTCACAGATGGTGATTCTGGCAGGAATATTTTCAGAAGGGAAGGCAAATCCATTTCTAGAGATAGTGACTATTCCAGTGAGAGCAAATCACTTCCTCCTTCATGATGGAAGTGGTCAGAATAATTTTCAAGTGACTGGCTGGTGACCCCAAGAAATGGTATCATAATGTACATGTGCTGGCTAAAGAAGATCCTGTGAGTTAATCAAAGTCTTCCCTATGCAAATGTATTAACTGAATCTATGTGTGTAATCTGCTATAAAATGAGAAATGTAAACACCCTTAGAATATGGCACTTTAGAAGTGAAATCTAGTATATTGTTCTGAACATCTCATTTAAATAAAGCAAATATTTAACCTCCACATTAGACATTTAAACAGGGCCTCAATAAATCAATTAATTTCCTCATTTATTTTGGACACTGTNAGAAATGTAAACACCCTTAGAATATGGCACTTTAGAAGTGAAATCTAGTATATTGTTCTGAACATCTCATTTAAATAAAGCAAATATTTAACCTCCACATTAGACATTTAAACAGGGCCTCAATAAATCAATTAATTTCCTCATTTATTTTGGACACTGTTAAAGTATTCAGCTATAATCTGGCATATATACTTTTGGGATGCCTGGTTATGGAGAGTTCTGAACTGTTAAATAAATAAGAGAGTCAACTTATATTCTAAATTCAGCCTTTCAGAATTCTTTTCTTTTCAGTTTTGCTTGAGCAGGAAATGCTTTTACCCCCTTTCATATGGAAATTATTTCCACAATATGCACCATCAATATTCATCAAGTGTCACACCAATTAACAAACCGTGAATAATCTGGAACAAAAATTTAATGCATGAAAACCCACAAACATCTAGGTGGCTGTTAATAAGGCTATGTTTGAGGTAATCACACACAAATTTAATTTTAAATATACTTCCCTTAAGGAAGGGGTATCAATGTTAATTTAAGAATTTAATTTGTATGTTGTTTTAACAAAATGTCTTTCAAGGAATATGCAAAACAGCACGCCTGGAACTTTGCTTATGAACCCAATATTGAATTTTCTTTTATGGAATGGAAATAGACTATTCCTGTCATATTTATATAACTTAATACAACACCTTTGTGAAGTTCACTTAACCCTGTAGTATCAAAGTATGAGACAAACGATACAAATTCTTTGAATAGATACTTCATAAAATGATTAATTTTGAGATTTAGCAGTAAAAGAGCATTTTGCTTTCAAGGAATATTAATATTTCATTAAGGCACTTTAAGACTGATCATTTCTAGATGTGAGCTTACACTGATTTTAAAATTTATATATAGTCTAATCAGCTTTCCAAACTTGGTGTTTCACACTGGCAACTGGTAATGTAAGTAATATTTGTCTTTTCTTGTCTGAGCTTGATGACATAGGAAGAAAGGATTGTAACCTCTCTTAAACAATAAGTAATATTTGTCTTTTCTTGTCTGAGCTTGATGACATAGGAAGAAGGGATTGTAACCTCTCTTAAACAATGAGAATGCCTACGTCCAGATTTATGTAACTTTCTAAACAAACAACTAGGGGATGGCAGAACACAGAGCTAGGGCTAGATTATGTTTCCTTATCCTTACTAAGTTTCCCCCCTCATTAAAAGGGTAGACTCAATAACTGGAAGAGACAAAATTATAAAGATACAACCAAAAGTTAATTACATTGAAAATAAAGATATAATGGGAAGATTATCATGAAAGCTAATTTTTACAAAGACTAATAAAGAAGATAAATCTTTGGCACAACAAACCAAGAATCAAAAAGCAACATGGATAAAGAATATTAGAAATGTAAGGGAGGATTAAATATAGTTAGTATCGATGATATGTTTTAAATATTACAAGAGAAAATTCAAACAATATCTTCATAGCAAATTTGAAAATAGACAAAAATTGCCATTTTCTAGAAAATATACCAAAGCACACTGAAGAAATAGAAAATCTGAANTCAGGTCCATACCTTTCCCTCCTTTATTGAGCCAATCTTTGCATGAAATATTCCCTTGGTATCTTTAATTTTCTTGAAGAGATCTCTAGTCTTTACCTTTCTATTTTTTCCCTCTATTTCTTTCCATTGATCACTGAGGAAGGCTTTCTTATCTCTCCTTGCAATTCTTTGGAACTCTGCATTCAAATAGGTATATCTTTCCTTTTCTCCTTTTTCTTTCACTTCTCTTCTTTTCACAGCTATTTGTAAGGCCTCCTCAGACAACCATTTTGCCTTTTTACGTTTGTTTTTCTTGGGGATGGTCTTGCTCCCTGCCTCCTGTACAATGTCACAGACCTCTGTCCAGAGATCATCAGGCACTCTATCAGATCTAGTCCCTTGAATCGATTTGTCACTTCCACCATATAATCATAAGGGATTTGATTTAGGTCATACCTGAATGATCTAGTGGCTTTCCCCACTTTCTTCAACNATGGTCTTGCTCCCTGCCTCCTGTACAATGTCACAGACCTCTGTCCAGAGATCATCAGGCACTCTATCAGATCTAGTCCCTTGAATCGATTTGTCACTTCCACCATATAATCATAAGGGATTTGATTTAGGTCATACCTGAATGATCTAGTGGCTTTCCCCACTTTCTTCAACTTAAGTCTGAATTTGGCAATAAGGATTTCATGATCTGAGCCACAGTCAGCTCCTGGTCTTGTTTTTGCTGACTGTATAGAACTTCTCCATCTTTGACTGCAAAGAAAATAATCAATCTGATTTTGCTATTGACCATCTGGTGATGTCCATGTATAAAATCTTCTCTTGTGTTGTTGGAAAAGTGTGTTTGCTATGACCAGTGTGTTCTCTTGGCAAAACTCTATTAGCCTTTCCCTTCTTTATTCTGTACTCCTAAGCCAAATTTGCCTGTTACTCCAGGTATCTCCTGACTTCCTACTTTTGCATTCCAGACCCCTATAATGAAAAGGACATCTTTTTTGATTGTTAGTTCTGAAAGGTCTTATTGGTTTTCATAGAACCATTCGACTTCAACTTCTTCAGAATTACTGATCAGGGCATAGCCTTGGATTATTCTGATACTGAATGGTTGGCCTTGGAAATGAATAGAGATCATTCTGTCATTTTTGAGATTGCATTCAAGTACTGCATTTCAGACTCTTTTGTTGACTATGATGTCTACTCCATTTCTTCTAAGGGATTCTTGTGCACATTAGTAGATATAATTATCATCTGAGTTAAATTCACCCATTCCAGTCCATTTTAGTTTGCTGGCTCCTAAAATGTTGATGTTTACTCTTGCCATCTCCTGTTTGACCACTTCCAACATGTCTTGATCCATGGACCTAATATTCCAGCTTCCTATGCAATATTGCTCTTTACAGCATCGGACTTTACTTCCATCACCCATCACATCCACAACTTGGTGTTGTTTTTGCTTTGGCTCAGTCTCTTCAGTCTTTCTGGGGTTATTTCTCCACTGATCTCCAATAGTGTATTGGGCACATACCGACCTGGGGAGTTCATCTTTCAGTGTCCTATCTTTTTGCCTTTTCATAGTGTACATGGAGTTCTCAAGGCAAGAATACTGAAGCAGTTTGTCATTCTTTCTCCAGTGGGCCACATTTGGTCAGACCCCCTCACTATGACCTGTCTGTCTTGGGTGGCCCTACATGTCATGGCTCATAGTTTCATTTAGTTAGACAAGGCTGTGGTCCAGGTGATCAGATTGGTTAGTTTCCTGTGATTGTGGTTTTCATCACTTTAACTTACCCCAAAACCTGCTACAGCATCCACAGTGGGGACTTTTTTTTTTTTTTAAGGCATAGCCTCAAATGTTGCCTGAAATAATAAGCCTATTAAACAGAAGTCTTTGGAGAGCAAGAGACTGTTTCAAAAGACTATTATGATAGGAATTCTTTCCTTGGTGCTGTGGACTATGCTAAGTACTTCTTATTGCTTTGGGGAAATGGTAGAATGAAAATGAACCCCTCTAGGCAGAGTTAAGAGAATCTTGGGAAGGAAATTCTATGATTATCATAAATTAATCTCTTTTAGCTCCAAGTTATGGTTCAAGTTGATTTCTCATCCTTATTACATTTCTCACATGCATGTTAGGGGGATTGATAGGAAAAGGATTGATGCTTTCAAACTGTGATGCTAGAGAAGACTCTTGAGAATCCCTTGGACTGCAAGGAGATCAAACCATTTGATTCTAAAGGAAATCAACCCTGAATGGAAGGACTTATGCTGAAACTGAATATCCAGTATTTGCACCACCTGATAAGAAGAGCTGACTCACTGGAAAAGACCCTAATGTTGGAAAGATTGAGGGCCGGAGAAGTGGATGACAGAGGATAAGGTTGCTGGATAGCATCACCAAGTCACTGGACATGAATTTGAGCAAACTCCAGGAGATAGTGAAGGACAGGGAAGCCTAGCGTGCTGTAGCCCATGGGGTCACAGAGTCTGTTCATGACTTAGTGACTTAACAACAACAAGGGAAAAGGATAGAAAGCTGAGAATCGGAATGAAGGCAAATCAGATAAATCTGGGTATCTTGACCTCCATACAAATCCCTTTAAGCCTTCCTCTCCAACAGATCCTGTTTCTCCTCCCCTTTCTCAGGAAGAAGCTTCTCTCATCATGAGGATAGTGAAATGACCTTACATTGCAAGCGAAAGCTTATTTTCAAATGATCAGCCCTTGCTATCCCTCATGGCCTCCAGAACCATGCTAGAGTCAAACAGAACCTAATAATCAAAGGAAATAAGTACCAAGTCTGACCTGAGTGGAGTCAACTTACATACTGAAAAAGATTGCAAAATGTGGTTAGTTTATATAGGTAGAAATTAACATACATATATACACACACATACATACATACACAAATGGAATCTACATGTACTTGGCCAGGGTAGAAGAAAACAAGGTTGGAATGGCCAAATGCACCAATATGGTACACTTCTCAGGGATTCTGGATTTCATATGTTATACTGAGCAACTGGGAAAGACCTTCACAATTTGCTTACCCAGCTGACTAAAACCTAGATGTCATATTGGTTCACACACTAAATAAAGTTGAGGGCTTCCTTGGTGGCTCAGCAGTAAAGAATCCACCTGCTAATACAGGAAACAGGGGTTTGATCCCTGGGTGGAGAAGAGCCCCTGGTGTAGGAAACAGCAACCCACTCCAATATTCTTGCCTGGAAAATCCCAAGGACAGAGGAGCCAGGCAGGCTACAGTCCATGTGGTAGCAAAGAGCTGGACACAACTTAGCAACTAAACAACAACCACCACCACAAAATAAAGCTGAAATGTGCAATTTCCTTATTATAATGTAGAAAAATAATTCTAATGATCTAGGGAAATGAGAATGATGGAGTGGATGTATGTGTGACTTACCCATTTCCTGGTGGGTGTTCAGAGGACACTCTACAAAAAGCATTCAGTAATAATTTGGTGAGGGAAGTACCAACCTCCTCAGAAAGCTCTGCAGACTACCTCAGTAGGAGGGGATGATGGCTACCTCTTGAGGTAGCACCCTGCTACGCTGTCACAAGTGTGTACACAAGTGTGAAATCTCCCTCCCTCCCTTTCTTCCCCAAAGAAATGGACAACTCTTAGCTTGGACGACTGTGCATTTCAGAAAGGGAAGTAGGACTATCTGAGGTTATTGGATACTGACTCTGTGCTGGTGCCAAACCCAGGAAGTCTATTAATCGAGGTGGGGACTTTTGAGGGTTGGTGATAAATAAGCTTCTGGCTTGACTCTGTTTCTTGATGTATCCAGTGGGTCCACAAATTTATCTGGAGTTCTTTTTCCATTTTTAAGTATGCAGTTAGAAAAGACAATACTTGCCAGGTGCTATAATCCCTTAATTGGTTTCTAGACCTGTCCTTTCTCTAAAGTTGTTGGGCAATGTATATATCTGTATTTTCCCTTCTCCTTTCTTTCAAAAGGAAAGAATACCTTTCACCCATATCAAGTCTTATGATAGCACCCTTAGCTGGGTTAAAACATTTCTAGGGCAGTCAAAAAAGTTTTAAGTATTGGTTTGGGGAGAAGTCTTTCTAGTCCTGAGGTCTTTTTCTCTATTCCTATCTTATACATGTTGTGATGAAGGTGAATCTGAGCTCATGATAAATGTCCTGAATTTGGAACAACCAAAGCAGTAGGATATAATGATACTGATTTTTTCTAAATATAGTTAGTGTCTTCTTATGAATTACATTTTTTTTAGTCTTTACACTTTGGATAAAACCAACCAACAAATTTTTACGTGGATTTTCTTTCAAATTGGGTGTGCATGATTCAATAGTTAAAACATAGTTAACAAGTTGTGTCACAAAATATTCCAGCTTCTAATTCAACATAACCTTCTATAATTATTTATTATGTACTCTTTCTTTTAGAAAATAACACATATGACTATATTTGCAATATGCATGAGAACACACATAGATTTTTAGAATTCTAATAATGAGGGTGCAATAAACCTTTGCTATTTCAGATCCTATCATGGGTGTCACTATGGAGAAGGTTGAGATGTGAACAGGAGTGGGCACCAAGTATTGAACATCCACACACTGATATGGAAATTGTATATTTGGTTATTTTTGTATATCACTGGCACTCACAACCAGTGTGTCAATGATGTGATAAAATCCTAAGGATTTTTTCCCCCTTTTCCCTTCCACTTGATTATAAATAAGATGATTCAGAATACATGAAAGAAACTAAAGTGGGAAGATTGAGGCGGAGAAAAGGGCAAGAAAGTGCTGGCAGTGAAAGCCATTTCTACACTTCGGTTTTAATGTAGATGTAATTGTCTAAATGACAGAGTGCCCAGTAGCTCTCAGTGGACAGGGCACTTTTTCAGCTTTCTCTAAAGCTTGAGAAAAGAGCAAAGGTCAGTCAGTGGATTACGAGGTGGTGACATTCATTCAAGTTTTTCTGGCAGAAAAACTTAAGTCAAAGGCCATAAACAAAAGATGAATCGGGTTTCTTAGTATATCAGAGCACTCATTATCATTAACTGAAGCTGAAAAGTATTTAAAATACAAAGTATTTTAAAGACCAATAATATAAGACATTATACTATTTTAGCCACTGCATGTAATGTGTTATCCCCATCATGGGAATATGACATGTAAGAGGCTTTCTGCCTCTGACAGGCAACACCACACCCACCTATAAACAGCCTCTAGCCTGACTCATCACTGGCCCCCAGCCTCACTGTGCACACACACAGTCAGCAGCCACAAGAAATCACACCAACATCTAAGGAGGCATAAAGTGTAAAAAAAAAAAAAAAAAAAA
>SJYA01001838.1:369540-420677 GCA_006410615.1 Neotragus moschatus | reverse complement strand
AAAAAAAAAAAAAAAAAAATTCTAAAATTTCCCTGGAGCCATAAAGGATTTTGAATAACCAAAGTAATCTTGAGAAAAAAGAACAAAGCTGGAGGCATCACAGTTTCTGTTTCAAATGGTAGGAAGCACAAAGCTATAATAATCAAAATGGTATGACACTGGAATAAAAATTGACCTATAAAGCAATGAAATAGAATTGCAAGCCTAAACAAAAACTCCAGGATATATCTCCAACTGATAATTTACAAGGGAACCAAGAATACTCAATGAATAAAAAATGGTCTCTTCAACAAATGATGCTGAGAAAAATAGTTATATGTAAAAGAATAAAACTAGACTCCTATCTTACATCACTTACAATAATGAACTGGAAATTAATTAAAGACCTCAATGTGAGACCTGAAACTTTAAAACTCTCCAGAGAAAATATAGGATCAAAAGCTTCTTGACATTGGTCTCAGCAGCAATTATCTGGATATGACACCTAAAGTACAACCAATAAAAGTAAAATAAATAAGCACACATCACACTAAAAGGCTACTGCAGAGCAAAATAAACAATCAACAAAATGAAACTAATCCATGGAATAGGAGAAAATATTTGCAATTCACTTAATCTAATATGGGATTAATCTCCAAAATATCTTCAATAGCAGAAAAAGTAACAACCTGATTAAAAAATGGGTCAAGGCCCTGAATAGACATTTTTCACAAAGAAGGCATACAGATGACCACTGATACATGAAAATATGCTCAACACCACTAGTTATCAGGAAAATGCAAATCAAGAGCACAATGATATATCACCTCATACCAGTTAGAACAGTTACCATGAAAAAGACAAGTGATAACAAATGTTGGTGAGGATGTGGAGAAAAGGGAACCCTCATGCACTGGTGAGGATGCAAACTGGTACAGCCAATGTGGAAAACAGTGTGGAGGTCGCTTAAAAGTTAAAAACAGAACTAAACTATGATCCAGCAAGTTCACTTTATCCGTAGGAACCAAAAATCCTACGTCAAAAACACCACCATGTTTATAGCAGCATTATTTTCAACAGCTAATACATGGGAACAACTTGTGTCTATTGATGGATGAATAAAGAAAATTTGGTATATATACAATTGAATATTATTCAGCCATAAAATACAATTAGAGCCTAGCATTTGCAAAAACATAGATGGAACTCAAAGGTATTATGATGAGTGAAATAAGACTGAAAAAGACAACTACAGTGTGATCTCATTTAACTCTGAAATCTTAAAAAAAAGAAAAAAGATTTGAAAAACCGCAAAACATCAGATTTGTGTTACCAGAGAGAGGGGTTGGGGAATGAGGGAAATGGATAGAAGTCAAAATGTATACATTTCCATTTATAACGTCAGTAAGTATTGTGGATGTAGTATATGTTTTGGAGCTCTCTCCAGGTAACTGAACATATCCAATTTGTTCCTTGTTGTTGCTGAGTAATATTTATGAATATAACATAGTGTACTTTCTGTTGTCTTGGTGATGAAAATTTGGTTTGTTTCAGTCTATTATTTTACGAAAATAAAATATACCATGCACATTCTTACACAAATATTTTTGTGTACCTATGAACTTATTTCTCTTGGGCATATGGACTTGGGAGTATAATTGCTAGGTAACAAACATATCTGGTTAACTTTATTAGAAACATCCTAACAGTTTTCCTAAGGGCTTATATTTTTCTACTTTCACACCAGCAATGTATGAGGGCTTTAGTTTGTCTACATTCTTTCTAACATTTGATATTATTGGCTTTTTTCCCAATCATTCTTATAGATGTATGTTGGTGTTAAACTGTGGCTATATTTCCTTAGTAATAAGGTTGAGCATTTTTTAAAGTAATGTTAAAAAGTATGTGTTCAAATTTTTGGTCATTAAACTTTTTAGATTGATTTGTACTTTTGTATAAATAAATGTGAGTTTTTACATTATGAATGTTTTCTCTCAGTCTAAGATTGGCATTTATCTTAATGGAATCTATTGTACAATTTTGAGAACTTTATAATATACCATTTTATATATGTACAATCATTTACTTAAGTAGTCAAATCCTTTCCAATGTTTGTTATTTTAAATAATATTGTGAAAAGTATCCTTGAAATTATTTTACCCACATTTTCTTAGGATGCATTTTACAAGAGATTAAATTTCTAAGCCAAAAGTTATGTGTATATGCATATAAATATACACACAATTCCTCTTCCCCCAGTTCAGATCCTGTACACACACATTAAAAACGCAGGGTAAGTCTTTGGAGTCTCAGATTTTAGTCACATAATTTCACTAATTATCAATTTCAGATACAAATGACAATTTCCCCCTTTCCTCTTGTAGCTTAACCATATTTCTCATCTATTAAAAAAAGAGCCTTCCTAAATATAATGTGGATAAAAAAGAATAAACAGTTCTTTAGAACACACTATGTGTGGGGCACAGAGCTATCCTCTGGATATAAATGATCTCATTCAATCCACAGTGCAACCAATGAGTTTTATTCTCATTTCATTTTTCATAACTGAAGAGGCTGAAATCTGAGTCATCCAAGCACATCCAACTAGCAAATAGCAGAGACAGGGATTCAAATCAGGAGGTCTACCTCTAAATCGCAGGATTTTTCTCCATTCAATGAACTGCTTTCTAGTAAAATTTCCAGAAAACAGCATAGCCAAACTGATATAAAAACACAGTTGATGTTGCTTCCATGTCCTGGCTATTGTAAATAATGCAGCAATGAACATGCATCTTTTTGAATTGTGGTTTTCTCAGGCTGTATTCCCAGGAGTAGGATGGTTGGGTCATAGGGTACCTCTGTTTATTTTTTTCAGAGACTGCCATGCCCTTCTCCATAGCTGTGCTGTGCTTAGTCTCTCAGTCGTATCTGACTCTTTGCAACCCCATGGACTGTAGCCTGCCAGGTTCCTCTGTCCATGGGGATTCTCCAGGCAAGAATANTGGAGGTCGCTTAAAAGTTAAAAACAGAACTAAACTATGATCCAGCAAGTTCACTTTATCCGTAGGAACCAAAAATCCTACGTCAAAAACACCACCATGTTTATAGCAGCATTATTTTCAACAGCTAATACATGGGAACAACTTGTGTCTATTGATGGATGAATAAAGAAAATTTGGTATATATACAATTGAATATTATTCAGCCATAAAATACAATTAGAGCCTAGCATTTGCAAAAACATAGATGGAACTCAAAGGTATTATGATGAGTGAAATAAGACTGAAAAAGACAACTACAGTGTGATCTCATTTAACTCTGAAATCTTAAAAAAAAGAAAAAAGATTTGAAAAACCGCAAAACATCAGATTTGTGTTACCAGAGAGAGGGGTTGGGGAATGAGGGAAATGGATAGAAGTCAAAATGTATACATTTCCATTTATAACGTCAGTAAGTATTGTGGATGTAGTATATGTTTTGGAGCTCTCTCCAGGTAACTGAACATATCCAATTTGTTCCTTGTTGTTGCTGAGTAATATTTATGAATATAACATAGTGTACTTTCTGTTGTCTTGGTGATGAAAATTTGGTTTGTTTCAGTCTATTATTTTACGAAAATAAAATATACCATGCACATTCTTACACAAATATTTTTGTGTACCTATGAACTTATTTCTCTTGGGCATATGGACTTGGGAGTATAATTGCTAGGTAACAAACATATCTGGTTAACTTTATTAGAAACATCCTAACAGTTTTCCTAAGGGCTTATATTTTTCTACTTTCACACCAGCAATGTATGAGGGCTTTAGTTTGTCTACATTCTTTCTAACATTTGATATTATTGGCTTTTTTCCCAATCATTCTTATAGATGTATGTTGGTGTTAAACTGTGGCTATATTTCCTTAGTAATAAGGTTGAGCATTTTTTAAAGTAATGTTAAAAAGTATGTGTTCAAATTTTTGGTCATTAAACTTTTTAGATTGATTTGTACTTTTGTATAAATAAATGTGAGTTTTTACATTATGAATGTTTTCTCTCAGTCTAAGATTGGCATTTATCTTAATGGAATCTATTGTACAATTTTGAGAACTTTATAATATACCATTTTATATATGTACAATCATTTACTTAAGTAGTCAAATCCTTTCCAATGTTTGTTATTTTAAATAATATTGTGAAAAGTATCCTTGAAATTATTTTACCCACATTTTCTTAGGATGCATTTTACAAGAGATTAAATTTCTAAGCCAAAAGTTATGTGTATATGCATATAAATATACACACAATTCCTCTTCCCCCAGTTCAGATCCTGTACACACACATTAAAAACGCAGGGTAAGTCTTTGGAGTCTCAGATTTTAGTCACATAATTTCACTAATTATCAATTTCAGATACAAATGACAATTTCCCCCTTTCCTCTTGTAGCTTAACCATATTTCTCATCTATTAAAAAAAGAGCCTTCCTAAATATAATGTGGATAAAAAAGAATAAACAGTTCTTTAGAACACACTATGTGTGGGGCACAGAGCTATCCTCTGGATATAAATGATCTCATTCAATCCACAGTGCAACCAATGAGTTTTATTCTCATTTCATTTTTCATAACTGAAGAGGCTGAAATCTGAGTCATCCAAGCACATCCAACTAGCAAATAGCAGAGACAGGGATTCAAATCAGGAGGTCTACCTCTAAATCGCAGGATTTTTCTCCATTCAATGAACTGCTTTCTAGTAAAATTTCCAGAAAACAGCATAGCCAAACTGATATAAAAACACAGTTGATGTTGCTTCCATGTCCTGGCTATTGTAAATAATGCAGCAATGAACATGCATCTTTTTGAATTGTGGTTTTCTCAGGCTGTATTCCCAGGAGTAGGATGGTTGGGTCATAGGGTACCTCTGTTTATTTTTTTCAGAGACTGCCATGCCCTTCTCCATAGCTGTGCTGTGCTTAGTCTCTCAGTCGTATCTGACTCTTTGCAACCCCATGGACTGTAGCCTGCCAGGTTCCTCTGTCCATGGGGATTCTCCAGGCAAGAATACTGGAGTGGGTTGTCATGCCCTCCTCCAGGGGATCTTCCCAACCCAGGGATTGAACCCAGGTCTCCCTCATTGCAGGCGGATTCTTTACTGTCTGAGCCCCCAGGGAAGCCTAAGAATACTGGAGTGGGTAGCCTATCCCTTCTCCAGGGGAACTTCCTGACCCAGGAATCCAACTAGGGTCTCCTGCATTGCAGGCAGATTCTCTACCAGCTGGGCTACCAGGGAAGCCTGTTCTCCATAGTGGCTGTATCCATTTACGTTCCCACAAACAGTGCAAGAGGGTCTCCTTTTCTCCACACCTTCTTTAATATGTGGCTGATTCACTACATTGTACAACAGAAACTAATATAGTATTTTAAGGCAACTGTGTCCCCCCAAAATACTTTATGCTTTTCAGCTAGGAAAGAAAAACACAACTTAACTTCGACTCTCCAGTGCCACATGTAAGGAGCTTGAAAGTCACCACTTCATCCTGACAAGTAAAAAGATGAACAAATAGGAAAATCAACAACTGTTGCATTCTTAAGAGAGGAGAGAAGAGGACATAGAACAAACACGGTGTCCAAGATTGCAGATACAGAAGAATACAAGTCATCCTAGCTTATCAGAGTAGAGACCCTTGAGCAGAAATTGGCACAAGATGGCAAATCTAAACTGAAAATGACAAACTGCTGGAAGCTCAGTGCAGACAAGTCTGAAAGTTAACACTCCAGGGGGAACCAGACATGAGGTTGGGGCCAAAATATTGAGAGGCTTACCTTTAGGAGCTTGACAAGTTCCCAGTAAATGGAGAAATATTCTCTGGCAGCGAGGGGAAAAGGAACCACTTTGAAATATGCTGGGTCTTAACAAGACTAGATTCAGGAGAAATTAATTAATGAGAGCCCAAGCTGCAGGGCTATTATCAGAGCATAACCGACACCTGAGCAAGGGAATTGCCCAGCTCCAGCCCACTGTAGCTATCCTGTCCTAAGGGGAGGGGCTTCCCCAATGGCTCAGTAGTATAAGAATCCTGCCAATGCAGGAGATCCAGGGGACATGGGTTAAGTCTCAGGAAAATCTCCTGGAGGAGGAACTAGCAACCCATTCCAGTATCCTTGCCTGAAAAATCCCATGGACAGAGGAGTCTCATGGGCTACAGTCCATAGGGTCACAGAGAGTCAGACAGGGCTGAGCAACTGAGCATGCACCTAAGGGGAGGGAGGGAGAGAGAGAGAGAGAGAGAGAGAGAGGGAGAGAGAGAGAGAGAGAGAAGAGAAACACCTGAGAAGTTCACCATCCAGAAGAATAGGCTCACTAAACCTTGGAACCTGATTATTATAGTTCTATAGGGAGTGTCTCATCCCAGTACGCCTTACCACCACATTCCTAAAGGCCTATTTACAGCAATTCCACTCACCTGGTACACCATATCTGGCTATTCAGAAAAAAATTACAAGACATACCAATAGGCTGAACACACAATTTGAGGAGACAGAGCAAGCATCAGAACTAAACTTAAATATGGCAGGGAGATTGGAGTTATTAGGCTTGGAATTTAAAACAACTCTGAATAACAGACTAAGGATTCTAATGGATAAAGTAGACTGTATGTGAAAATACATGGGCAGGCTAAGTACAGAGATGGAAATTTTATATAAGCAATTGTAAAAGAAATAACGCATGCCATGATGGGCTTATCCATTAAACTACACTCAGCTGAGGAAAGAATGTCTTGACTAGATGACACGCTAATAGAATCCTCAAAAACAAAGAAACCCAAAGCTGGTTTTTTGAAAAGATCAATAATATTGATAAGCCTCTAGCCAGGCTACTCAAGAGAATGAATGAGATGGCACAGGTTACTAAGATCAGAAATGAAAGTCAGCTCATAGGCATTTGCTGTAGTTGCTGTTCAGTTGCTAAGTCTTGCCCAACTCTTGGCAACCTCATGGACTGCAGCCCTCCAGGCTCCTCTGACCGCCACTATCTCCTGGAGTTTGCTCAAATTCATGTCCATTGCGTCAGTGATGCGATGTAACTGTCTCATCTTCTGCCATCCCCCTTCTCCTTTTGCCTTCAGTCTTTTCCAGCATCAGGGTCTTTTCCAATGAATAGGCTGTTCGCATCAGGTGGCCATTCAATGGGTAATAAAGGAATGCCATAAATAACCCTATGCCCACAAATGTGATAACCTAGATGAAATGGACCACTTCCTTGAAAGATACAATCTGCCAAAATGTACACAAGAAGACCCAGATGATATGGATAGTCATATATTTATTAAAGATACTGAATCAAAAATGAATAACCTCCTCAATTACCTGCTGCTGCTGCTGCTGCTGCTGCGTCGCTTCAGTCGTGTCCGACTCTGTGCGATCCCATAGACAGCAGCCCACCAGGCTCCCCCGTCCCTAGGATTCTCCAGGCAAGAACACTAGAGTGGGTTGCCATTTCCTTCTCCAATGCATGGAAGTGAAAAGTGAAAGTGAAGTCGCTCACTCGTGTCTGACTCAGCAACCCATGGACTGCAGCCTACCAGGCTCCTCCGCCCATGGGATTTTCCAGGCAGGTGTACTGGAGTGGGTTGCCATTGCCTTCTCCGAACTTGAAGTAGACCTAATTGTAAAAACACAAAACTGTAAAACTCTTCAGAAGATAACAGGAGACGATCGAGATGACCTTGGGTCTGCTAAGACATTTTTAGATAAAACATCAAATTCATGATTCATAAAAGAAAAAATGGATATGCCAGACTTCATTAAAATTAAAAATTTACACAACAGTTTATCAAGAGAAGAAGAAGACAAGCCATGAGCTGAAGAAAATATTTGAAAAGCAGATCTGATAAATGACTGTTATCTAAAATATGCCAAGAACTCTTAAAATTTAATAAATCGTGTTTGACTTTTTTGACCCCATGGACTGTAGCCCGCCGGGCTCCTCTGTCCATAGGATTCTCCAGGCAAGAATACTGGAGTGGGTTGCCCTTTCCTTCTCCAGGGGATCTTCCCAACCCAGGGATCGAACCCGGGTCTCCTGCATTGCAGGCAGATGCTTTATCCTCTGAGCCAATAAGTTCACAAACAAGTTAAAAAAAGAAAAAAGGACCAAAGACCTTATCAGAAACCTCACCAAAAATATACAGATGGCAAATGAGCATATGAAAAGAAACTCCAAATATGTCATCAGGGAAATTAAAACGACAATGAGATGCCATTACACTCCTATCAGATGGCAAATTTCTAGAACTCTGAAACACTGAGAACACAGAGTGCTGGTAGGGGTGTAGATGAACAGGAACTCTCATTCACTGCTAGTTCGAATACAAAATGGCACAGGCATTTTGGAAGATAGTTTGACAATTTCTTACAAAACTAAACATACTCCATATAATCCAGCAGTTGTGCTTTATGTTATTTATCCAAAGAAGTTAAAATCTATGTTCACAGAAAAACCCATCACAGATGTTTACAGCAGCTTTATTCATAATTGTCAAAATTTGGAAGAAAACAGATGTACTTCAGTTAAGTGAATGGATAAAGTAACTGTGATACAGCTAGACAATGGAAATGAGCTATCAAGCCATGAAAAAACATGGAGAAACTTTAAATGCATATTACTAAGTGAAAGAAGCCAATTTGAAAAGGCGACATACTGAGTGATTCCAACTAGGTGGCATTCTGGAAAAGGCGAAAGTCTGGAGACAGAAAAAGATCAATTGTTTCCAGGCAGCAGGAGTGGGAGGGGAGAGGAAGTGTCAGAGAACAGAAGAATTTGAGGGCGGTGAAAGTTCTCTGTATAATATGACGACAGATGTATGACATTATGCATTTGTCCAAACCCACAGATGTACATTCTCCAAGATGGCAGAGTAGAAGGATGTGTGCTCATCTCCTCCTGCAAGAACTCCAAAATAACAGAATAATGTTGGATCCTACAAAAAAAAAAAAAAAAAAAAAAGATACCCCATCTTCAAAGGAAAAGGAGAAGCCCCAGCAAGACAGTAGAAGAGGCAAAGTCATGTTTAGAATCAAACCCCATACCCACCAGTGACACTCGGAAGACTGAAACAAACCTTGTGTGCACCAGGACACAGCAAACCCACAGAGGCTGAGCCAGAACTATGTCTGAGGGTCTCCTGAAGAGGTATAGGTCAGCTGTGGACTGCTGCAGGGGCAGGGGCTCTTGGTGCAGTATACCTGGATATGGCATAAGCCCTTTTGGAAGAAGTCACCATTAACCCCACCACAGAGCTGCCAGAACTTACATAGGACTGGGGAAACAGACTCCTGGAGGACACAAACAAAATCTTGTGTGTACCAGGACACAAGAGAAAGGAGCAGTGACCCCGTAAGACATGGACCTCGACTTGCCCGTGAGTGTCCAGGAGTCTCCGGCAGAAGCATGGGACGCTGGTGGCCTGCTGCAGGGTTGGGGGCATTGACTACAGCAGTGCCTGTATGGGACATTTTGAAGGAAGTCAGCATTATATTCCTTAGGCCACCATAGTTTGGCCTCAGGTGAAACAACATGGAGGGGACACAGCCCTGCCCATCAACAGAAAATTGGATTAAAGATTTACTGAGCATCAAAAACAAGACCAGGAGCTGACTGCGGCTCAGATAATGAACTTCTTACTGCCAAATTCAGACTTAAATTGAAGTAATTAGGGAAAATCACTAGACCATTCAGGTATCAGTTCAGTTCAGTACAGTTCAGTCACTCAGTCGTGTCCAACTCTGCAATCCCATGAATCGCAGCACGCCAGGCCTCCCTGTCCNTGCCGCAGTCCCTGTGGTTGAGAGTCAAGTACAAGTGAGCAACTGAGCAACAACATGCTGGACATGTCTTGCTTTTATAAAAAGATCCAGATGCATGGTTAAACACAATAAAGCCATGTAATTCAGCATCAGCTTTGCTCAGGATGCTCCTAGCCAGTATTTCTTTTCATCTCTAGTTGATTCCCTGGCCCATCTCACTGATGAATATTTTCTAATCTTCCTCGCATGCGCAAACCAACTTTCTTGCACTCTTTTCCACTGAGCTTTTGATATCAATGGAGAAAAACAAATACGACTGACGGGAATTTTCTTATAACTTCAAAACTCCATAGCTTCAGTAATATTGTCTTTTTTCTCATCACCAAGAAGTTTGAAACCATTTTTCTTTCCAAAATTTACACCTACATCTGAACTTTAAAAACCACCCACTCTTATATTCCATAGGACTATCTTCATGAACCTTCTCTTTTTTTGTTCTCTTAAATCTTTAGTCTTACCCTGTCCACTGATTTCTTTCTTTATCATCTATAAATGTCATCCATTCTATGGACTTATTTTTTAAGAAGAAACAGCCTATTCCTGGTAGTACTTATCACTCAACCTCTTCTGGTTTTCTCTGTTCCCTGCTATCTATTTTATCTTCTCATTCTCTCTACTAAAATTGTGCTTTCAAAGGTCATCAGTGTCTTTCCAGTTACCAAATACNATCCATTCTATGGACTTATTTTTTAAGAAGAAACAGCCTATTCCTGGTAGTACTTATCACTCAACCTCTTCTGGTTTTCTCTGTTCCCTGCTATCTATTTTATCTTCTCATTCTCTCTACTAAAATTGTGCTTTCAAAGGTCATCAGTGTCTTTCCAGTTACCAAATACCAATAGCTTAACCCTCATCTATGGTATCTGAAAGTGCTGTTTTTTTCCTGAGTTATTTACTTATTTTTTCCTTTGGCTTCAGTAACCTTCCAAACACTTTGTGCTTTTAATTTCCCTCTGGAGATTGTTACTGTGTTCCTTCACTGACTTTTCATTACTTTCCATTTGCTACAAGCTTTTTTGTTTGTCTTTTTTTTTCCTTCTGATTTTATGAACTTTGGGAACTTAAGTGATATTCTTCAGCTTAATGAGAACAAATTACATTTTTAGCAGTTTTTATATCTATACTGAAAAATTCTCAACTATTTTTCATCATCTCAACATAGGAAACATGAAATTTGGATGTTGTTCTTTTGATGGGCAGCTTTCTTGCAAGGCTTCTTGGATATAACCTCCAAAGCAAAGTATTCAACTTGCCCAAGCTAAGTCCACAACAGATATCTTTGCCATTCTAAAGTCTCATCCTAAAGCGCTTTCAAAATCACATATTTCATTATGCATGCCTCTTTTAAAATATACCCATATGGTCCCATTTTCTTCACAGTGAACTCTGAATTTCATAGCATGACACCCAAAGATGATTCATGTCACATACTCTGTTTTTATGTTTTCTCTATGATTTACTTTTGTGCATCTTGTTATCCAACAATGGTGAACATAGATACATCACACACCTTCATCCTGCATACTTCCTTTTTATGCCATCCTCCCAGATATCTTTGTTTTCACGTATGTGATGGAAATTCAACTCATTTATAAAATCCAACCTGAATCTTACCAGTGAGAATTAAATGCTCTCTTTTTCCTATTACCATAATATGTTCTTTTGTAACCATATTTATTGCCTTTTATAGGTAGCCCTCCTACACTGCAGTGTGAAACTTGATTTCTCTATACATTGTTTGTTTGTTTTGGCTATGCCACTTGGCTTGCAGGATCTTAGTTACCTGACCAGGAATTGAACCATGCCCCCTGCAGTAGAAGCACAAAGTCCTAATCATTGGGTGACCAGAGAATTCCCTGATTTCTCTACACTCTAATGAAAGCTGAAAATATAATTTGGGGTTATATTATAGCTAAGTTCTAACGTGGAAATGGGGCTTCCCAGGTGGCTCAGTGGTAAAGAATTTTTCTGCCAATGCAGGAGTAGCAAGAGACACAGGTTGATCCCTGGGTCAGGAAAATCCCCTGAAGAAGGAATGGCAACCCACTCCAGTGTTCTTGCCTGGAAAATTTCATGGACAGAGGAGCCTGGTGGGCTACAGCCCATGAAGTTGCAAAATAGTGACTTAGTGACTAAACAACATAACGAAAAAGGTGGAGATGGGGAACAGGGAGAAAACTAATAAATATCTGGGACTAATATATTATCTTATCAATTTGATATAAATAATTATCTTTTAAAAAGTATGATAATGCCAATAGACAGTTAATTTGGAGATCATTTTTTATTTTAAAATAATTACTCAAAAGCTTTTAATTATATGTATTTCATAGTTATCTTCCAATAATTCTGTTTACCTTTTCAACTTGCTTAGCAAACTATTTCTTTTCATACAGTGAAATACAAACTTTGGAAGTGTGTCTTTCTATATTGTACCAAATTCTAAATTAAAAGTGTCTGGATGAATGAGAATTTATTACAGTTTAATGCTTTTCATTTTTATGATAATGCAATATTTCTAAGGTCTTCATAACCATTAATTACTTCAATGCTTATGATATTGCTATGAGCTAGGGAGGAGAGAAACATTCTTTTCCCTTGGTTTAAGTATACACAAGAAAGGGACAAATAATTTTAATTTTGAGTAATTCATTGTGATCACTCATGAACTGAGACACATCACACACCCAGTTTTACAACCTGGATTATTGTGTTTTGTCCACAAAAGTTGTTTTTATGTTGTACTTCTACACCACCAAATAGCTGTCAGATTTTAAAATATTTCAAGTTAAACACTAATTTTACTGATTTTTGCCAACATATTCAAAGAGAAAATTGAACCATGGTAGAAAACTGCTGAACTCTTGGAGTCTCTGGGTTATATGAAAATCATTTTTCTTAAGTGGTAATTTTTTATAAAATAGGCTTCCCTATATTTTGTCCAAAAGTTAAGGACTTTAGTTTTGCAAACTTGTTTTTACTTCTTAATAAAATGAAAGCGTATGTGACCCAAGAAAACTTAAAAACAGTATGAATGGCACATACTTAATTGGGGCTATTTCTACAGGCCTGAGTATTCTCTTAGTAGTATTTTTAAATACTATTGTGCAATGATCTTAGTTCACTCCTCGGCCTAGATTTATATTTTTTTTTTCCAAGAAATGGAAAGCAGCCCATTCATCACTTCCTATCGTTCAGATTATGCAAACTCTCATTTGCCTTGGCTGACCAGACTTTTAGAGTAAATCCCTGGAATTAGAGCTTTTAATAGAGCAAGCCGATAGGGATAACCTGGTAAATTTCAAGACTCTGGGACTGGAAAGGAAATTGCCAAGGAAACATAATCCCCTGTAGGTTCTCCTACCTAGAAGGCCAGCCCAAGATTTGAAACTCACCCAATTGGTGGCAACAAGCCCAGAAAACTGAGGCACCTGAGTCCCTTAAGCCAAGACTCTTTGGAATGGGAGAGACAAGTAAGGGATGAGAAAGAGCCTTGTTAAAACCACACAGATGGCCACTGCCAACCCCGCCAAATGGCTCACCAGGTCTGACAAAGGGGGCAGGTGATCCTACAGACTAAGGCTGAAATGACTGTTCTAAATGGTACTGGAAAGGATGAGAGGGATGGAGGAGGCAGACAGAAGCAGAAGTAGTCAGTTTATGGAAAAATTATTGTCCTCTCCACCTGGCAGTGTGTCCTTTCAACATCTGCCTTCCTAGGGCTCTTGGGTTTCCACAGCCCTAGCAAGTGGTGGTCAGATGCTTGGGAAGATGACAGACTAGGTTCCTGCTGGAATGGAGACTAAGTTGGGTGCTTTGTCAGCTCCACCCTGATGATCGATGGGCTGGTGAGAAAGTCACCACTCCATTAGCCCAACAGAGTTCTCTCCCTCCCATCAGAGAACCAGTCCTGAAAACAAAAGTGGACAGCATTCAAGAATGACAAAGGGGTGGGGGAAGAAGGAAAGCCACTGAAAACAGTGACAGTTTGCAACACTGACTCTTCCCCATAATTGTGATGGATGTACATTAGTTCTCTCTGCTTTCCCTTTCCATCAGAGCCTCTACCTGAGCAAGGTTATATAGCCATAATTTATAAAATAATTGTGTTATTAACATTTAAAAAATAACCCAGAAACATGGATCTACACTTAAACATAGAAAATAGCCTGAAATGAATACTGTTGCTTTTTACCCAGAAGTGACTGTACAGATAACTGTTTTTCCTTACTTAAGTGTCTTCAAATTTCTTCAATGAAAATGCATTTTTATAAGCAGCAGGAAAATGCACTCATTGAAGTTGACCAGCAAGTAAGCAGGAGTACAATAGAAGAGCATTAAAATAAGAAAACTAACATTTCAAATATGATATTCACTTGTGAAAAATATGAAGTTAGGGCTGGAAGACAATCACACCACCTGCTAAATCCAATCTTTTGCTTATTCATTAAATTGATGATTTCATACTCTTTTTCATTTCCCTTCCTATCCCATAATTTCAGTGATGACATTTGGAATAATGAACTCTTCAATACATTTATTTCATTTATTTTTCCTCTTTAGGAGGGAGATGCCAGATTCTAGTGGCCTACTTACATACTGGTAGCAGGACCATACCTTTTCACCATGCCAGCATGCCTAACACAAAGGTGTCTTTCAAATAATGCCAGTAATTTCAATCAAAAAGAACAAAAGGGTAGCTGCAGATATAGTGTCTATGACATTGTGATTTATAAGACACATGCATATTCACCTGGTCATTTAGTTGACCAAAATATATTTCTCATCATATTTGATCTTCATCCCTAGTTCCTGGCTCACATCTCTCCAGACCCTTGGAATTTCTTAAGTGACAGAGCAATAGAAGCATCTTTGTTTATCATATTTGGTCTCTAGTTCTTGAAAACACTTTAGTGATATAAGGTGAAATGAGAGTCTCATAACCAGTCCTTTTCACCACAACTAGATTCATGTTAAGGAGGTGACTTTTGGAAAGCACCTGAGGATGAGGCTGGTTGTCAGGGGAACCCATCATAAGTAGAGGGATGAAACATAGTCCGACCCTGCCAAAATCCAGGGAAGGGAAAGGGGCTAGTTGTCATTCAGTTGAGTCCAATTCTTTGTGACTCCATGGACTGCAGCACACCAGGCTCATCTGTCCTGCACTATCTCTGGAGGTTACTCAAATTCATATCCATTGAGTCAGCGACACTATTTAACCACCTCTTCCTCTGCAACCCTCTTCTTTTGTCCTCAATCTATCCCAGCATCAGGGTCTTTTCCAGTGAGTCAGCTCTTTGAATCAGGTGGTCAAAGCATTGGAGCCTCACCTTCAATATCGACCCTTCCAATGATATTCAGGATTGCTTTAAGATTGACTGGTTTGATATCCTTGCAGTCATGCTCGCTTCAGCAGCACATATACGAAAATTGATATCCTTGCAGTCCAAGGGACTTTCAAGAGTCTTCTCCAGCACCACAAGTCAAAAGCATCAGTTCTTTGGCACTCAGTCTTCTTTATAGTCCAACTCTCATATCTGTACATGACTACTGGAAAGAGCTAGAGACTGAATCAATCACCAAAATCCAATGAGTTAATCAATCATGCCTACATAATGGAGCCCCCATAGAAATCCAAAAGGAAGGGGTGCAGAGAGCTTCCACACTGGGGAACCAGAATGTTCCATAGTGCTGGGCCCCCTACTGTACAAGATAGAGTTTTTCTGTTAGGACATCACACTGTGTCTCTCTTCTTCAGGCTGTTGACTGGTATCCTCATAATATATTTGGTGATCTGGTAAGTAAACAGGTTTTCCTGAGTTCTATGAGCTGATTCTAATGAATTGCTTAGACCCAAAGAGGTCCTAGGAACCTCTGATTTATAGGTGGTTGATGAGAAGTACAAGTGAGAAATATAGGTAACAAGCTGGACTTGGGCCTAGTGTCTGAAGTAGAGGGCAGTCTTGTGGGACTAAGCCCTTTACCTGAGGAATCTGATGCTATATCCAGTGTGTGAGCATTGCTTGTTGGTGGAGAGAAGCACACACACACACACACACACACACACACACACACACACATACACACACACACACAGGAATTGGGTCCAGGAACCTAACTAGTGTTCTTGGAAGTACAGACAAAATAGTTTACTAGGGCTGTCATAAGGAAGTACCACAAACTGGGTGGTCTAAGCAATAGAAATTCTTTTTCTCATGCTAGGAAAAAAAAAAAAAAAAAAAAAAACAGGCTCAGAGTGGAATTATTCAAACCCAGGAGAGCAAACTAGCATTTCATTGCCATTTCAACGTTTCCTAAGAATGTGACCTTTAAACAAATAATCTGAAATTTCTTGATGAGCACCAGGGAAGTAATACACATAATAAGACCTCTGCCATTTCCTTCCCCACCCCCCCAAAGATGACCAGGCCTGAAATAATTCTTTCTTTTCTTTTGCTAATGATTTGCTTGGCCCACCCTCCCTCTGCCTATAAAACCTTCCATTTTGCAAAACTCCTCATAGTATTTCTCTACTTGTTTTAGGGTACTGCCCAATTCATGAATCATCAAATAATGACAGTTAGATCATCAAATTTAGTCAGTTGAATTTTGTTTTTTAACTCTCACACTTCTGGAGGCTGGAAAGATCCAAGATCAAGGCATCAGCAGGCTGGTGTCTCCTGAGGCCTCCCTCCTTGGCTTATAGACGGCTGTATTCTGTATCTTCACACGGCCTTTTCTCTTCTTGTTGGTTGTCAGTCATGTTGGATTAATGCCTATTCTAATATCCTCATTTCTATTTAATGATGTCTAAGGACCCTTTCTCCAAATATAGTCATATTCTGAGATACTGGGGGTGGGTAGGACTTAAACATCTGAATTTGGAGGGTGGGTACAACTAAATCTACAGCATCAGGTTTTTGAGGAAAACTGTTGACTGATGTATTCCCCAGACTGATGTATAATGTCCTTCTATTTCTTTTTGAAACTAATGGAAATCCCCCATCTAAGATATAAGATAATTGCCTAGCAGAGCTAAGTATTATTTGGCCCTCTCTTTAAATGTCATCCTTGGAGACTAAAATCCTCTTTCTAGAGTGCAAGCATAGACATACATGTTTATTGAAATTTATAGTCACATTCTGCAGGCCTCACCTTTGTGTAACTGATCTTCATGCAAGCACATCGATATTCCTGTTGACTTGACTTCAACACAGAGTTTGTGGAAGGCAAAGGCTTCCAAGAGAACACAATTTACCTCATTCCCCACTGTAACACACAGCAGGTGTTAATTACTTTGTTATTTCAATTGATCAGAATGCCCCTAACGCCACAATGACTCTGGGCACACTTACCAAAGCTATTTTCCTCCCATTTATTTAAAAAGCCTGCCTCGAGAGTGTCTATTTGTTCAGCCAAAACTGTGTTCCAAATTGATACTGGCTCATTCTTACCAGAACACAAAATGAATTCTCAAAGTTGACCCTCGGTTATGGATTTCTGACACTAATTGCAGTGAGAATATGAGGGGGAATGATGTTTAGTCTATTACTGGACAAAATTCATAGCACTTGATACCCTAGATCTCACCCTTGTACAAATTGGTGTCATTTTACCAGTCCAGGTGAAAAGATACAATGGTTTTGATTTCCTACATAGTGTGTGTGTGTGTGTGTGTGTGTGTGTGTGTGTGTTCTGTTAAGGCACTTGCCAAACAGAGCTAGTTCAGGGCCCCTTTGAAATATTTTGTGATTAAAATGCACGCACAACAGTTCATGGGGGCCATCCACTCCTCTAATAGGGGAGGTTGTTGCTGCTGTTTCCTTTACTCATGGAACAAAATGATTCTGGATTGATATTTTATCCATTTTAATCTTGGGGAAGATCAAAAGAACCTGTGCAAATTCTGTTCGAGTCCTTTGAAACTAAAGCAATTAAAGTTCAGGTCAAAAAAACATGGTCCTGGAAGTAATGAGTCTAGGTTTCCACAATCTTCTACTTGAACGACACCTAGAAGGCCCTAGTGTCACTCTGACCCTCAGTAGTCTCCTTTGTTCCATGGCAATCAAACACCACCTGCTCTCTACATAGTGCTTTACAGTTTAGAAAACACAGTGAGCATTTGATGCTTCCAGCTAATCAGCACTGGAGACAGGGAAGGCTTATTAGTACTATCATTTATCATATGAAGCTCCCAAGGCTCAGGAATGTGACTTGCTCATGGTTACCCAGGCCATGAGTAAGGAAAACAACACTCGTTTCCAGAAGGTAGTGGGGAAAACTGGATGTGCTTCTGATATCTCCTCCTGCTCCATGATCTGTGGTTTTATTGGAAAAAAAAAAAAAAATCGAGCCAAATTTTGGAAAGTCAGCAATAACTAGCAAAAAAACAAAACAAAACAAAACCCCAAAACACTAGAGCCAAATAACATTTACCCATACTAAAGAGATCTAGGTTTCCCTGGTGGTTCAGAGATTAAAGTATCTGCCTCTAATACGGGAGACCTGGGTTCAATCCCTGGGTCAGGAAGATCCTCTGGAGAAGAAAATGGCAACCCACTCCAGTATTCTTGCCTGGAGAATCCCATGGACAGAGGAGCCTGGTGGGCTACAGTCCATGGGATCGCAAAGAGTCGGACATGACTGAGTGACTTAACTTTTAACTTTCAAAGAGATCCAAGGATAACATACATAATTTATATCTCCGGACAATACAAATCCTATTTTGCTTCTACGTAATTTCATTCGAACAAACAAAATGATATGGTGAAATCATCTGCAGTGGTGAGTTTCTATTAGCCACTCAATACACGCTGGCTGAGTTTAATAAACCTACTTTTTCTCATAAAAAGTTTTTGCTTCATTTTGGGGGTTTTGCTCTAGCTTTCTGGTTTTTTGTTTGTTTTTCCTCCAGAACTGCTCTCCTTTTAGCATGCTTCATGGATCACCACTTGAGTATTTACAAAATCCCAGAAGTGGAACAGCTTTCAGTGGAACCCACTTTCAGGACTAAGAAAAGAAACAGCTTCCAGATCTATGTTTAGAACATTCTCTATTTCCAAGAAAGCTCATGAAAAACCTTGACAAATATCTCAGGTTTCAAAACAAATATTACGTGAGTAGTAGCTTTAGATGAATTATCTTTCCAAATCTCATTGCTTTTGGCCACTATATATATTTAGCTGTAGTCATCTAGATATTACTCTGCGATTATGTGCACTCTTGTAAGCAATTTTAAGGCAAGATCTCTTAATTCCTGTGGTATTTCTTTCTTTCCTACTAAAGCATGTGGTAAGGGGGATTGCAGGGGGCAATAAAAAGAAGGTGGGCTTTGGAATTAAAAGACTCGAATTTGAGTACTAGGTCCTCAAATTATCAGGCTAATTATGGGCAATTTGCATAACCACTGAACTCCTGTTTCTATTTCCGAAAATAAGGTTGATGACTAAAATAATTCACAGGGATTTGACTCACTTATAATCCAATGAGTCTAAAAAGATCAGAGAGATCTAGAGGTACAAGACCTATACAAATGTTAGTTCCTGTGCCAACAATCCTAATCAGTTCATCTTTATAACTATTTTCCTTTTGGGTGCCCAAATTTGTTATATGTCAAATCATCCTTTGCAGTTTGGTATGGCCATATGACTAAGTTAAGACTAATGAAATGGGCAGAAACAGACAGACAGTACCTCCAGGTCTAACACATTAAAAATTCCCCATGTGAGTCTCTGTTTCAGCTGGTTAGATATTGATGCCCAGAATAAACCTGGAAGCTTTGCATTGAAGATGGTGAAGCCTTCAACTGCCTGAGTACCTGCATACTTTCATGGGACAGAGTCCCCATCTAATCCTGCTGCCAACTGACTTCACAAAAGTAGCAGTTAAAAAAAAAAGTAGCAATTAAATCTCTTTTGTGTTTATATTAGCATTGGTACTTTTTAGTTTATCTGGTCCAGCAACTATGCTATGTTATGCTAAGTCACTTCAGTCATGTCCGACTCTGTGCGACCCCATAGACAGCAGCCCACCAGGCTCCCCGGCTTCCCCATCCCTGGGATTCTCCAGGCAAGAACAGTGGAGTGGGTTGCCATTTCTTTCTCCAATGCATGAAAGTGAAAACTGAAAGTGAAGTCACTCAGTCGTGTCCAACTCTTGACCCCATGGACTGCAGCCAACTAGGATCCTCCATCCATGGGATTTTCCAGGCAAGAGTACTGGAGTGGGGGGTGCCATTGCCATCTCTGGGTCCAGCAGCTATCAGAGCCCTAATTAATACAGAATTATTATTATTAAATATTAGCCAGTTATTTTCTTCTAATATCTGCGATTATTTTCAGCTTCTCTGGGTTGGCAGGACACTTTCAAAGACTAGAACTTTTAGAGCACACTTGAATTAATTCAAGGATCTAAAAGTCATCAGTATTATATCAAAAGCACTCCTGTAGTATAGTAGTGTTCAGGCATCTATTGGCCAGTTATTCCACTGTTTAGTTGGTCATCCTTTAACCCAATGTGGTTATGGTGTGTCCTGGATACTTCAGTGGTCTTGTTTTCAGATTGAGTCACGAGGCAAATTACTGCACATTCTGGTGACCACATGAACTGTCCCTTCACTCTAAGACCAAGTAAGTTGTACTGCTTATATCACAGTGTCATAGGACCTCCATGGATGTTTTGAAAGATTTATATAAAGCTATGGACTCTTGTGAAGAAGGCAATGGCACCCCACTCCAGTACTCTTACCTGGAAAATCCCACTTTCACTTTTCACTTTTATGCATTGGAAAAGGAAATGGCAACCCACTCCAGTGTTCTTGCCTGGAGAATCTCAGGGACAGGGGAGCTTGGTGGGCTGCCATCTATAGGGTCGCACAGAGTTGCACATGACTCAAGTGACTTAGCAGCAGCAGAAGGAGCATGGACTCTTGAGAATCCCTTGGACAGCAAGGAGATCAAACCAGTCAATACTGAAGGAAATCAACCCTGAATATTTACTGGAAGGACTGATGCTGAAGCTGAAACTCCAATACTTTGGCCACGTGATGTGAAGAGCTACCTCATAGGAAACGACCCTAATGCTGGGAATGATTAAGAAAGAGGAGAAGGGGACAACAGAGGATGAGATGGTTGGATGGCATCACTGACTCAATGGACATGAGTTTGAGCAAGATCCAGGAGACAGTGAAGAACAGGGAACCCTGGCGTGCTGCAGTTCATGAGGTTGTGAAGTCAGACACAGCTTAGCACCTGAACAATCATAAACATGGACTCTCAAAGATATAGTTTTCATACTAATCAAAAGCTGGCCTCATATCCATCCTCATGATTTTCACTAAGGATCCAGGTCCTGGGTCCTTTAAGGAAACTCTTGCTGAGTGTTTTAAACGCACAGGATACATACTGAAAAGCTGATGTGAAGTTAGCGGCTTTTGCAGCACTGGTTACGTCAAGGTACCGACCGCAAGTAAAGCAAAGGTGATCAGCAAGGTTCTCCTAATTCATTCCACACCACGCTGATCAAAAGATTATCTCTAGCATTCTCTCAGCTCTGCCAAGCTGTTTTCCTTTGCAATTGCTTTCATATTTTCTTTGAGCTGGTACCTTTTATCTTTTATCCTAGTTTTGTGCCTGTTTCTTTTATCTTGAACACTTAACTTATGGCTCCTGATTCATGTTTATCACTCCATCTTGCCTTGTACAGAACCTGAACAAATTAGGAGCTCAACAAAGGTTTATCTGTCATCTTCTGATGTGAATGGAACAAGAACTGCCACCCTTTGTCACCTGAGCTATGGTTTTTGAAGCACATTCACATTCCTCACCCACCCCAACCCTGTGAAACCAGAGGCACAAGAGTCCCATAAACAGATGAGTGGGGACTTACATAAGCTAAGAGGGGTCAATCATTTGTCCATGACAAATAGACAGCAGATCTAAAACCAGTTCCACTCTTTCCTAGTTTCCAGTCTAGGTTTCCTTCCACTGAATCACAAACAGCAACTACCACATTCAAAATGGTCTAGTGATGATAAAGAGAGAGTCCTTATCCTGAAGGGGCCATGGTCACATTGGTGCCTTACAAAATATCCTCAAGAATAAAGATGGTCAATAAAAGGGAGAGCTACGTCTTTGGCCCCAACAGCTTATTTTGAGCATATTTGAATGAATATTTTTTCCTGAATAAACAAGATTTTCTGGAGTAACATGATAAAACAAATATAATAGTTGGCCGTGATAAGTAGGGCAGACACAGTCACTTGAGTCAAAGTCACAACTTTTTAAACCAGATGTTGAAATGAGGCTTCATCTACGTGCAGAAAAGCCTTTGGAATTGTCTAAAACTAAGAAGATTAATTACAAGGCAGTCCTAATTGAGAAAACTTGGGGTATGGAAGAGATTATAAGAATATTCTATATGCCTTGGCAGAGATTATCAGCTCAATAGCTAAAACGTGTTGACCCCTCTTTTGGGTTTAAGACTAGACTGTATCTCTAGGTCTTCCATGCAGTTAGATGCACTCACGTGATCAGGACTCTCAGATGGGATGCTCCTGAGAATGGTACATGCCGGCTCTAGGTCTGAGCCATAAACACTCACCAACTTTGCATCACCATAACTCCCTGAACAAGTAACTGTGAGCTGTAAGGAGCCTGGACCTCTATATGATTGCATGGAAAAGAACATTTCTGTCACTTCCGATGGGCAATGTTGGCTTAAAGACCCCCTCATCCTGGATAAAACCTTCCAAGAGCTGCCCTTACAGCTTAAAATTCTTTCTACCCAATCTCCTGTATCACCACTTAAAAGTTCCTCTTGTTTTCTTTGGCTTGATCTCCTGGGTTCCATGTCTGGGTTTCTTTGTTATTTTGCCCTAGCCTATCCTAATATTCTAATACAAATGATCAACAGAAGTATATAAAGTAGTAATGAAGAGAAAGAGAAACAAACAAACAAAAAACCCTGAGGCAATTACTGGCACTCCCGAAGGATCAAGTTATAAAAAGGAGAATTTTTAAAAAGAAATTGGTTGATAGATTAAAGCATCATTTCAAGAGCTTTCTATGTTTTTCACTTATTTGAAGAATGAAATATTACCATTTATAATCCAGGCAAGTAGCTGGATTAAATACAAGAAAAAGAGATTGAAGGCTTACTTTCTTTGCAAATGCCTCAACATTTGGTCTAAAGCTATTTATACTGAAATGCACAAGGCACTCTCCAAAATAATGATCATGACTTCCTATGACTAATTTGAAAGCGTAAGAGTGATTTATGACATTTCTAAAAGGAAAAGAATCATGCAAGTATTGAATTTGTTAACATTTTACATCATATCTGCCACACTACTTTGTTTCATAAATATTCTAGCATAACTAGCTATGCACCTGCCTACCTACAGACCCACCTGTCACGGGTTCTGAAATCCAACTACTTTTGTTAAAATCCAGCTATGTTACTCACTAACTGTGTGACTTTAGGGAAGCAATATAACCTCTCTGGTTTTACCTGTTGTAAGATTAAGTAAATTTGTGCCTGTAGCAGCCATGGAAATGCATTGCTCAGAAATACCCCTGCAGGGAACAAAACTGACTGATGGTCCCAGCTGCTGATTCCCTGGATCCACCCTTGTGTTCAGCAAAGGTGCTAATGCAGACCCGATGCCTACAGAATGAGGAACACCTCTGACGGGCAACATTGGTTTAAGGAACACTCTCATCCTGGCTGGAAGTTCCAAGGACTGCCTTACAGTTTGAGAATCTTTCTTCCCAATATCCTGCATCATTGCCCACAGGTTCCTCCTGTTTTCTTAGGCTCCCTCCCGTTCATCCTTCGTAGATATTTACTCAGTAAATCTCTTGCATGTCTAATCCTATCTTGAAGGGCCTAGCATAGCAGCACACTGTATATGAAGGGCTTAGCACAGAGTGAGAGTGCTTAATTCATATTGACTGTTACTGTTCATGATCTTTTTATTCATTACATTGTTGCTGTTGTTCAGTTGTTCAGCCCTGTCCAACTCTGCAACCCCATGGACTGGAGCACAGCAGACTTCATTATTTCTCAGAGTTCACTCAGACTCAAGTCTATTGGGTCAGTAACGCCATCCAACCCTCTCATTCTCTGTCATCCCCTTTTCCTCCCACCTTCAATCTTTCCCAGCATCAGGGTCTTTTCCAGTGAAGGTCTCTTCTCATCAGGTGGCCAAAGCATTGGAGTTTCAGCTTCAGCATCAGTCCTTCCAGTGAGTATTCAGGATTGATTTCCTTTAAAATTGATTGATCTTCTTGCTGTACAAAGGACCTTCAAGAGTCTTCTCCAGTACTACTGTTTGAAGGCATAAAATCTTCAGCACTCAGCCTTTTTTCATCATCCAGCTCTCACATCCATACATGACTACTGGGAAAACCATAGCTTTGACTAGATGGACCTTTGTTGGCAAAGTAATGTCTCTCTGCTTTTTAATACACTGTCCAGGTTTGTCATTGTTTTTCTACCAAGGAACAAGTGTCTTAATTTCATGGCTGCAGTCACCATCTGCAGTGATTTTGGAGCCCAAGAAAATAGAGTATGTCACTGTTTCCATTGTTTCCCCATCTGTTTGCCATGCAGTGATGGGACTGAATGCCATGATCTTCATTTTCTGAATGTTGAGTTTTAAACCAGCTTTTTCACTCCGCTCTTTCACTTTCATCAAGAGGCTCTTTAGTTCCTCTTCACTTTCTACCATTAGGGTGGTGTCATCTCCATATCTGAGGTTACTGATATTTCATACATACATATACATATTCATTACATAGGATTCCCATAAGCACAATGGTAAAGTGGCAACCTCAAAAGTAGGGAGGACTCAGAGTAGACATTCAAAATTAGGGAATGTTAGATAATCTCTTATCATAGTGAATAATGATATAATTACTTAAAATAATATGGAATATAAAAATCAACAGCAAATAATATATAAGGGCTGATTTGGATTAATGCATGGTTTGGGTTAATTGTTTTTTAAATTTACTTAGGTAAATTTAAAATCCTAAATCTGGAGATGTGGATTAAAAAGTTTGAAGGATTAAATGAAAAAAGAAGTCTGGCTCATCATAAAAAATTGTAAATTTTAAAAAATGTACTTAAATCATCTTTCTGTCACATTTTTGTGGGAAAAGGAAATATGATAAAAAATAGTATGATAAAAAGAATCCTTGAATAAACATAAAATGGAGCATTTTTCATTTATGAATTTTTAATACCAGACAGACATTCACTGTAATATTTAGGTTGACCCCAACCACAGTCTAATGCTGGGTGATTGGGGGCAGGTATTAGAGTTCAAGTTAAAGGATAAAGGTCTGTGACTCTTATTATTGAACTACTCAAGGCTTACGTGAATCTCTATATGTGAATATTTTATTAATGAACGATAATAAAGTACAACTTCCGTGAAAGTCAAAACGTGTTAGTTGCTCAGTTGTGTCCAACTCTTTGTGACTCCATGGACTGTAGCCCACCATGCTCCTCTGCCCACAGAATCCTCCAAGCAAGAACACTGGAGTGGATAGCCATTCCTTTCTCCAGGGGATCTTCCCAACCCAGGGATCGAATCTGGGTCTCCTGCATTGCAGGCAGATGCTTTAACATCTGAGCCAGCAGAGAAACCCACAACTCCTGTACAGAAGTGCTACTAAAATTTGGATAAGATGACCAGTTCAATACTAAAAATAATAGCAGTAATTAATACCGTTTCTCAATTACCCACCACGTGTCATGCATTTTATGTATCTTATCCCATTAAATCCTTTCAAGAACACTGTGAAGTCAGCTCTGTTTTATGAGGAAGAGAGCTGGGACGGAGGTTAAATAAGAGACCCAGAGTTTTAACCTGGCTTTAACTGGGCCTTTATTCTCGATCACTGGGCCGGTGGGAGTGCACAGCGGAAGCAGCCTGTAGTCCCATCAAATGACCAAGTGTCAGGAAAGACACTTTTAAGGGGGAGAAGTTTTAGTCGTTTGCACATGTTGTAGCCTTCACTGGAAGGAGCACAGAAGCCAGGATTCAAGTACGGACTAGAGAAGGGAGACCAGAGACACAGAATGAAGCAAAGCATGTGTGAAAGAATGAAAACTGCCTGTCCTGTCAGTCTGAGAGGACTCCCTGGTGGCTCAGTGGTAAAGAAACCGCCTGCTAACGCAGGTGACTCACGTTCGATCCCTGGGGTGGGAAGATCCTCTGGAGAAGAAAATGGCAACCCACTCCAGTATGGCTGCCTTGAAAAATCCCAGGAACAGAGGAATCTGGTTGTCCATGGGGTCACCAAGAGTTGGACATGACTTAGTGACGAAACTACCACCACCGTCAGTATGAGAGCTCTGTTTGGGAAATTAGGGAGAGATGAGGCCAGGAGCTGGAGGGGAGTGGACAAGTGATGAATAGCCTGAAATGCAGGAGAGGCAGATCTGACCCCTGTGGTTTAAGGATCTCTGTTCTGACAGTTAGAGGTCCTGGTTTTGTTCATTTCCAGGGCCTGGAATCCTGACATGGGAGCACAACAGCCTGGTTTAAGAGCAAAACTCTGGAAATGGAAAACATGGCGTGAATTAGGAGTCAGAAAGTTGACAGAAGAAGCACTAGGTATAACTGGGTGACATCACGTAAAGGACAAGGGGAGAAAGAAGCCAGCCCCTGTCCACTGCCACCTCTGATTCCACACTGGACAGAGGTATTATTTTAATAATACTGGAAACTGAGACCCACCAAAGTCTACAGCGCTGCTTTCCATGTTTGTCAAAGACAAACATTGGGGGTTAATGGACAGTCTGTCTGGGAACAGGGAACTGGACTAGATGGTCTGAGAGAATGCCATCCAGGTGTAGAACTGCCTGCCTCCATGAATACAGCAAAGAGACCTCTCTGCTCAAATCAGAGCCAGCCAGAATGCAACAGTCAGGCATCTGAGAAGCCTTTCAGAGGAGTTTTGCAGTCGTCCCCTACCCCATCCTTTTCCAGAGCAATGGTTAATCCCTCATGAAAAACACTGGATGTGTAGCCTCCTTTTCCTTGGGCACCATTGTGTTTTTCTGCAGCTTAAGTCAGCCTCCGTGTTCACAGCTAACAGTCGGTGGCCAGCACACTGCTGCCAACCACACGGCTGGCTAATCAGTGCCTATTATGCTCTAGAAAGTTGCACTGATGTGGCTCTTAAAATTTTTCCACCGACACACCTACCATCTGACACCGTACAATTAGCTCTGCTCTCTTGGAGCCCATGGTAGCGGCAACATTACCACATCAGAGAAATCATTATTTGAGATTTGGAGCACCCCGCGTACACACAGAGTTCCTCTGCCCTTCTACAGCAAGGGATTGAGGGTGTTAGTCTATATTGTCCAAAGGTGTTAATTTTCCAGAGCATTTTCTGTTAAAACCATGGTGCTGTATAGTCATCTGATTCATTGCTATTTACCCCACTGGGAAATGTTACCCCTTCTTGGTGCTGAGGAAATGGTACCTTGCTGAGCACTGCATTGTATGTTTGACTGGAGAAGACTATCTGTTTGGGGACCTGTGACATTTCAGTTCACCACATAATCATATAGAAAACCTCCAGGGCATCTCTGACTAAACTACATTCTCATGTCTAATCCCCAGGCTAATATCTCCCACTCACTACCTTATACACACAAAGACACACAGAGACATACACACACATAGAGACATGTGCTCAGACCACAGATACACGCACAGATACACAGACACACAGAGAGACACGTGCACACAGATACACACAGAGGCACAAACACATCAAGACACAAAGACACACAGACACAGGCACTCGAACTGACACACAAATAGACGCTCACACACACAGATGCCAGGCTCAAATCCAGTTCAAAACAGGACAGAAAGGACAGTACTATGAAGGTAAACTCCTAGAAAAAAAGTCATTGACACTTAAAGGTCTCCAACTTCAAAGCAGGCAAGAAACTGGGTATAAATGTTATGAAGAAATTCTAATATGTAAAAATATCAGGGCTCATGACATACTATGTATGTGGTTTTGAACAATGAGAACAGAGCATTAGAAACCTGCATTCTTAGACTATTCTAGATACATGCTTCTCAGGGGCATGGGGAACAGCTGCTGGTCAGCAGGCTGAAATGAAAGCTTTCCTGAGATGTGAACTAAACCACAGTGCTTCTCAAGCGTAATGTTTTTGGAGGAGGAGGCAATGTGCTCTGGGAGCCCTGTTTACACACTGAGTATTCCCAGCGGTGATGCAAAGTAACTAGTGAGGGGCAATCAGGAGGGACGGGGAGGGAATTAAAGGTTCTAGGATAATGTAAGACATCCCCTCTGGTGCTGATTTTATAACCAGGGAATAAGAACAATACCACCTTTCTCCAGTCTGTGTTTATCCATCTGTAGTCTCAGGAACCGACACCGCTCTCCTGCTGCAACTTCAAAAAGAAAAAAAAGAAACACCCTGAACCTTCAATGCAAAAACACTTCAATAGCTGTTTTTTGTTATTGTTTTGGTGATGGTGGGGCCTCATTTTTTTTCTACTTCAGTTGCTGCTCTGAAACCTGCCATATTTATTGGGAAGTGCCAAGGGAACAGTTACTGCTGAATTTCCAGCTGGAACTTTTAGGAATGAAAATGTCCCAGTGCGCCAGTACTCATGCTATTTCTAGTTTTGTTTTGAATCAGATTTGACTAAGAATGTGGACTTTCAGGTTCTGGCAAAGAAGAAAAATATGTAAGGAAGGAAGAAAGAGATCTTTATATTTGAAACTTTGAAGAAGGCTTTCCAAAGACTTACCTATTGCTTTGGGGTGGGAATTGGTGGCTGGGTCAGGTAAAGCTCTATTGACTGTTTTATATGATTTTAGAAGTGTTTCTAATAGACTTGTTTCCTATGTAAGTGAGGCTTCAGAAATTTCTCTGATTTCCCTGTTGTCAGTAGCATACATTTATATATTAGAGTATATTAAAGCACAGGAGATTTCTTTTTGTTCTTTTATGTGGACTCTCTCAATGCAAAAGCAAACCAGCTTGAAGAAAATAATGGAATGTGAAGACCTGACATCAATGTCAGCGCATCTTCTAATGAGCTTTAACCATGGCGAACTGCCATACCGACGAGACCACCTGCTCCAGGCAGACAGACGGAGACCCTACAGGGGTCATGGCTCCCCTTGTAAAGAAAGCTGGAGTCACATACGTACACAGTTTTGGCAGGAAAAAACAACACCAAGGCACTGACACTTCACAGAAGACAGTAGTGACTTTGTTAAAGAAACGTCAGCCCTCCCAGCTCCCCGACTCCCTCTATTCCCCATCACCTCTCTGAATGGGCAGCCACATGTGTCCTTCCTTAAGCACATTTCTCTAAGAAGAATAGGATGGAGAATTAGCATTCTCAGAGGCTCTGGCAATCATGTGGGTGGAATAAGCTGAGTACTTCGGCGAACAAAAATAAAACCCAGAGCAGTGCTTCTATTTGGGTCTATAGTCTCCTAATAGCAGCCATACAGTAATGTTGAATTTTGGATGATCAGAGATAGCTGAAAAAGGGGAAGACAGTGACACCAAGAAAGAGGTTAGATGAGAAAAAAAAAGGGGGCACACTGGGTAAAAATTCTATTTTTAGGACAGTGGATGGGTGAACTACACTACAAGGAGATTCTTAGGAGATATACTTAAGGAAGAAAATTTGTAATTTTAGTGGAATAAAGATATGCTCTGTCTCCTAGCAAATATGTTAATAAAATTCACATTAAAATGTGATTACAGAAGGTGGGAAAATAGATTACTCTTTGTTCTATACAAAGCACGGCTTTATTTTTATATTAATGTTTGAAGTTCAAAGACATTAAAATCCATTTTCATTTGTTCTGGAAGTCACATTTTTGATTATTAGAAAAGTTTTGGCTGCATTTGTTATATCAATAAAAAATAGATAAATTCATTCACTAACCCATTCATTCATGTTTGTCCCTTCATCCATGTCTCCTCTGTGGGGAGAGGAGATCCTGCAGACCATTTACAATTCATGGTTCCCACAGAATAAATGGCTTTAGGATTCCTCAGTCGTGTGACAACCAAAAGCAGAAAATAGAAAACAAAGAACAGGATTTCCCGGATAGGAGTCCACCTGCCAATTCAGGGGACACAGGTTCAATTCCTGGTCAGGGAGGATCTCACATGCTGAGGAACAGCTAAACCCACGAGCCACAATGACTGTGCCCTTGTTCTAAAGCCCACAAGATGTAACTACTGAGCCCACGAGCCACAACCACCGAAGCCTGAGTGCCTAGAGCCCATGATCCACAATGTTGGAGGCCACCGTGATGAGAAGCCTGGGCAATGCAACTGCAGAGTAACTCCACTCTCCGTAACTAGAGAAAAGCCTGCACACAGCAGTGAAGACCCAGAACGACCAAAAAAATTTTTTTAAGAAAAGAAATAATAATAATAAAAAGAGAACAACAACCTCAATTCCAAACATTCTGGAGGAGAAAGGACAACTCCACCTCCCCGCCCCCATGCCTGCCCGTCCCCGCTCCATCCTACCCCCACTTCCAGGTTGAGAACTCTCAAAAGAGGCTGTGGATATAAAACAGAAATATATGGGAATGGGAAAGAACAGTCAGGTGGAAAAATAAATGGGCCTGTGTAATCATTTCATTGATGCATCGCCACCCAGTCTTGTCATTTATAAAACTTCTGTGCGATAATCAGTTCCGAGCTCAGCTCCTTTTCCGTGAGCTCAGCCTGGAGCTGTGCTCCCAGTCTCAGTGTGAAGGCGTGTACCTGCCAGACAGCTAGAGCAGCAGAGGCCTCCTCGTGGCACTGAGTTTGCAGGTCTAGCTGCTTCCACCTGATGCTGCAGGAAGTGTGTCCAGGTAGGTGGCATGTGTGGGTGATTTGGGGCGAAGCTGGGCTACCTCATCCTGTGCCCCGCTGGCTGAGGAACTCCTCATCAGAGAACTAGCAGTGACTCTCTCCGGCTCTGCTAGCTGCTCACGTTCCACCCTCCTGTCTAGACTGGGTTTCCCCTCCCTTGTCAGCATCTGTTCATCTCTGCCCCTGGACGCCCTGCCCCTTAGACCCATAGGAACAAAGGAGGCCCTCTCACCAGGCTAGAAGTGACTAAGGAGATATGATGGCACATATCATGCACCATTTTGGATTGAATCCTTACAGGATAATGATGTTAGAGAAAAGCAAGTACGATCTGAATAAAATCTGGAGTTGAGTCTGTCATCATTCACTGATCCAATGTTGGTTTCCTGGTTTTTATTTTTAAACTATATCTTGAGAATCCCTTGGACTGCAAGGAGATCCAACTAGTCCATTCTGAAGGAGATCAGCCCTGGGTGTTCTTTGGAAGGAATGATGCTAAAGCTGAAACTCCAGTACTTTGGCCACCTCATGCAAAGAGTTGACTCATTGGAAAAGACTCTGATGCTGGGAGGGGTTGGGAGCATGAGGAAAAGGGGACGACAGAGGATGAGATGGCTGGATGGCATCACCAACTCGATGGACATGAGTTTGAGCGAACTCCGGGAGTTGGTGATGGATAGGGAGGCCTGGCGTGCTGCGATTCATGAGATCGCAGAGTCAGACACGACTGAGCGACTGAACTGAACTGAGCTGACGCCATGGTAATGAAAGATGTTTACCTGAATGGAAACTGGGTGAGCATTCTAAGAGAACTTGCAGCACTATCATTGCAACTTTTATGTTGCTTTATTATTCCAAAATAAAGACTAAGATATAACTAAGGAGATTATGGAACAAAGCTTGGTGTGGAGGAAAGGACTGCCATAGAGTGGGAGAGAGAGGAGGAAGGGTGGTGTGATGAGTTTAAATGCAGAGTTTCAACAAGAGGGCTATTGCCAACAGTCTGAGAAGGAAATCATGTGAGCCTATGTTGGTGTGTGTGTGTGCGTGTAACAGAGAGACAGAAAGAGGGAGAGAGAGAGGATGTATACACACATGGCAGGTTACGTCAGAACAAAGATGTTTCTTGTCAGCTGCTACAAAGAGCTATAGATACATTTTGTAATAAAAATGAAATATAAGTCATTGCTTCTATTTGGTTGTATTACCTCTAACAAGACAAATTCAGTTGTTTTAAAGCTTTTTAAAAGAAACAACTTCATCTGATTTGGAGAGAACACTACAGATTTGGCATTAAACAGAAAAACACCTAAATTCTGATCCTCAGTCAGCTCTTAGCTCTGTAATCTTGATCTAATCAATTCAGTAGGACCAGTTTTTTCCATTTCTAAAACAAGCAGATTGAAACAGAATGCCTTTGATTTCTGAGATAGCTATCAGATATGTTGCAATGAAATTACTACAATTGGCAAATTATTGGATTAGAAGATGATTAATCAGTTTCCTCCTGGGCTTAAGGAGAGAATTAATAATTTGTTGAGTACTTACCATTAAAAAAAATTTTTTACTATTAATGATTTTTTTTTATCCTATGAAAGTGACACTGGCCTAAACAGCATAAAATTACTTTATTAACAAGAATTTCATCTTAACCTTTGCCGTCTTATAAAATTTCTATGACTTTCAATATGAAGATCAGTGACTTCAGCATTTCCAAGCAATGAAACTTGCTTTGTAACTATGAAATTGTTTATAGTACTAAATGTGTTTGTAAAAATACTTGGAATGAATTAAGACTTCTGAAAAAGAAATCAACCAGGAAAAAGTTAGATGGCCCTTTTTGCAATAGATGTTCACTGATTAAAAACAGCTGAAATGTGGATGAAATTTTTATAAACGTGCATTAATGTTATGTATGTTTATGAACTATTACTAATACACATAAGGTATTTATTTGTTAAGGCAAAAATGAACAATTAGATCCATTTAAGAAACGCCCAAACTGAGAAATTTGATATAATTTTGGGGGGACAGGATACCAAGTAAATGAAAATTTTCCATAATTTGATTATATTCATGTATTTCTATCCTGAAGCAAGTGTGATAATCACGTTTACACTTCTCTGCCACATGCATTTCCTATTGCTTCTAGCTCCTAAATAATTTTCAATTAGAGTTTCTTTTGACATTACAAAATACGCTTTATTGTAATTAAAAAAAATATAGATTGATCCATGTAAATATTTACTTTTTAAAATGTATAGTACTGTACTGATGAGCACTCAATGGCAATTTATATCATTTTTGTATAATAGAATTCATCCCCACAAAGTATAACACTAGATGTCACACTAGAAATCTGACTGTAGATTGTTTAAAATAAAAGCTCATTATTAGCCCAGGGCACATAAGTAAACACGATTGCTATTGAATTTAGTTATATTTTAGGGTCATAAAGGAGGCCCTGGGAAGTAACACAAAGAAAATCTTTGCAAGTTGCACATTGCAGTTTTCTCAGTAATTTCTACCATCTGTAGAAACTGTTGGAGGGAGAGAGTGCTTTGGCCTTGCCTTATATATTAGAGTAGTAAATCCAATTCTGATCTGTCAGAAACCAGTGAAGCTCATTTCTCCTCAGCATTTATTTGGCTCTGTTTCAATCTGTGCCTTTATCGAATAGCTTCTTCACTTTTAATTTTATGAAATTTAGAATGTTGAAAGCCTACATCAAGCATGAAAGAAGAAAAAATTGTGTATGATTACAGCTCAGCAGAACACACTAAAATTTGCACATGATCTGAAAAGAGAATTTGATATTTGATTGACTTATTCTGACGATTTTAGAGAAATAGAGAAGGCAATGGACATCTCAGTGGGGGCCATGTCCTCATACCCCATTTTAAATTAGATCTACAGAAATATTCCCATAGATTCAATTTCAGGATAACCCATTGTCTAAGCGCAGCTTTCTGAGCCTTCTCTCTTCGTTGCATCCCATTCTGTTCTTTAAGCATTAAACCAGTACTATCTTGAGAATCTTCCAGGTACTAATCAAACAAGACGGAAGCTGTTGTCCCTGAAAGATGCATCCCTACGTGTCCCTACGGTGTCTTTTAGTCACTGGGACAGCCTTAACTTTTACTTTAACGTCTATGATCCTTATGATAAATGCCACCTGAATAGAATGACAAGAAAAGCAAAGAATAAATGAAACATGGAAATAAAGAAGCATCTTAAAGGTTTCTAAAAAGACTAAGCAATATTTTTGCCTTTAAAAAAAAAACAAAAAACTATAACAACACAACTCACAGTCCCTTATCTTCCAGGCTGTTATTTCAGGCCACTGAGCCATGTTGCCTCTCTGAATAAGTGGACAGAGATTAGAATTGCCTTTTCAGTGTGATGCGATTTTGGAAAACATATTGAATCTAGAACAAAGAAGCAATGGTGCCTCTCTAATTGATCTTGTTACCAGCACTCCTTCAATCAGAGGGCAATTGCTTTTCTCTCATGGAAAGGCTATGCAGAGAGTCCTTTCTAATGCTGGCAGAGCATAAAGATATAGCTGGTTTCAAAGATAAACGTAAAATTCCTGATCTTATATACACACATGCCCTGAATGTACAAGAAAGTTTCATTTCAAAATTAACTAGATTTTAAACAGCAGAGAGTGAATGTAGCAGGCAAATATGAAAAAGAAATGAACGCAAAAGCAATACCATTGGGATGTAAGTATTTTGATATATTGAAATACATTTGGCAAGTAAAGGTAGTTGCTCAAGTTTTCCCCCTGATATTCTAGAAATAGTGGTTTCTTTAACAGGACAAAGAATAAAGAAGAGTAACCATCACACACAGTGGCTTTCCTGAGCCTGAAACTAGGATCTGTATCCTCAGAGTCAGTGTTTTCCAGAGGGTACACCAAATAACCTGACATTTCCATGAATTCTCAGTCATCAAGGCATCATCTCTTAGTTTCAATTTTCTCTCCTGAGGTAGATAGATGGAATTCTTTACTACCCTCAGAGCATTCCTTATCATACGTAGTAACACTAGAACCAAAGTGCATGTATTTGATTTTGTGAGAAAGAAGCTTCACACTCATTCTATAGGGGATTTGATGTTATACTTCTTATAAACAAATGTACACCTCAGTTAGCTAGATTTCATATTTGTTTTCCAAGTCTATGATGTGTAAATTATAAGGTTAAACATTCCGGAGGCAATAATTTTATTATCATTTCAAAAGTACACATTGTTACAAATAAGCCTGTGATTTACTTTCTTCTGTTTTCTGCATAATAATAATGTTTTTAGTAATAAAAATATGTATCCTCCATATAAGAAGCACTTTTCTAAACTAGATTCCCATCAATGGGGTTGACCCATAAAAGTTTTAGCAACATTTTTATAAAGTTTAAGATGTATTTGCTTCTGTTACTGTACAAAAAACAGACTACCCAAAAATTATAATGTGCTTTGGTAATTTTTGATGTTTAATGACAGTGGAAACTCAGAAAAAATATAGGAATTTTTCTTAATACTGGACAAATGTCCAGTGCACTTTCTCTCTGTGTTCCATTCCATTACATAAATGCTACTTTGACTTGGAATTGAACAAAATTCAAAGTATGAAAAAAATGTAAGAATTATACTTCGAATCCCTCAACTGAGCTTACTAAGACTCAAAAAATTCATTCACAAGGCCTCCCGGATAAAAGATAAATAGTACTTTGGTTCAGCAATCATTGCTAGATGAAACAAAGCATCACTTCAACTGAAATTGCGCCCAGAGATAAAATACAGTGTTAAATATTACACAAATAACAGGTTTCTCTAATCCTATGTTGCCTCCTCTGCTGGTCTGTGATGACACTGAGGATATACAGTTGGCTAGACTGCAGTGGTCACCATGGTGGTTCTCCGTGCTCCTCAGCAGGTGGACTGGTTTTGCTCTTTGAGGGCACACGAGTGTGCTTCCCTGATCCTGTGAAGTGCAGTGACCATGTGCCTTGTTTTCACAATGAGATGAGGGCACTGACAAATAATTCTTGGACTCCCCCTTCTCCTGGGCCAGGTTGTGCCCGCACGTGTTAGTAGAGAGGGATGACAGGGAAACCAGATGGAGAAGCTCAGTTCTAGAGACCAGGCCTGAGACGGTGCAGCAGGAGCAGGAATACACCTTTACTGTGGTTAAGCCACTGAGATTTTTGTTTCCTTCATTGATTCCTTAATACAGCATACCTAGCTATTCCGATGGATAGATATCTATTGCCTTAAATCTGCATGTCTGCTAAGTCACTCCAGTTGTTTCCGACTCTTTGCAACTCTGTGGAGTGTAGCACACCAGCCTCCTCTGTCCATGGGGATTCTCTGCGCAAGAATACTGGAGTAAGTTGCTGTGCTCTCCTTCATGGGATTTTCCCAACCCAGGCATCCAACCTGTGTCTCTTATGTCTCCCGCACTGGCAGGCAGGTTCTTTACACCAGCTCCTCCTGGGAAGCTTGTTGCCATAAATATATAGCTCTAAGAGAAAAGCAAGCTTGGACAAGCAAACCCCTCTGATGTCAACCCATGAAGTTCGTTCTCAAGGGGAATGGGATGTCTTTTCATGGTCTAAAATATCACTGAAAGGTATTTATGAGGGCCTTGATGACCACAAGGAAATGTGTTTCTGGTTTACAGAGGGCAAAGAAAGATGCCATCAGTTCATTTCAGTTCAGTCGCTCAGTCCTGTCTGACTCTTTGTGACCCCATGGACTGCAGCATGCCAGGCTTCCCTGTCTGTCTTCAATTCCCAGAGCTTGCTCAAACTCATGTCCGTCGAGTTGGTGATGCCATCCAATCATCTCATCCTCTGTTGTCTCCTTCTCCTCCTGCCTTCAATCTTTCCCAGCATCAAGGTCTTTTCAAATGAGTCAATTCTTCGCATCAGGTGACCAAAATAATGGAGCTTCAGCTTCAGCATCAGTCCTTCCAGTGAATATTCAGGACTGATTTCCTTTAGGATTAACTGGTTTGATCTCCTTGAAGTCCAAGGGACTCTCAAGAGTCTTCAACACCACGGTTCAAAAGCAGCAATTCTTTGGTGCTCAGCTTTCTTTATAGTCCAACTCACATCCGTACATGACTACTGGAAAAAAATATAGCTTTGACTACATGGACCTTTGTTGGCAAAGTAATGTCTCTGCTTTTTAATATGCTGTCTAGATTGGTCATAGCTTTTCTTCTAAAGAGCAAGTGTCTTTTAATTTCATGGCTGCAGTCACCATCTGCAGGGATTTTGGAGTTCAGTAAAATAAAGTGTCTCATTGTTTCCATTGTTTTCCCTTCTACATGCCATGAAGTGATGGGACCAGATGCCATGATCTTCATTTTTTGAATGTTGAGTTTTAAGCCAGGCTTTTCACTTTCATCAAGAGGCTCTTTAATTCCTCTTTGTTTTCTGTCATAAGAGTGGTGTCATCTGTGTATCTGAGGTTATTGACATTTTCCCCAGCAAACTTGATTCCAATTTGTGCTTCATTCAGCCTGGCATTTCTTATGATGTACTCTGCATATAAGTTAAATAAGCAGGGTTGCAATAAACAGCCTTGACATACTCCCTTCCTGGACATAGAACCAGTCTGTTGTTCCATGTCCAGTTCTAACTNACATTTTCCCCAGCAAACTTGATTCCAATTTGTGCTTCATTCAGCCTGGCATTTCTTATGATGTACTCTGCATATAAGTTAAATAAGCAGGGTTGCAATAAACAGCCTTGACATACTCCCTTCCTGGACATAGAACCAGTCTGTTGTTCCATGTCCAGTTCTAACTGTTGCTTCTTGACCTGCATACAGATTTCTCAGGAGGCAGGTAAGGTGGTCTGGAATTCCTGTCTTTTTCAGAATTTTCCACAGTTTGTTGTGATCCACACAATCAAAGGCTTTGGTATAGTCAATAAAGCAGAAGTAGATGTTTTTTGGAACTCTCTTGCTTTTACTATGATACAATGAATATTGGCAATTTGAATGGATGTATGGAAATTTGAAAGATGCCATAGTAACAGCAAATTGTTTTATAAACCATAAAGAAACTCATTAGCTTTTTGTCATCAAGGTCCTCATATATACCTTTCAGTGATATTCTAGAACATGAAAAGACATCCCATTCTCCTTAAGAACAAAGTTCATGGGTTGACATCAGTAGTGTTTGCTTGATCTGCATAATAGAAAATGTCCAAACGTGCTTTTCTCTTAGAGCTATACATTTAAGGCAATGGGCTTCCCAAGTGGTGCTTGTGATAAAGAATCTGCCTGCCAATGCAGGAGATATAAGAAACACAGATTGGATCCCTGATTGGGAAGATCCCCTGGAAGAGGGCACAGCAAATTACTCCAGTATTCTCACGCAGAGAATCCCCATGGACAGGGGAGCCGGGTGCACAACGGTCCTTAGGGTCAATTTACTGTTATTATGGAATCTTTCCTGGGGCTTCCCTGGTAGCTCAGATGGTAAAGAATCCACATGCAATGCCGAGACCCCAGTTCAATTCCTGGGTTGAAGATCCCCTGGAGAAAGGATAAACTACCCACTCCATTATTCTTGGGCTTCTGTGGTGGCTCAGATGGTAAAGAATCCTCCTACAATGCTGGAGACCTGGGTTCCATCCATGGATTGGGATCTCCCAGAGAAGGGAATGGCAACCTATTCCAGTATTCTTGTCTGGAGAATTCATGAACAGAGGAGCCTGTCAGGCTTACAGTTCTTGGGATTGCAAAGAGATGGACACAACTGAGTGACTTTCACTTCACTTTCACTTCACGGCATTTTTCTAAGATTTCTCAAAATCAGTATTATGGTATATTATGTAATTCCTCTGTTTCTTTCTCTCTCTTGTTTCTTTGATCTTCTCTCAGGAGCTTGACTGAACATACCTAAAGATGTATTGGGATGTGTTGCTATTTCTTTAGAAAGATAGTTGTGTAAATATGCAAATATTCAAATATCCACTGGAAAATCATTAGAAAAAGACAAACACAGGAAAAATGGTGATAAAATTGCCACATGATAAAAATCTACATCAGTTCAGTTCAGTTCAGTTGCTCAGTCATGTCCGACTCTTCTACATAGATGAATATAATTTTAAAACCGGAAGAAAAGGTTTTTCATTTGCAAATGAAAGCTTCAGTTCAGTTCAGTTCAGTTGCTCAGTTGTGTCCGACTCTTTGCAACTCCATGAATTGCAGCATGTCAGTCTTCCCTGTCTATCACCAACTCCCGGAGTTTACTCAAACTCATGTCCATTGAGTCGGTGATGCCATCTCATCCTCTGTCGTCCCCTTCTCCTCCTGCTCCCAGTCCTTCCCAACATCAGAGTCTGTTCCAATGAGTCAACTCTTCACATGAGGTGGCCAAAGTATTGGAGTTTCAGCTTCAGCAACAGTTCTTTCAATGAACACTCAGGACTGATCTCCTTCAGAATGGACTGGTTGGAACTCCTTGCAGTCCAAGGGACTCTCAAGAGTCTTCTCCAACACCACAGTTAAAAAGCATCAATTCTTCAGCATTCAGCTTTCTTCTCAGTCCAACTCTCACATCCATACATGACCACTGGAAAAACCATAGCCTTGACTAAATGGGCATTTGTTGGCAAAGTAATGTCTCTGCTTTTGAATATGCTATCTAGTTTGGTCATAACTTCCCTTCCAAGGAGTAAGTGTCTTTTAATTTCATGGCTGCAATCACCATCTGCAGTGATTTTGGAGCCCCCCAAAAATAAAGTCTGACACTGTTTCCACTGTTTCCCCATCTATTTGCCATGAAGTGATGGGACCAGATGCCATGATATTCGTTTACTGAATGTTGAGGTTTAAGCCAACTTTTTCACTCTCCTCTCATTTTCATCAAGAGGCTCTTTAGTTCCTCTTCACTTTCTGCCATGAGGGTGGTATCACCTGCATACCTTACAGAAGTCCTGTAAGATAACACAGGGAATACATTTCATATTTCTTACAGCTTTGCCTCTACTATATTTAATCCATGCAGCACTCAAATCTCTGCCTGCCAATGCAGGAGATACAGGAGCTGTTGGTTTGATCCCTAGGTCAGCAAGATCACCTGGAGTAGGAGATGGTATCCCATTTCAGTACTCTTGCCTGGAAAATCCCATGGACAGAGGAACCTGGCAGGGTACAGTCCAAGGGGTCACAAAGGTCTGTCATGACTTAGCAATTGAACATGCACGCACTCAAATCTAGAAATATTGCCTGTACTTTTTGCAAATGATAGTACTGCAGTGCAGAGTTTTTCTAACTAGCTCATATTGGAAATAAACATCACATTTGAACTTCACATTTGAGGCAGATCCCAAACCTCCAAGCTATATAAGCCATCCTCTCAGTCCTTGCATCCTGCCTGAAGAACATGGCTACAGTGTGTGTGGGCCTAAAGGAACCCCTGAGGATTACTAAATAACTTTTGAAAACTAATAAACTTATAGAAACTCATATTTCAGTAATTAACATACAATTTTAGAGCTTATTTCACTATGCTTCATGAATGAAATTTTAAGTTAATAAACCTAAATAGAATATTATCAATGGGTCAAATAGTTTCACAGATGGTTCAATGGGAAAATCTATCAAGTGTTTGTCATTTTCCATATTGTTCCATCAAAAATGGAATTTTTTTCTATAGTCAGATGCAAGTTGTTTTATGATTTGTTACCATTATATAAGCCATAGTGTGTTGTATTTTCACTAGCTCTTCTCCCATAGAGTATCTTTACATGTAGCACCAGGCAGAATTGTTGACGTCAGTGGGTAAATCCATCCAATGCTATATTATTTACATGCTGCTGCTGCTGCTAAGTCACTTCAGTCGGTCCGACTCTATGCGACCCCATATATGGCAGCCCACCAGGCTCCTCTGTCCATGGGATTTTCCAGGCAAGAGTACTGGAGTGGGGTGCCATTGCCTTTTCCATTATTTACATGAACTCTAAGGAAATCAGGTAGAGAAAAAAATGCATGCAGTCCCTGAGAAACTCTGGAGAATGTAAATATACCTCAGATGGTAAAGAATCTGCCTGCGTTGCAGAAGATCAGGGTTCCACTGCTTGGTCGGGAAGAACCCCTGGAGAAGGGAATAGCTACCCACTCCAGTATTCCTGCATGGAGAATTCCATGGACAGAGGAGCCTGGAGGGCTATGGGATCACATAGAGTCGGACATGACTGAATGACTAATACACACACAATTTAATCCTTGCATTACTAACTCTATTTGTTTTTTCATCATAACAGCTGCTATCCATCTGCAGGAATCATTTCCATTTTCCCTAAAATCGTAAAACCAAACGTAAAACACTTCTTCCCAAGACCTTCACTCAAGATGGATGGATCAGTCACAGTCCTAAGTATACATTTTCCCTCTCTGGTTTTACCTTGACTGATCTCTCTCTCTCTAAACATCCAACTATCGATGTATCTGTATGTGTCTCTCTAAATATCCAAATGCCTATGTCTTCTTATCTTTCTCTCTAAACATCCAACTGCCCATACATATCCGTATCTATCTAAACATCCAACTCTCTATACCTATCGGTCTCTCTAAATACCTAGATATCTATCTATACCTACCTATCTCCCCAAATATCCAACTATTTCTGTCTATCTAACCCTCTATCTATCTATCTGTACACATGCACACACACACCATTTAACACTTTACATATTGATATTATGAGGGAGGAAGACACAGAAATATTCATAAGAAATTTGCTTACAGAACAACTTGAGTGTCTGAAATCTGTAGGATTTCATGAGGAAAGTAAATTTCATTAAGGGAATTGCATGGGCAGGCTTGAACTCCCAGGCAAGAGTAAAAACTACCATCTACAGGCTCAATTTCTCTTTTTGGGAAAGCTTCAGCCTTGCTTTTAAGGCATTTTAACTGATTGAATCTGGCCCCACACACTATCCAGGATAATCTTACTTACTTAAAGTCAATTGCTTAGAGATTTTAATTAGATCTGTGGCAACACCGACATTAACACTTTATTGAATAACTGGGTACTGTAGCCTACCCAGGTGGACATATCAAAAAAGCAATCACAATGGAGTCTTATACCACATAGAGTTTGGCCACTTAAACTGCTTTCTTTATTTCCATTTTCCTTTTTCAGTAGGCTGACCATAATTATTACTCGGCTATAACAATGCTTAAAATGTAAGGAAGCCCAAATGTCAAGGAAATAAATATTGGATCATGCTTTGAACAATCTCAGTTGGGACTTTTCTTCCATTTAGTTAACCATCAGCTCTCTACTTTTCTTATTTTTGTGATGACAAACACACTCAGGTTTTTCCTTTCATATGTCTATTGCTTAAGGATTTAGTGACCTGTACATTTTTTATTGACCTTTTCATATTAATTCATTTAATTTTTAACTCGTCTTTATAATTTTACTTTCTCATACAGTAGAGCCCCCTTCTGTTCAAAACTACACAGGTACCTATAGTAAAAGACAAGAGAAGTCATCAAGTAGAAATAAAGAAGGAGATGGAAAAGTATGCTGAACATTTGTAACAAATTAAAGAGTCAATACTGTCATGAAGGTCTATGTGAAAAGTCATTTTCAGCAAGACTGAGTCATCAAAAAATTGAACCAGAACATGAAGAAAAACAATGTTAGAGAAATGATAGCTATGAAAGGTGAAACATAAAGAACTACCATAAAAGGTTTTGTTCGTTTAATTGATATAAGGGGGGAAAAAAAAACATTTGAGAAGAAGAACAATAGTCAAAAATCTAATGGATGCATAAGGCATAAATCAAAGAAAGATCTGTAAATAAAAATTGATAGGATTTATCATCTGCCCAAAAAGTCAATAAACTAACATGGATCTCCCCCCAAAAATCAACAAACTAACATGTAAAAATATATTTACAAAATATTTAAAGAGGCAAAGAAAGAATGCTATCAATAGCTATGTAGCAAAAACAGGTTACATCCAAGGAAACAATATTTGGCTGGTCTCTCAGATTTTATATAACATTAAATTTGAAAAAAAAATACAAATGGAAATTATCTGTAGTCTTTAAGCAAAATGAATTGGAAATAATATTTTAAACCTATTGGATTCCATTTTCCATAAATTCATGGAAAATAATGCTTTCCATGTATTGTCAACCTTTCCTTAAAATAAATAATTATAATAAAAATTGGAGATTTCTCATGGAATATGGCAGAGACAACCCAGAGTACAAAGTCTCCATTTTTCAAACTGATAAAATTACAATAAATAAATAAACTTGCAAAAATGTACCCCAGCAATAACAGATCAAATAAAGATTAAAATCTAATGTCAGATTTCTGAAACCATATTTGATAGAATAACTGGTTCTATGCTGTTCCCCAGTCTAGGAAAAAAACAATATATATATGTATGAAGTAACTATTTTCCTACAGAGCAAGACTGTGATCCTGCGGAGAAGGAAAACATGTGAGGTAAGTTTCATATCTGCCTTGATGCTTTCCTGGACACAGCAGAGGATTGCTGAGCCTCTATAGAATAGGGTGACCTCACCAGGATGAGGGTGCAGTGATGGGAGTACAGAGTCTAGGCTACTGAAAGTCTGTTATGGGATTAAATCAAGATTTGGTGGAATGATCTGGGGGTGATGTGGGAGTGGACATTTGTGTAGGGTACATAAATTCAGTTGACCCAGTGAAAATGACTGCCTGGGAAATTATGACCGATCTGCAGATCACGGGGGGCAGGGGACTGTCCTTTTTCTTGTTGACTCAGAAGATTAATGATGTGACTCATGGTCAGAATTGGCTGACCTCAAGTTTGTGGGGAAAAATAATGTACACCAGTGGTTCTCAAAGGGTGGTCACCAGGACAAAAGGACTGTGTAAACTGTGAAATATTAGAAATGCAAATCAGTGGGTCCCAGCCCAGATCTACTGAAGCAGAAATTCTGGGGTTGGACCCCAGCCATCTGTGTCATAACAAGCCCTGCGGGTGACTGTGATGTATGCTCAAGTTAGAGAACCACTGGCCTCTGCAACCTCAGGGTGGCTACTGAGGTCTCTCTACTTATCTGTGGTTGTGAAAGGGCCTCTGAGGGACATCAAGGAGATGACAGCTGCTGGCAGCAGATCAGGAGACAGCAGTGGATTTCTTTATGGTCTTCAAGAAGGAAGTTTTAAAATACATCATGAAGGACCATCTATGTTAAAAAGCTTGCTGACATCCGCAATTTTGTTCAGCCATGTATCTACATGCTCATCTAGTTAAAATATTACTGTCACAGATTGAGGGCTGATAGCTGTGACATGCAAAACACTTCAGGTTGACACGAAATAGCCATCCATTTATTCAAAACATATTTGAACACATACTACATGTCAGATATTATAGGCATTAAGCACTGGGAATTTAACAATGTCAGTTAAAGAACCCATTATGTTCTGGAGGGGGGAAATAGAGTCATAAGAAATGATTACAGTACAACAGCAGGATTAATTACTATTTAAAAAAAGAGTGCAAGGTTTGTAATAAAGAGAGAGCGATATAAGGTGCCTGGTTGAATGATTCAAGTTTTTATACAGTAGTTTACCATTGAGTTAGATCTTCTGAAAAAAAAATTTAATTGAAGTATAGTTGGTATACAATATGTTATGGTTGTACAAAATAGTGATTCAAAATTTCAAAACGTTATAACCCATTTATAGTTATTAAAAAACATTGGCTACTTTACCTATGTGGTACAATATATCTTTGTAGCTTATTTTATACCTAGTAGTTTGTACCTCTTACATTCCCATCCCTGTATTGTTCCTCCCTGCTTGCCTCTCCCTACTGGTAACTACTTATTTATTCTCTGTATCTGTAAGTCTGCTTCTTTTGTGTTATGTTCACTAGTTTGCTGTATTTTTCAGATTCCACATATAAGTGATATCATACAGTATTTTGCTATCTTTGTCNAGTTTGTACCTCTTACATTCCCATCCCTGTATTGTTCCTCCCTGCTTGCCTCTCCCTACTGGTAACTACTTATTTATTCTCTGTATCTGTAAGTCTGCTTCTTTTGTGTTATGTTCACTAGTTTGCTGTATTTTTCAGATTCCACATGTAAGTGATATCATACAGTATTTTGCTATCTTTGTCTGACTTGCTTCATTTAGTATGATAATTTCTAGGCCCATCCATGTTGCTGCAGATAACAAAATTCCTTTCTTTTTTTATGGCTGAGTAATGCCTTCCAGTCCCCTATAATGAAAAGGACATCTTTTTGGGGTGTTAGTTCTAAAATGGTCTTGTAGGTCTTCATAGAACCATTCAACTTCAGCTTCTTCANAATAATATTTTCAGCATTCTTTTTTTGCATTTTTTTTCTTATTGTATATGGGGGTGTTGACTTCCAAATTCTTTACGTGTCAGATCAGAACCTACAAGTGTTTTTTTTTTAAGTTCTGTAAGCATATTGCATAGTACACATATGCACAGATATCTGTAGTATATATATATGTATAAAATAAAATAAAGACGTCTTTTGAGAATTCTGAACCAACACAATTAAACCTAGGTATGTGAAATGAAAGTCACTCAGTCATGTCCAACTCTTTGTGACCCCATGGACTATATAGTCCATGGAATTCTCCTGGCCAGAATACTGGAGTGGGTAGCCTTTCACTTCTCCACGGGATTTTTCCAACCCAGGGATCGAATCCAGGTCTCCTTCATTGCAGATGGATTCTTTACCCACTGAGCCACAATGGAAGCCCAAGAATACTGGAGTGGGTAGCCTATCCCTTCTCCAGTGGATCTTCCTGCCCCAGGAATTGAACCAGGGTTTCCTGCATTGCAGGCAGACTCTTTACCAACTGAGCTTTTGGGGAAGCCCTAGGTATATCTTTTATTTTGGACATATGAAGACAAATTAATCCCATTTTTACAGTAATGTTTACATAATGAGTATTTCTTGCTAACTCACACTAAATACCTCTCCTTGTTTATAATCAAAGTCTTGGAGGGATAAATATATTTTTCTTTGGGTTGTATGCATGCTCAGTTGCTCAGCTGTGTCTGACCTTTTGCACCCTGTGGACTGTAGTCCATGAGGCTCCTCTGTCCATGGTATTTCCCAGGCAAGGATACTGGAATGGGTTGCCATTTCTTACTCCAGGAGATCTTCTGGACCCAGGGATCAAACCTGCATTTCTTGTATTTCCTGCACTGATAGGTGGATTCTTTACCACTGAGCCACCAGGGAAGCCCTCAAATATATAATATTTATGTAATTTCATGCACTATTTTCTTCCTCAAGTCCATTATTCTGTCTACTAACTTCTCTGTGTGTTAGTTTGCTATGCTTCTCCTCCACTAAATAAAGTTAGACACCTATCTTGCCAGACTCACTCTGTCCTTCCTAGGGAATTCTTGGTAGTTCAGATAAAAGTGAGATAACTTCCTTCCAAGATCTCTGTCAACTCTGAAACTCCCATTGTCTGGCAACATCCCCACTTCTTTCATTCATATCGAGACATTTACAATTTCTAAGAAGCATCAAAGGATTTCCCCTTCCTTTGACTATAACTCAAAACCCTAAAAACATACTGTTTCTGGCCCCATATCCCCCAAAAAACATTTATCCTTTGAGCGTCTCAGGCACTTTTGTCTATCCTGTTGTTCTTGCTATTAAAAATATATCTTACGGTGCCTTTTGTCATTCTACGTGTATATAGACTCAATTATGTGTCGAGTAACTGAAGTGGAGGGACCATTTTAATCTAATTACATTGACAAGCCTCTGATCAAATAAATTAGCAGAAGCAGCTCAACTGACTGATTTGACAGAAAGTAAATACACATACTGATGTGGACGTTGACCCAGGTAACCCTATTTCCTCAACATAGGGTAGTTATCAACATGTTCTGGTTTAAATAAGCCTTAAGAAGTAGTTAGTTTTCTGTATTTCTCTTGTGTTAAGTGCCCTTTTAAAATCTATTCTGCATAATATATTCTCCAAGTGTTTTAAAGTTTGCAACAGTAGAAAAAGACACTTGATATTTCACTAATCTATGTTGTATTATGAAAGATTGTTAGTGAATGGAATTTTACTGCTCTAAGGGAAATGGTTAAGATGTCAATTTTAGCAGATGTGTAGGGTTTTTTTTTTTTTTTAGCAGATGTATAGTTTTTAGATCTTTTTTACAAGAAAGTTCAGGAATATGACATGAATGTCACATGATCTATGTTTCCCTGCATGTGCTTTATTTACTTCACTCTAAATCCTCATGTTGAAACATTTCATATCATAATTTTCATAAAGAAAACAAACTTTATTTTTATGTACCAGAAAAAATAACCTAGACCTAAAACAATATTTTTTCTTATTATCACAACGTTATAAATTCAAAGTAGAAATAAAGTCAGAAAACAGGGAGAATAAAAAGGTGAAAAATATTTTTTAATTTGTCAAGTTTTATGTAGATTTTGAGGTCATCAAAGATAGGGATTACATCTTATTCATTGTGAAACCCTCACCCAAGTCAGTTACAGAAGATAAAATTCTCAATGTATGTTAGTTAACCAAATCATTGCATTTTTATCTTTCCTCTGCTCTTATTGAGGGCGAACACTGTATAGCCCATTGATGTTCAGTTACACACAGCAGCTGTTAATAGTTAAATGTTTTATGTAAAGGTTTAAACTTATCCTGGCCTTGGTTAAACACGTGCTCTTTCCTCTACGCATGTATGCTAAGTCCCTTCTGTCATGTCCAACTCTTCATGACTCCATGGACTGTAGCCCGCCAGCTTCTGTCCATGGGATTCTCCAGGCAAGAACACGAGTAGATTGTCGTGCCCTCTTACAGGGGATCTTCCCTACCCAAGGATCAAGCCCGTGTCTCTTAGGACTTCTGCACTGGTAGGTGTGTTCTTTACCACTAGTGCCCCTTAGGAAGCCCTCTCTCCCCTATAACCTTTCCCATATCAGCACTTCTGGTTGACTGGCAGTGAGGCTGGGGTACAAAGTGGAGGCTCCAGGATCAGATAGCCTGAAAGCAAGTCCCACCCTTACATTTACCATGTGTGTGACTTTGGGTATATTACTTATAACTGCTTTTAGTTCCTCATCTGTAAAACTCAAATTATAATAATACTCCCTTTCTTATGTGGTGGTGGTAAAAATAATACATTTTTTAGATGTAAATCACTTAGCATTCTACCTGGCATATAAAAAATATTCCACAAGAAGTAGCTATTGTAAAAAAAAAAAAAAGCTATTGGGAATTCCCATTTTATTAAAAGGATCCTAAGTCTCTCAGTTAGCCAAGAACCAAATGTTAATCATTTATTAGCAGTTTGTCAACTGAGGGTTAGTTACATAGCAGAAATTCTACAACATCTAAATTAGTTAGGACTAAGCTAACTAAAAAGGCAACTAAGCAACAAAGAGTGAGAAATTTTATAAGAAAATATAATAGGAAGCTATGGAAACAGAAAACAGACGTGCCTAACATGTAGGAAGGGTCAGAAAACTATGTTCACTGAGAGTTTTTATCATGAATAGATGCTGCTGCTGCTGCTGCTGCTAAGTCGCTTCAGTCGTGTCTGACTGTGTGCGACCCCATAGACGGCAGCCCACTAGGCTCCTCCGTCCCTGGGATTCTCCAGGCAAGAACACCGGAGTGGGTTGCCATTTCCTTCTCCAATGCATGAAAGTGAAAAGTGAAAGGGAAGTCGCTCAGTTGTGTCCAACTCGTAGCGACCCCATGGACTGCAGCCTACCAGACTCTTCCACCCATGGGATTTTCCAGGTGAGAGTACTGGAGTGGGGTGCCACTGCCTTCTCCATGAATAGATGCTAAATTTGAATAGATGCTAAATTGTGTCAAATTATTTTTCTACTGCTATTAGGGTGACCATGTTTTTATTAAGCTTTTGGTAAGGTGAACACGTGTGCTAGGTTGTGTCTCTCTTTGTGATTCCACAGACTATAGCCCAACAGCCTCCTCTGTCCATGGGATTTCCCAGGCAAAAGTACTGGAATGGAGTGCCATGTCCCCCCTCCTCCAGGGAATCTTCCCATCCTGCCCCATGCACTGAACCTGTGTCTCCTGCATCTCCTGCACTGGCAGGAAGATTCTTCACCACTAGCCCCACCTGGGAAGCCCCTTTGGTATGGCGAATTACATTAATTGATTTTTTACATTGAATCACCACGGATTCCCTAACCAAGTCATGCTATATTATCTTTTCTATATAAGGCTTGATTCGCTAAAATTTTAGGAAAATCATGAAGGCTGTCTCCTTTGAATCATGGTCTGTCTTCTTTGAATGTTTCATATGATTTGGGTATCAAAGCAATGCTGGCTTCATAGAAGGAGCTGAGAAGTATTCTTTCCTTTTCAATTTTCACAAATAAATAGATGCAAAGTTTCTGTTATCTCTAATATTTGGTGGAATTTAATGAGTGAAGACTCGGTCCTGGAGTTGTTCTTATTGGAAGATTTTAAACTACAAATTCTATTTATTTAACACATATAAGGTATTTCAGTTATCTGTTAACTTTTGTATGAGCTTTTGTCCCTGTGGAGCTGAAATGTGACCACACTCCAGGCATATAGATTGTTCACCAATCCAGGTGCTCTCCAAACCCCAGAGTTTAGAGATTTTATGGAGACTTTATCACATATGCCTGATTAATTAATGACTCAATAGCCAGCCCTTCTCTCCTCTCTGGAGAAGGGGGTTGGGCTGGGTTACAAGTGTCTAATCATGGCTTGCTCTTTCTGGTGATTAGCTTCTCATGTTGAAGCTATCTAGAGGCTCCCACCTACCAGTTATTTCACTAGAATACAAAGAAAACAATTATCACTCCAGAGACTCCAAGAGTCTTAGAAGTTCTTGTGTCAGGAACCAGAATCAACAAGCGAACATTAGAACCACATATGCTTCTAGCGCTCCTATAATAACTACAGAAACTACAAGAGTTTTAGGAGTTCAGTACAGGAACTGGGGACAAAACCAAATATATTTCTTATCATGACACCATTTATAGAATGAGTAAAATTAAAGAAAGGAGGGAAGTCAGATATAGAATAGAATGAGTAGGAATATCACTTTTATCATCCCTGGAACTGGTAATTTGCTTTTTCGTTTTGGTCCTGATGAATCTCACTAGATATTTATTAATTTTATTGATCTTCTCAAGGAAAAATACATTAACTTTTTTTATTAGTTTTTAATTTTCTATTTAATTTGCTTTCTCTTATATTTCTTTCCTTTTAATGTACATAGTCTGGGTTTAAGTTGCTCTTTTCTTCTAGTTTTTTTTTAATGTGGGATCTTTAGGCATTTATTCCCAATAAGTACTGTCTCAGTTTCATCCACCAAATGTTAATATATGTACTATTTTCATTATTTCTGGTTAAAATATATCTGACTTACACCCCTCCTTTTTTTTGACCCATGGGTTATATAACAGTTTCCAAGTATTTGGGGAGTTTCAAAATAGCTATTATTGATTACTAATTTAATTTTGGTCATAGCACAAAATTTTATGGCTATATTCTTTTAAATTTATTAATACTTGTTTGATGGCTCAGACGATATGTTCTATTTGTAAAATTTATATGTGTACTTTAAAAGAATGAGTTTTCTGCTGTAGTTGAGTAGAAATGTTCTAAAACAATTCATTCCATTTAGTTGGTTGCTGGTTTTGTTCGGGGTCTTCTATATCTTAACTGATTTTTCTGTCTACTTAGCCTATCTATTATTGAGGGATAGGTTTTGTAATTTTACATCCATTGGATCATCGAAAAAACAAGAGAACTCCAGAAAAAATATCTACGTCTGTTTTATTGATTATGCCAAAGCCTTTGACTGTGTGGATCACAACAAACTCTGGGAAATTCTTAAAGAGATGGAATACCAGACCACCTGACCTGCCTCTTGAGAAATCTGTATGCAGGTCAGGAGGCAACAGTTAGAACTGGACATGGAACAGACTGATTCTACACAGGAAAAGGAGTACGTCAAGGCTGTATATTGCCACCCAGCTTATTTAATTTATATGCAGAGTACATCATGAGAAACACCAGGCTGGATGAAGCCCAAGCTGCAATCAAGATTGCTGGGAGAAATATCAATAACCTCAGATATGTAGATGACACCATCCTTATGGCAGAAAGTGAAGAGGAACTAAAGAGCCTCTTGATGAAAGTGAAAGAAGAAAGCGAAAAAGTTGGCTTAAAGCTCAACATTCAGAAAACGAAGATCATGGCATCTGGTCCCATCACTTCATGCCAAATAGATGGGGAAACAATGGAAACAGTGTCAGATTTTATTTTGGGGGCTCCAAAATCACTGCAGATGGTGATTGCAGCCATGAAATTAAA
>SJYA01001838.1:353996-369333 GCA_006410615.1 Neotragus moschatus | reverse complement strand
GCTGAGCACCGAAGAATTGATGCTTTTGAACTGTGGTGTTGGAGAAGACTCTTGAGAGTCCCTTGGACTGCAAGGATACCCAACCAGTCTACCCTAAAAGAAATCAGTCCTGAATATTTATTGGGAGGAGTGATGCTGAAGCTGAAACTCAAATACTTTGGCCACCTCATGCGAAGAACTGACTCATTTGAAAAGACCCTGATGCTGGGAAAGAATGAAGGCAGGAGAGAGAGGGACGACAGAGGATGAGATGGTTGGATGGCATCACTGACTTGATGGACATGAGTTTGAGTTGGTGATGGACAGGGAGGCCTGGCATGCTGCAGTCCATTGGGTTGCAAAGAGTAGGACATGACTGAGCAACTGAACTGAAGTGAGATTTTGTAATCACTGACTATAATTAAAATGTGTCCACTTCTTCTACCAGTTACATCAGTGTTTGCTGCAGATGGTTTGATGTTCTGTTATGGGATTGCTGTTGTTTAGTCTCTAAGTTGTGTCTGACCCTTGTGACCCCATGGACTGTAGCCCACCAGGTTCCTCTGTCTATCAGATTTCTCAGGCAAGAACACTGGAGTGGGTTTCTATTTCCTTCTCCAGGAAGGAAGAGCTTCACAACCCAGGAACTGAACCCATGTCTCCTGTGGGTTCTTTACTGTCCTGTGATTCTTTACCAGGGAAGCCCAGCACTTAACTTTTATACAATAACCTTATTGCTTTCACAGGNGGAGTGGGTTTCTATTTCCTTCTCCAGGAAGGAAGAGCTTCACAACCCAGGAACTGAACCCATGTCTCCTGTGGGTTCTTTACTGTCCTGTGATTCTTTACCAGGGAAGCCCAGCACTTAACTTTTATACAATAACCTTATTGCTTTCACAGGAGTTCAAAAACATACATATTCCACAGATTTTCAATAATAAGTAATTCCTTGTGGTGCAAATTTATAGAGACCTTGAAAGTCAAAATTTGTCTTGACTGATCTCTTTCTGTTTTATTTTGCTGTGTTGATTTTTACTCTGGATGGATTCTTCTGTATTCAGTTAACACCATCATGATCCTGAATAAAAAAATCTCTCTAAATTCCTGACTAACAGAAATATTGGGTAGTAGTGGTGTGGAATTAGGATGGGGGGTGAATGTGGAAAACATCCATAAGAAAGACAATAGATTGCTAAAGAAATCAGAACTTTACAATTTTATGAGACCTAGTCTCTAAGTTTGAGTTGAACTTAAGAAGTCATGGAGAAAATCACCTGGATACTAGCATATTCAATAAGTTAACACATAGTTAAATATTCAATTAAAAGCTCTCTTTACAAAGTGTGAATTAGAAGCATTATTTACAAACTGTCACAATGTATAATAGAACCTTGTGAAGGCTTACTGCTTGACAAGCTCTGAGCTTGATATTACTCAATTCACCTTGCTGATTCTCCAAGTAATGTGATCAGTAAGTAGTATTACTCATATATTACCAACAAAGACAATGAAAATAGGGAAGTTTATGTAATAAACTTGCCTATAATTACAGAGAGGAGGTGACTGAACTGTGATCAAAATGAAAATCAGTCTTATTCTAATATTAAAGTCAATATATAATTGTTAAAACAGATTTTTAAATACCTTCTTGGCAACAACAGCAAAAAACTTAAAAAAAAAAAATAACTATACCGTATAGATGTGTTCTTTGGTCCCCAGAATATCTGAAGTATTTTCACTGTGGAGATGCATATAATTCTAGCCTTTACAAAAAAAAAAAAAAATTCTAGGCTTTTGTTTTTCTAGGGCTTTGGCTCCTATCATTTTAAAGCTTTTTTTTTTTTTTTTCTTTTGGCTCAACAGTAGCATATATCTATGATTTTTATGATAACTTTGCCTCCTTTGTGACGATGGTGGATGCCCTGTTGGCATTTCCTATTTGTTCTTCAATCTACAAAGGTCAACATACTGAGATGACTGTTACAGATCTGAGGTTCACCCTTCATTCTGAAATGAATCATTTTCTATGTGTGATTGTTCACATTTTTTATTGAGGGGAACCTTATTTTTTGTAACTGCCTATGATTTTTTTTTCTTCTTTCATTCCTGTGTACTTAAAAATGCTTTACTGTAAAATCATACATTTCTCCCACTCAATTCATGTAATTTTTCTCTTTGAATCATTTCTCTTGCACCCACTTACTTTCTACATATAATTCAAGCTTTCTAAGCTTACCCTTAGTAATTTATTTCACTTATTAATTTATTTCTAGAAACACTTTTCTTTTTTTCCATCTAGTCAATTACGTTCATGCTGCCTTCCCTGCCTCCCAAATTTCCCTTCACGCTCCTCTCTTCATGTAATTTCCATCACAAAAATCATTAGTATAGGCTTGATTAGCCTAAGTTCACAAAAAAGTCTCTTTGCTCCCTGTGTTCTCCTGTTTTGTGTGAGTCAAAATAGTATGTCCTTGTATGTGAACAAATTCAGTTTAACATTCTATGTGTGCACATTTGATAAAGATTTCTCTAATTTCTCTCTAACTGTTCATTCTTTTAAAAAAGTATATCTTGTATGTAACCAAAGCAACTCAAAAGTTAGGTCATATTGTATATAATATAACACGTTCTGTTCATATGAAATCACCAGGCTTTTGTAATGTAAATAGGACTTCTAAAGCAATAGAGGAAATTAAGGTAGTTAGCGTGGTCTGTGCTTTCAGATGCTTTCAGTTTAGCAGAAAGTAAAACAGGACTAAAATAAATACAATCCTGGGCTGTATGAGTGTCAATAAAGGAATGAACAAACAAAGATAAGCATTTAAAAGAAGGAAGAATCCCAACAGCAATGGGCATCAGGGAATATCTTATGTAGGTGGTGATATTTGCGCTGTACCTGAAATTTAAGTAAGATTCTGACTGGCAGAGAAAGCAGTTTACAAGGAAGGCAAATGCACAGAGTCTGGGAAATATAGGAAATGTTCATACTTACTGACATACACAGAACAGTGCAGGAAGATTCTTTATCACCTGAGCCACCAGGGAAGCCCAAGAATACTGGAGTGGATAGACTATTTCTTCTCCAGAAGATCTTCCTGATCTGGGAATCAAACCGAGATCTCCCACATTGCAGATGGATTCTTCACCAGCTAAGCTACCAGGGCTCTAAAAAGTTAGTCACTCAGTTGTGTCCAACTTTTTGTGGCTCCATGGACTCTAGCTCACCAGGTTTCATTGTCCATGGAATTCTCTAGGCAAGCATACTGGAGTGGGTTGCCATTCCCTTCTTCAGGGGAATCTTTCCAAGTCAGGGCTTGAACTGGGGTCTCCTGCATCACAAGCAGTTTCTTTACCATCTGAGCCACACAGGGAAGCCCAACAGTATGGGAAGGAGCTTAAAAGGATAAAAGAGAACCATAGAATAAGGGGCCTTAGACAAGAAACCAAATGTGTGCATGCATGCCACGTTGTTGCAATCACGTCCAACTCTTTGTGACCCTATGGACTGTAGCCTGCCAGGCTCCTCTGTCCATGGGATTTCCCAGGCAAGAATACTNTACAGCCTTGACACACTCCTTTTCCTATTTGGAACCAGTCTGTTGTTCCATGTCCAGTTCTAACTGTTGCTTCCTGACCTGCATATAGGTTTCTCAAGAGGCAGGTCAGGTGGTCTGGTATTCCCATCTCTTTCAGAATTTTCCAGTTTATTGGAAGCCCTAAGAGACCAAATAACTCCTTTTAATTGGTAAATAATAGCTGTCACATTTAATAAAATCATTTGAAAATTTGAGTGAAAATTTACTGTGTCTTGTTTCATTCCTTCTCCTTATGTCATTTAAAGAAGGGAAGGGTTCAGAACCTCCCTCCGGTGGTTAAGATTCTCAGCTTCCACTGCAGGGGCCATTGGTTTGATCCCTGGTCAAGAAACTAAGATCCTGCCATGAAGTGTGGCACAACCAAAGAGATTAAAAAATAATAATAATAAAAGAAGGAAAGAGTCACCATAAGAAACATCACCTAGTGTCAGATAGTAATTTTCAACTAAGAGGGAACACGGAGGCCAATGTTTTGTCATGTTCAGGTCTCTCTGAGAGCTGAGAGCTTGGAGAAACTGACACTTAGGTGAATTATGCACTGTAGGTGGCCAGGAAAGCAGATTTACAAAAGTGAATGTGTAGGAATAGAGAAAAGTCCCTCTTCCAGTCTGAGCTGAGAATCTCTTGAGTGCTTCCGGAATATAGAACAGAAAGTAGCTAAAGAAGAATCTGAAATTACATGTGTCTATGTTCACATACTTTTATTATATGTTCGCCTGGAAAATCCCATGAACAGAAGAGCCTGGTAGGCTACAGTTCATGGGGTCGTGAAGAGTCGGACACGACTGAACGACTTCACTTTTACTTTTCACTTTCATGCATTGGAGAAGGAAATGGCACCCCACTCTAGTGTTCTTGCCTGGAGAATCCCAGGGACGGGGGAGCTTGGCGGGCTGCCGTCTATGGGGTTGCACAGAGTCGGATACAACTGAAGTGACTTAGCAGCAGCATGTTCACATACTTTTATTATATGTTCAAGTGTGTTTATGATTTACCATTTGGGAATGCTCAAACTATGCACCTCTGTGACTTTGTCACCACCTGGTGACAGGTTGGTAAACTTTTAGATTTATTTATTAGGTATTCATTTTTAAAATTGTGCGTAAAACTGTAAAACAGCAACACATATATGAGAATGAAATCTGAAATCTGTGGACCTGGTGTTCCTGTTACCAATGGAACATGAAGAAAGAGGGAGCATAATTTAACATGACACCCTTTCTTCATTATCTGGATCCATTTTCTATTGTTACCTTCCTTTCTATTGTTAAGAAATTTGCAAGGCAAAACCGAGGGTTACAGTGAAACAGAAGGTATTGTTTCTTCTTGTAAGTTATTAATAATTGGTTTGTAAAGATCAGGTCTATACATAAAAGCTAAGCTCATGCAGAATAGAGTAATCTCCAAAACAATTGACTATTGCTGAAAACAGGAAGCGATCAATGGGTAGAAAAGGTCAGAAAATCTTCATCAAAAGAAAGAGACTTGAGTTCGCATTTGAAGGAAAAGGATTTACACAAGTTTAGGGCTTTTCAAGGGAGAATGAATAATAAACTCATGGATGTGGAGATGTGTAACTAGACAAGTGTGAGATGCTGAATGAGTTGGGTTAAGCATGGGTGTTTTAAAATCATAGAAGGAAACGAGTTCATGTGAATAGCCCTCCAGTGAATGCCTCTCTAAGTCTTATTTAATGTTACTCCATGACATGTTTCTTTGCTCCTTCTGGCATTAAAAGGGAAGGGTTTCCATAACAAGAATCACCTAATGTCTGACAGTAATTTTCAACTAAGAGAGAAAATGGATTATTATTATAGGGTGTTATCTTTTATCATTATTATCATTATTATTATTATAAGGTGGTAACACTCAGTTGTGTCTGATTCTTTGTAACCTCATGGACTGTGGCCCCTCAGGCTCCTCTGTCCATGGAATTCTCCAGGCAAAAAAATTGGAGTGGGTTTCCATTCCCTTCTCCAGGGGATCTTCCCAACCCAGGGATGGAACCAGGGTCTCCTGCATTGCAGACAGAGTCTTTACCATCTGAGCCACTAGGGAAGCCTGACCTCTTTATATAGTTGTTTTACTATTTCTTTAATGCCAATTATCATGTTTTATGTTTATTAGCTAATTGAGCAATGTTTATTAAATTCAAGAAAGAAGGCAGCAAAGAAACGAATGAAGAGGAATAAATGAAATACCTCATATTTTAGAGGATCTGGACTAGCAAAATAAAACAAAAATATTGACTCACCAATCCTTTCCTTCTCAGGAAAGAATCTTGCTTTTGACAAGAAAGACAAATATAAGTATGATGAGGCCTCAATTTAAATTTTAATATCTATTAACTAGCACTAGTTGTTGTTGTTCAGTTACTAAGTAGTATCCAACTCTTTGTGACCCCATGGACTGCAGCACACCAGGCTTCCTTGTCCTTCACTATCTCCCAGAGTTCTCTTAAACTCATGTCCATTGAGTCAGTGAGCACGAATTAAGTAATGCTAATTAAGAAATAGGCATTGTGATGATCAAAAAGGCACTTGCAACTCTCCACTATTTATATGTTATTTCTACATGCGACTATGTCGATACTTGTCTGTAGAAACAACCTTACATGTGCCCCACACATGATGTAATTTTGTGTGCGTGTGTGTGCTTAGTTGTATCTGAATCTTTGCGGCCCCAGGGACTGTAGCCCACCAGTCTCCCCTATCCATGGGGTTTTCCTGGCAAGAATACTGCAGTGAGTTACCATTTCCTTCTCCAGGGATATTCCTCATCCAGAGATCGAACCCCCTGCATCTCTTGTGCTTCCTGCATTGGCATGAGGATTCTTTACCACAAGAGCCACCTGGGAAGCTCTTAATGTAATTAAAGCCCATCAAAAAAGGTCATCTAAAAAGAGACCTTTTTATGAGGAAATGCCTTAAAGTGCAGTGGGTTTGCATGAATATGTTAGGACCAAGGGCAAATAAGACTAAGCCTCCATTCAAAAATCCTACAAATTATAAAGAAGGAGTTTCCCTTTTCTCTCTTCTTAACGTTACATGTTTAATAAGACAAGCTGGGTGAGGCTGAAAGTAGCCAGTAGAACTTTGCAGAGTGTGAAAGTGTTAGTCACTCAGTTGTGTGTAGCTCTCTGTGATCCCATGGACTGTGGCCCACTAGGCTCCTCTGTCTATGGGATTCTCCAGGCAAGAATACTAGAGTGGGTAGCCATTCCTTTCTCCAGGGTCTCTTCCTGACGCAGAGGTAGAATCTTGGTCTCCTGCATTGCAGGCAGATTCTTTACTCTCTGAGTCACCAGAGAAACCCAGAACTTTGCCAATATTCTCACAAATATTCTGAATTCTCATTCTAAGATTGTAAGTAGTGAAGTCTTAGGTTCACAGTTTAAATTTTGTGGAAGAGTAGTACTTATGAAAGAAGACATTCAGATATGCTGCCTCCATTAGGAGGACATTTTATCTGTTCTTGGTTAGTGTCAAAAGATTACCACTGCATTTCATAGCAGTCAGCCAGCCAGTCTGCCTTCAACTGCATGGGGAGACTCTACCAGACCTTCCAAGGGGAGGTTTGCAGGAATATCTAATTACATGTCACTCTGCTCTCTCCCCTTTCCTTTCTCAAGAGTGGTGAGGGCGCAGAAAAGAGACAATTCATGAACTTTCGGAGAAGGCAATGGCATCCCACTCCAGTACTCTTGCCTGGAAAATCCCATGGACGGAGGAGCCTGGTAAGCTGCCGTTCCTGAGGTCGCTAAGAGTTGGACACGACTGAGTGACTTCACTTTCACTCTTCACTTTCATGCTTTGGAGAAGGAAATGGCAACCCATTCCAGTATCCTTGCCTGGAGAATCCCAGGGATGGGGGAGCCTGATGCAAGGCTGTCTATGGGGTTGCACAGGGTCGGACACCACTGAAGCAACTTAGCAGCAGCAGCAGCATGAACTTTATATAAACTACATATGGGCATGTGACATTCTATTTTTTATCACTATGGGGAGATGCCATAATGCTGTTTTAAAAAAAATTACTTTATTTTTTAATTTTTGGGCCACTCCTGGTGGCATGTTGGGTCTTGGTTCCCCAACCAGGAATCAAACCTGAGCCCCTTTCAGTGGTAATAGAGCCATAACCATTGGGATGCCAGGGAAGCCCCTGGCATGTGATATTCTTGAGGAGAAAGGATAGTCAGTTTATCATTCGCCAGGTTTCTAGAACACCAACTTTCCAAGCTAAACACATGAATTTTTTTTTTTCTGGCATTTTTATTTTCACCTTAACAATTGTAAAAGAATTCCAACTACAAAGGGAAGAAAAGCCAGGTTTTTGAAAATACATATGCCCTTCAACAGACTGCTCCTGCACACCCATTACTTGTATACTGAGGAACTGAAAGGCTTTATTAAGCTTAATTCACTGGACCTCAAACCATTCAATTTGAAGCACAGTTGCTAATTTTAAAGTCCAAAGACAAGTTCAATCCTTATTCTTTTAGAAGCACAAGTCTACAATGGCATAAAATAGGAAAAGGCAGTCTTTCAACTTTCCAAGTTGAGTTCTTAAATTTATAATGTGGAGCATTTTGCATCACATTGGGACAGATTATCTCATAAAATATAATTCTTTTCATAGAAAATAATTAGGAAGAATAATGCAATTGTCTACAATCGTTATCTTTTGAAGGGAAAATGAACAAAGAATAGACTCTAAGACTAAATAGAAACATCAGGTGGCACACTTTCTTTGGCATTTCCCACATATCTCCTATCTCTGCTAAACATGAAAAATAATCAAATTTGGTATTAGATATTGGAAGTGTGACATTAAAAGTCACATGTCATAAAGATGTCATTTTAAGTATAAATATATCCTATGTAAATCACAGAGTCATTCACCAAGACAGAATACTTTTTTTTTTTAACCCTGTTTTTTTTCTTTTAGCCGTGCTTCAGACTGTAGAAGAGTCTGTCTACAATGCGAGAGAACTGGGTTCAATCCCTGGGTCGGGAAGATCCCCCTGGAGAAGGAAATGGCAACCCACTCCAGTACTCTTGCCAGGAAAATCCCATGGAAGGAGGGAGGAGCCTGGTAGGCTACAGTCCATGGGGTCACAAATAGTCAGACACAACTGAGCACCTTCACTTTCACTTTCACCTCCACGTGGCACACAGGATCTTAGTTCCCTCACCAGGGACGGAAATCTGCGCGGCACAACCCCCATCCCCACCCCACCGCTGCATTGGAAGCAAGGAGTCTTAACTACTGGGCCACCAGGGAAGTCCTCCCTTCCTTTGCTTTAGAACAATAATACTTTTGAATGGACAGTGAAAGAGAGAAAGGTAGCCAAGAACCTGGCAGATAGAGTTTTTTTTGTACACCCTAAACGTGCAGACCAAGTCAAGCTAGGGCCTTTTTAATTCCAAAGTTTTACCACTTCATAGATCTGCCTCTCCTAGCAAGAAATATAGCTAATAAGAATGAGGTCATGACTAATCATATAAATGACAATATCCTTCTAGATTATTATTAATAGAATTCACAAGCTAATTTCAGCTCGTACTTAATGGGAAAGGGGGAAAAATGTAACAATGGTTCACGCAAAATAAAGAGATTTCTATTTCCTGTTGAGAATGACTCATTGGGAATACGATGCAGAAACCACACTATTTAAATAAATGTAGAGCCAATGCCTACAATTTTAAAATTGATTATAAAGTGTTCATTTCCAGCTGTGGAATAGAAGACTTTCCAGAGAGCTCTGGGTATAACTTTTCAAACTGTGGTTCTATTACAGAACTTTTGCTTAATATTTAAATTTAAAACAATTACAAGAAGCAAAGATAATTGTGGTATAACCTTGAAAAGCACACATAATGCAGTATGTTGCTATTGTTTAGTTGCTAAATTGTATCCAAGTCTTCTCAACTCTATGCAGTGTAGTCCATCAGGCTCCTCTGTCCATGGGATTTCTCAGACCAGAATACTGGAGTGAGTTGCCAGTTCTTTCTCCAGGAGATCTTCCTGACCCAGGGATCAAATCTTCATCTCCTGCTTTGCAGGTGGATTCTTTACCACTTAGCTACCAGGGAAGGCCCTCTACACTATGTAATATAATGGAAAGAAAATTAACTTTTTAAACATTAATGTGTGAGATATAAAGCCAGCCTCTGTAAATAGGTATTAATTAAAAACTTGAGGGAATTGTTGATGAAAATACACTTCATTTATTAAGACTGCTGCTGCTGCTGCTGCTGCTAAGTCACTTCAGTCGTGTCCGACTCTGTGCGACCCCATAGATGGCAGCCCACCAGGTTCCCCCGTCCCTGGGATTCTCCAGGCAAGAACACTGGAGTGGGTTGCCATTTCCTTCTCCAGTGCATGAAAGTGAAAAGTGAAAGTGAAGTCACTCAGTCATGTCCAACTCATAGCAATCCCATGGACTGCAGCCCACCAGGCTCCACCATTCATGGGATTTTCCAGGCAAGAGTACTGGAGTGGGGTTCCATTGCCTTCTCTGTTATTAAGACTACATCTACTATTTCTGTTTTTTTTTTTTTTCTTTAACATATAAGAATAGGATGCTCTTGTATCATTTACAAAAGCATGTGAAAGTGACTGTCATTCTGTCACATCTGACTCTTTGCTGCCCCATCCCTGCCAGGCTTCTCTGTTTGTGGAATTCTCCAGGCCAATATTACTGGAGTGGATAGCCGTTCCCTTCTCCAGGGGATCTTCCCAACCCAGAGACTGAACCCACGTCTCCCACACTGCACGGGGATTCTTTACCATCTGAGCCACCAGGGGAACACTTTCATCGTTTTCAAAAGCATATCTCATCCTATAAACAAATCCATCTACAATTGTCTGCTATGTCACAATTACCATGAAAATGGGTTAACAAAAATATACTCTACTAACAGTAAGTAAAAGGAAATTGAATGAGTAGACTATAACATTAAAAGTGTATAAATGGAAATGTTTATGATTATCCATAAACCCAACTAGACTAATGAATTCTACTGACCCAGTGTCTTGTTTGACAAACTTCCTGAGTCCTTCCAATGCATTCTCCTGTATCTACANGATTACTGGAGTGGATAGCCGTTCCCTTCTCCAGGGGATCTTCCCAACCCAGAGACTGAACCCACGTCTCCCACACTGCACGGGGATTCTTTACCATCTGAGCCACCAGGGGAACACTTTCATCGTTTTCAAAAGCATATCTCATCCTATAAACAAATCCATCTACAATTGTCTGCTATGTCACAATTACCATGAAAATGGGTTAACAAAAATATACTCTACTAACAGTAAGTAAAAGGAAATTGAATGAGTAGACTATAACATTAAAAGTGTATAAATGGAAATGTTTATGATTATCCATAAACCCAACTAGACTAATGAATTCTACTGACCCAGTGTCTTGTTTGACAAACTTCCTGAGTCCTTCCAATGCATTCTCCTGTATCTACAAAGTCCTACCTGCTTTTTGTCCTTTCCTCACACCTGAAACTTCAGATTCATCTTAGTTTATGTAATCAATTTGGCCCTTGACAAAGGTAATATAAAGACTCTAATCTTACAGTGATTGGAGAAAGAAATAGCAACCCACTCCAGTGTTCTTGCCTGGAGAATCCCAGGGACAGGGGAGCCTGGTGGGCTGCCGTCTATGGGGTCGCACAGAGTCGGACACGACTGAAGTGACTTAGTAGTAATCTTACAGTGAGGAATTGTCTATCAACATTTTCTGCTGAGTTTTATCCAGGTTGACTCCAATTCTATTGTTTTAACCTTTAATACTTCTTAGATTGCCTTGCAAGGAGTAACCATGACCTAGAAGTAATGGTACCACTTCTTGCCTTTTCCCTTAGTCTTTTTGAAGTCTGAAATATGAGCTGGATCTCTACCACCTGTTGCTAATAACTCTGGTTGGTTTTACCTGGGAAACACAAGGATAGTGAATTATCAATCACCATGTTATTAAACTCTGACACTTTCCACTGATTCTCTATCCTGGACTTTATCCTCACATTCCTCTCATATTATACTTTTCCCTCCTCTTTGCTACTAAGACTATTTTTACAGCAGTATATGTTCAGTGAATCTCAATGGGCTCTTCTTGTCCCTGGATCTTCAGTTATCCTTAATTTGGCACATTTAACTCTGATAAAATAGCTAGGCTAGTGGTTAATATAATCATGGAATATGACCAGAAACTGAAAACAACATTATAACAGTCTCTGAATTAATTCTTTGATCAATTTAGTTTCAACAGCAATTACAAAGAATAGACTATGTCATATTATTTCGGCGATCAGAATCTTGATATTCAACATGTCCTTAACTTTTCTTTCAGCAACAATATACTTAGCATTAATAAATTGGGTGGCATTTCTAAAAAATGTCAAGAGACATATTGAATCATTACACAGATGTTGTGTTATAAGTACTCTTCTGAATTTCAGATGAAGAAAATAAAAGGTTTTAAATAAAACGGCATTAAATTTTTCAATCATACTAATGTGCTATGTTAATGAAGAAGCCCAATTTTTATTATATGTGTATTAAAATTTTATTCCTTTCATTTTATCTGTGGATGCAGCTATCATATGTATGGATGCTATGTTTTTTAACAGACTAGAGTTTAACTAAGGATAAAACAGGAAATAAATCACCACCATAGATTAATGATGTACATATTTCTTGATGCCAGAAAGAGTGATGCTCTATGTTTTATGAGATATGACCAATGAGGAGGTTGCTACTGCTGCTGCTGCTGCTGCTAAGTTGCTTCAGTTGTGTCTGACTCTATGTGACCCCATAGATGGCAGCCCACCAGGCACCCCCGTCCCTGGGATTCTCCAGGCAAGAACATTGGAGTGGGTCTGAGAAGCCAAATATATAAGAATGATATCCAAATATTCCCAATAAAGAATATGTTTTTGTTCTTGACAATGTGATATAATGTATAAGCTGAAAAAAAACCCCAATTATAGAGCAAAGATAAATTCTGAATAAATATAACAAACATTCATTAAGATGCATAGTTAAGCTCCCATGGAATTAAGGGAAATCTCCTGAGGTTAAAAAAAAGAAGAAGAAGAAGAATTAAAAGAAGAATAGCAAAAAAGAGTTACAAAGAGTTTTTCATAGGAAGATTTCAGATCTTGATAACCAGTGAGTTACAATTTTAATGGCCATGGGAAACAGAAATGGGGTCAGCTGACTCTTGAACAACTGACCCATACGTTTGAATTGCACAGGTCCACTTATGCATGGAGTTTTATTCAATAAATAATGACAATACTACATAATCTGAGGTTGACTGAATCTGTGGATGTGGAACCATGGATACAGAGGGCTGACTATGGTTCTGGAACCTTCATAGATTTTGATATGTGGAGCAGGTCCTAGAACTAAACCTCCTTAAAGCCAGGATAAAAACCTTACTGGATACTTATACAGCAGATATAAAATATTTAAAAATTAAACCATAAAAATAGATCTGATAAAACTCTCTAGAATATGTGCAATAACAGAGTTCTAGTACACACACACAAAATGTAGAATTTGTGGAAGGAACAGGAGCACTTCTATTAATCAAAATTTTGTTTGTCCGGTGTCATCAGCACACATTTCAATCAGTCCAGAAGTCCCAAGCACTAGAGTTTTCAGTAAAAATTTCAGGATAAGGTGCTGAAACACTGGTATTATTAAGTCTAAAACTATCTGGAGTGACATTAGTTGAAGTCATGCTTAACCTAGGGAGATAACTACTTAATGTAATTATTACTCCAACCTTAATATTATATATACAGCTAAGATTCTAGAGAGACATAGGAAGTGAGGAAAGAGAATATATCAGAAGAGAAAGACCTTTTTTCAGCCCTTGGGATCATTATTCAACGTAGGAAATAGTGTCCTCTTGGAAGATGTGTCCATGAATATATGTCTTAGCAAACGGCTACATTAGTCTGTCTTAGGATTAATGCCACTGAATTTTTTTCACAAGCAAAGTGAGCGTATGTTCTTATTAGCATAATTGCAGTCATGCTAAAGTAGCAAATCTCACCTTAGTATTATAATTTCTTTATTTTAAAAGGAAGTAAATAAATCCATGAAAACAAAACCATTGTTCTTATCTCTTTGGCATAAATTATGAATTCCCCAGAGTTGAAGTCACAAAGTTTGATAGAATAAAAAAGGATATAAATCACTGGCTATGGATCTGTGATAAATACATTCTTTGACCCAATTATTATCTTGGCATACATTTGTTTACTTTAACTTATTCCACTAAATACGAGTTGCCAAAAACTAATGGCCAAAGGCTGATATTTTTATTAGTGCAATCATGGTTTTCATGTCAAAAATTTAAGTTGAGTCTAGCTTCTGAGGAAGGTTTTAATTTCATGGAAATATCCTGATGCTCCCTACCTGCAAGTATATATGTAACCNTTTACTTTAACTTATTCCACTAAATACGAGTTGCCAAAAACTAATGGCCAAAGGCTGATATTTTCATTAGTGCAATCATGGTTTTCATGTCAAAAATTTAAGTTGAGTCTAGCTTCTGAGGAAGGTTTTAATTTCATGGAAATATCCTGATGCTCCCTACCTGCAAGTATATATGTAACCAAAGTAACGTTATCTGTCTCAATATTATGTACAAGAAAATAGTTCACTGTCCTTCTTTCCCAGATTTACCGAGGTATTATTGACAAATAAAATTGTAAGACATTTAAAGTGTACAACATGGACTTCCCTAGTGGTCTAGTGGTTAAGAAACGGCCTGTCCGTGCAGGGGAACAGGCTTAATCCCTGGTCCAGGAAGTTCCCACATGCTGGGGGGCAGCTAGGCTAGTGCATCACAACCACTGAGGCCACACACCCTGGAGCCCACGCTCCACAACAAGAGAAGCCACTGCAGTCAGAAGCACTTGTACAGCAATTGGAGCATAGCTCCTGCTCGGTGCAACAGGAGAAAGCCTGAGCACAGCAGTGAAGACCCAGTGCGACCAAAATAAATAAGTAAACAAAATAAAGTGTGCAAAATGATGATTTGATGTATGTGTACACTATGAAAGGATTCCTTCCACTGAGTTAATTAACACATCTATCACCTCCCATATCTACTTTCTTAGGGTTAGAATATTTGAGTTCCACTCTTTTAGGAAATTTCAATTATATAGTACAATGTTACCAACTATAGTTAATATGAATTCAACTTTTTAATTTATGTTTTCTAATTCAACATATAAGTGATACCATGGACTATTTGTCTTTTTCTATCTGGCTTATTTCACTTAGTATAGTCTCCAATATCCTCCAGGTTCATCCATGTTGTTGCAAATGACATGATTTCTTCTGTTTTCTTTTCTTAAGGTTAAATTCTATTCAGTGATGCCCACTTTAAAAACAGGCAGAAGCTTGAATAGATAATTTTCTAAAAAGGACATACAAATGCCCAACAGATACATGAAAAAATGCTCAGTATCACTAATCGACTGAAAAATGCAAATCAAAACCCAATGAGATCACATCACACTTGTAAGGACTGGTGGTGTTGTTTAGTCACTAAGCTGTGTCCAACTCTGTTGTGACTTCAGGGGCTCCCCCCCCCCGCCCCCGGCTCCTCTGCCCATGTGATTTCCTGGCAAGAGTACTGGAGTGGGTTGTCATTTCCTTCTCCAGGGGAATCTTCTCAACCCAGGGATGGAACCCATGTCTTCTGCAGTGGCAGGCGGATTCTTTGC
>SJYA01001838.1:324357-352938 GCA_006410615.1 Neotragus moschatus | reverse complement strand
AAAAAAAAAAAATAAAGGAGGTGAAGAGATAAACACTGGTGAGGATGTGGAGAAAAGGAAACTCTTGTACACTGTTGGTGGGAATGTAAATTGCCACAGCCACAGTGAAAAACAGTATGGAACTTCCTCAAGAAATTAAAAATAGAATTGCAATATGATCCAGTAATCTCATTTCTCTCTCTCTATCCAGAGGAAATGAAATAATCTTCCCGAAGAGATATTGTACTCCCATGTTCATAGTAGTGTCATTCACGACAGCCAAGGTATGGAATCAAGCTAGGTGTCTGTCCCTGGATGAGTAAATAAAGACACCTGTCCATTGTCCTGAGAGAGGCACTTTATTTCAGGAAATCAGAGAAACGAATCATTGATACTATTATGATAAACTTCACTATTTCGTAAGTGAAGAAAACAAGTATAGGGGTATTAAATGTCTTGCTTCCTAGGCTTCTCCTAATAAATGTGATAGGGTCAAAGTCGCTAATATGAACTCTGGAAGTTCAAGCTCTGCTCATCCAAACTGAACTCTCGATACCTCAGTTTCTTCTCCTACCTCACCAGTTACGTTCTTTGGGCTTGTGTGCCATAGAATAAAGAAATGTTTCTTTATATGTACTAAAGAAAGGACTTGGGGATAAATGACATACTGAACAGGCTGGCAAGGGAGAATTTCAGTGAGTTAGAAGAGAGAGCTGAGGTATACAAAGAGAGATTCCAGTGTGCTAGGTTACACAGTATCTTCTGAGTGTTGAGAACACACGGTAAAGGCATTTCTGAAAGTTTTATCCCATCTGTGGTACCTGATTAAAAGATATAACATTTCTATCACTGAGAAAAGTCAATGCTGCCCTTTAAACTAAGATAAACTATTAATAAGAGATATAAAAGTGTAAGAAAACGTGTGTCATAGAGTAAATGAAACTCGGTAAGTTTGTTTGTCATATTGTGTTTCTTTCACAAGAACTTCACTTTGACAGTTGGCTGTACAGAAATTGGCTTCATTTTCTATACTCTATAAACTATGATAAATCCAGTCTCCTCAGAAGATGCAGAATTGCAATGGAAAGTGGTGAAATGAACTAAAGACACCCAGGAGGATTCTCCGAAGAAAGCAAAGACACAAAAAGAAACATCGTTCTTAAGGAGCCACAGTCAGGATCTGGCAAAGAATAGTGGGTGGGGAATATTTTTGCCTAAAAGCGTGTACAAAGTAAGCAGCCATGAAAGAGAAAGAGTACTGTGAGGATCTGGTGAGTCAGAGGGCCCATGGAGTATGGGGTAGGGATATGGTAGGGGAGAGGGGGGGAATGAGAGAAGTATTGCTAACGGTTAGGACTTGGAAGTCTTTCATATCATTCAAGGAAAAAAACCCCAATAAGTTGTGAATTCCTTTAAATTCTTTTGTATGTGTTTTGAACTGTGCTTTTAAAACTGTAAGTTTATTAAAAAAAAAAAAATGTAACCTATTGGATATATAGCTCTATCTGTCTATCTGGGGTTCCTAGGGGGCACAGTGGTAAAGAATCTGCCTGTCAATGCAGGAGACATGTTGGATCTCTGGGTGGGGAAGAACCCTGGGGGAGGAAATGGCAACCCACTTCAGTATTCCTGCCTGGAAAATTCCATGAACAGAGAAGACTGGCAGGCAATAAGTAGCCCATGGAGTTACAAAGAGTCAGACATGATTGAGCAGGCACACGTATCTATCTGACTATTTTTTAACCTCAGAAATAGAATAAAGTCAAAGAGAAAAGACGAAAAATTGAAGAGATTTTGTAGAGTAAATTGTTTAGTTTCTTTATTATTTAACACCCTCTTTCTATCACACCAACTTCCCTTTTCTGTTAGGAAATGGCCATTGTTTCCAAGATAAACTCGTTGGTATCAAGTTCAGCCAGGCCATTGTGTCCTGGAGATGTGAGGTTTTGCTGTTGTTTTATTTTGCCACCTGTTCTGTTTTGCTTTACATTCTCTTGTGTGTGCTGGAAGCTGAGCTCCATATAAAGGATCAGAAGTTAGTGAGGACAAATATAATATTGTAAAGTAATTAGCCTCCAATTAAAATAAATAAATTTATATTAAAAAAAAAAAAAAGAAGTAAGTGAGGAGCCTGGAGGGGTTGTATGCAAGGGGGAGAATCTGCTTCCACAGAAAGGAAAGTCTGAATTTGCACAAGGCCTGGGTCTGACCTATGTGAGCATCAGGATCCTGAAGGCCTTGTGCCCAGAAAAATCCCTCAGATAGTTCCATTCTTTATTTGTTTTTTCTTTCTTGTCCTTTCCTCCTTCTCAATGTGACTGTCCCTCTTTCTCCTCTTTCAAGTTTATTGAAATAAAATTGCTATCTAATAAAATTCACCCTTTTTGTGTAAATTTTAAGAAGTTTGATTAACAATCATATAACCACCACCACCACAAGAGAATTTCCATCATTCCAAAAGTTCTATCTCACTCTTCATATTTAGTCTTTCCCCTCCAGGTCCAGGCTTCCCACGTGGCTCAGTGGTAAAGAATCCAGTGCCAATGCAGGAGACACAGCGATGTGGGTTTGATCCCTGGGTTGGGAAGATTCTCTGGAGAAGGAAATGGCATCTCACTCCACTCCAGTATTCTTGCCTGGAGAATCCCGTGGACAGAGGAGCCTGGCAGGCAACAATCCATGGGGTTGGACATGACTGAGCACACACACACTCTAGGCCCAGCCCTGGGTAATTTCTGATTTGGTTTCTACTCCTTTAGGTTTGCTTTTTCCAGAATGTCATATAAATGAAATCATACGGTATTTATAAAACTTTTTGATTTTGGCTTCTTTATCCTAACATGATGCATTTGAGATTTCTCCCTGTTATTGAGAGTAGTGGTCCTCTATCCATTCTTAATGCTGAATAGTATTTCATTATGTAGATATTCTTTTTACCAGCTCATGAACATTTCAATTGTTTCTCAGTTCAGTTTAGTTCAGTTGACTTGCTCAGTCGTGTCCAAATCCTTGCGACCCCATGAACTGCAGCACGACAGGCCTCCCTGTCCATCGCCAACTCCCGGAGTTTACTCAAACTCATAGACTTCCCTGGTGGCTCAGATGGTAAAGAGTCTGTCTACAGTGCGGGAGACCTGGGTTTGATCCCTGGGTTGGGAAGATCCTTTGGAGAAGGAAATGGCAATTCACTCCAGTACTATTGCCTGGATAATCCCATGGACAGAGGAACCTTGTAGGCTACAGTCCATGGGGTCACAAAGAGTAGGACACGACATTCATTCACATGTCTATTGAGTTGGTGATGCCACCCAATCATCTCATCCTCTGTCATCCCCTTCTCCTCCTGCCTTCAATCTTTCCCAGCATCAGGGTCTTTTCAAATGAGTCAGCTCTTCGCATCAGGTGGCCAAAGTATTACAGTTTCAGTTTTGACATCAGTCCTTCCAAGGAATATTCAGGACTGATTTCGGTTGTTTCTAGTTTGCGGCAATTTTTTTTCATGCATGTTTTTGGATATTTGTTTTATTTCTCTTGGATAAATAAAACAGTGGAATTGCTAAACCATGGCTGGGTGTATGTTTAATTTTATGAGAAAATTTCAAACTGTTTTCCAGAATGCTTAGACTTTTTTGCACTTCCACCAGGAATCTATGAGAAGTCCACTTGCTTTGCATTTTTTTTCAGTACTTGATAGTTTTCATTTTCTTTTAAAGCCATTCTTCTAATTTTAATAGGCAAGCATTGTCAACAAGTTTTTGATGATTATGTCCTGAGCAGAATCAGACAAAAGTAAAAAGTCTCTCAATAAATGTGTGTTCTGATGAAGTCTGTACTGTTGAGTTACATTAGTTTATAATCATTGCAAAAGGTTATCAAGGAGGAAGTGGAAATGAAATGTGACATATAGGTTATTATTGGGTAATACTGAATAAGTGTTTCTGCAAAAGAAGAAAAAATTAAATATCGTTTGTATTTTCAATAGTTATATCTATATATACTATAGTGAATTTGGTGGCATTTTTAAAAGACATTGAATTTAAAAATAGTAATAAACTAAGAAAAGTGTTTTTCCAGGGGAAAAAAATTCATGTTGAAATTGATGCTAGTATACACTAGCAAAGGTGCCAAATAAAATATTAATAATTTACATTTCCCCCTGTGTTTTACATGTATTAAGTGAATTTAGAACTACCAGACATATACATTTCTCAGCATAGTGTTATATTTATGCCCCAATTCTTAGTATTTAATAACATTTATTTCTAACTGCTTATTGAGACTATTTGCATGAATGACAGATGCAAATAAGGGGAAGGTTTAATTCCTACTTGAACCTGAATATTAGAATAAAATACCACTTGCATTCGACAAAACATTATTGAATAGCCACATAACATTACCCTAATTCTGGTTAGTCATCTTTCAAACTGCAAATACTATTCTATCTGAAAAAGAAAAAAAAATTACCCTGAACTAATTAGCATCAAGATCAGGCTTGTCACAATTAAAATTTTTTAAAAGTAGTAATTTTCAAATTCAAATTTGGGGATGCGTTTGAGAAATCAGAGACAGAAAGCAGAAAGGGAGATAAGATATATAGATTGCCAGAGTTAGGTTTTCAAGTTCCTGGTGTTTTCAAGTTCAAACGCCAGATCAAGAGAAGTAAAGGTGTGATTATGCTCATGGACTTACCAGGCCCACAGTAAGAAAGGCAAAGTGCTACAGAAAAAAAAAAAAATCCTGGAGGTCATTGATCTGACAGTGATGTAGCTGAGAACACAGAAAAGAACATGATATTTGAAAATGGATGGGTCCAAGTTTAAATTCTGACTCAGTCACCTATTAGCTATGTGACACTGGACAAATCATGAAAATATTCCATGCCGCAATATCTTATTTCAGTATTGGGTAATGCTGGCCTCGTAGAGTGAGTTAGAAAGTGTTTTCTCTGCTTCTGTCTTTTACAAGGGGCCTCACTGGTAGCTCAGCTGGTAAAGAATCCATCTGCAATGCAGGAGACCCTGGTTCATATTCCTGGGTCAGGAAGATCTGCTGGAAAAGGGATAGGCTACCCACTCCAGTATTCTTGGGCTTCCTCAGTGGATCAGATGGTAAAGAATCTGCCTGTAATGCGTGAGACCTGGGTTCAGTCCCTGGGTTGGAATATGACTTTCGTCTTGGACACCTTTTCCTGCCTTTGTGGTTTTAACTGAACATTTCATATGCTTTTATTTTCTCTTCTTTTTAAAAAACGTTTTAAAATAGCTGTCCTAGAATTTGCAATATTCCTTTACAACTAATCCAAGCCCACTTTCAGATAACACTCTATTGATTCACAAGCAGTGCAGGTACATTATAATGGTAAAATATCTCTACATCCATTATGTCATTATTGTCATTCACTTTTACATAAGCATTGGTAACCACCCTGAGCACAGTTGAACATCCAAGTATAATTTTACAGTAGGCCCTCCGAGGTTTTGCATCCTGGGATTTAATCAACCATGGATCAGATAGCACTGTAGTGTATGTATATTGAAAAAAAAAACATATAAAATCTGCAATCTTTAAATTTTTAAGCTTAGAAATAGATTATTCCTTCATATTTCTGAGCGCATTTTATTTCTGTTGAATTTTGGGTGAATTTTCCAATTCATGAATACTGTCTTGGGAAGATATTTTTATGCTAATATATATTTTTAATTTCAAAAGCTATGCTTTCCTTTATAATGTGTGAATAGGGTTTAAAAAATCTTCCTGTTTTATCATTTCTGACTTTTTTTATTTGATCTTTGCTTATTTTTCAGAAATGAAAATATTGGTTCATATATAAGTAATTATTTCTTTTAAAAACTAACTCATGTATTACTTTGAGCATTTAAATTCTATTTAAAGTTTTTCCAAATTCAGTAAATAAAATATTGTTTTTTGAAATTAAGTCTGTACCTATCATTATTTCTATGGTGTTCCATCTTAGTTATCTTTTTCCTTTTTTTCATATGTCTTTGAAATTCTGGCTTAACAATTTATTTTATGTGGAAACATTTATGTATTGAATTTTGCCTGTTTCTCACTATACCCTTTCTTATCTAAACTTTTAAGTATTTCACCTAATTGCTTGTAGCCACCTGGCAGGAGTGAGGTTTGGGGATCCTTCTCAGCTAGGAGACTGTAATATTTAAACACCTATTCATGGAGTAGATGCTATGCTCTCCACCTCCTTGGCATCAGAATTCATCTTTGTTTTTTGGCCTTTCTAGGCCCAGAGCTTCCTATGAAGCCATGGATCCATGCAGAGTAGTTCTTCCAGTCTTTCTTGTATATTGCTAAGGACCAGTTTATCCAACCCCTGGCTTTTAGTGTAGGTATTCATCTTATTAGCTTTTTTTTTTTTTTTTTTTAATGAGCATTCACTCTTAGGCTTTGATCCCTGCTGCTGCTGCTAAGTCCCTTCAGACGTGTCTGACTCTGTGCAACCCCATAGATGGCAGCCCACCAGGCTCCCCATCCCTGGGATTCTCTAGGCAAGAACACTGGAGTGGGTTGCCATTTCCTTCTCCAATGCATGAAAGTGAAAAGTGAAAGTGAAGTAGCTCAGTCGTGTCCAACTCTTAGCGATCCATGGACTGCAGCCTACCAGGCTCCTCCATCCATGGGATTTTCCAGGCAAGAGTACTGGAATGGGGTGCCACTGCCTTCTCCACTTGTTCCCTAGCAGAAACCCAAGATTCTAGTTTCTGTGTCTACCTCTCTTACACCTGTCAGTTTTCTGTACTCTTACCATTGATGGAAATGTCTGTCTTGTTTGTAAGACTAGAGACAACCTACCAACTATCTCATTTACGTTGTTATCTATTATTATTCTATATTTATATCATTTGGAGAAGAGGGCACACCAAAGCATACATTTATTGTACCATACTTATAAAATATGGGCTTTCCAGATGGCCCATTGGTAAAGAATCTTCCTGCAACGCAGAAGACTGAGGAGATGCAGGTTCAACTCCTGGGTCAGGAAGATCCCTTGGAGTAGGAAATGGCAACCCCCTCCAGTATTCTTGTCTGGAGAATCCCACGGACAGAGGAACCTTGCAGGCTATAGTCCATGGGGTCACAAAGAGTCATACACAACTGAGCAACTGAACATGCATGTTCAGGCAAATTTATAAAATATATTTATTATAGATTAATTAATCTTACAATATTCTCTAAAAATGTGGTAAGCTGATCAACTGACTGGTCTAAACTCCCTTGCCACAAATCAAATTCACAGATTTTCCTCCTTATGGTTACCTTGTTAATACTTACGTGGCTTTCAGGAAAAAACTCTATTATCAATAAAAGAATTGTAAATGCTATACTAGATGGCAATAACTCTCTTATTCTTTAGGGAAAAAAAAGCCCCTTCCTCCCCTCCAAAAAACAAGGAAAAAGTCCCAATTCCTAAATGTAGCAATTTTGAAGAACCATCCAGCTTGTTAAAATGGGATCATTGTATTGCTATTCATTTTCCAGACTTGTAACTTTTATTGTCATCACCCTCATTAAATAGCATATAATTGAATGTTCCTTTGGTATTTGGCACTGTNAGGGAAAAAAAAGCCCCTTCCTCCCCTCCAAAAAACAAGGAAAAAGTCCCAATTCCTAAATGTAGCAATTTTGAAGAACCATCCAGCTTGTTAAAATGGGATCATTGTATTGCTATTCATTTTCCAGACTTGTAACTTTTATTGTCATCACCCTCATTAAATAGCATATAATTGAATGTTCCTTTGGTATTTGGCACTGTTCTAGGTGTTTTAGTATTTAGCTAAGGAATTAATGAACAGTGGAAGCAAATCAGTATATGAGATTTTTATCTCTCCAACAAATAGCCAAAATACACCCAGGGCAGCGTTTTTGGAATTCAGATAGCTCAATATTATATAAAATATTCTTAGCTCCGTCACCTCTGTGGCAATTATTCCAGCTTTCTAACAATGTATTTTGCAATGTTGGATTGATCATTTATTGAATAATTATTTTTACAAATGCTTAGAGAACACCTATTTGGGGACAAGCACTCTACCAGAGGGAGAGACAAATTATTCCATATCAATATCTCTGATTTGTGTCTCTTTGCAGTCACTCCTAATATTATGCCTAGCTTATGTTAAGGGCTAAATGAATGTTTGTTGACATTAACAAGGGAGTGAATCAATCAACGAATAAAATTAAATGCCTTTAGAGGATAAAAGTGGTATAATAGGCAGTTTCATTCTCCTAATACAGTATATTAGCCCCTTAATTTTAGAACAAAGTCATCACTTGTCCACTGGGATAAATTAATTTACCCATTAATTTTTTCAAGTAGCCCATTCTATGTTTCTAAAATGCAAATTCAACCATATTCCCAAATCTCCCCTATACTTAGGAAATTCCAAGTAAAGCAATGTGAGCAGAAACAATGTAGTGTGTAGAAGTGATCACCTACACAAGGTTTTGCTTTTTCTTTTCCCACGCATGGGATTTTCCAGGCAAGAGTACTGGAGTGGGTTGCCATTTCCTTCTCCAGAGAATCTCCCCAATCTAGGGATTGAACCTGGGTCTCCCGCATTGTAGGCAGATGCTTTACCATGTGAGCCACCAGAGAAGTCCTTCCCATGCAGTTAGAATAGTGAAAGGTGAACCTAAGAACCATGTATTGAAAAATGAGCCTTAAGATAGAGTGAGGACCTCCAGATCAGTCCGTGGAAAAGAACTGTTCAAGTAGAAAGGTTCACATTGGTCTGATATGTACACTTGTATGTATTTCATTTCCCTAATCAATATAAATTTTAGATTTGATCTGTTACAGCTGATCATAAGGTTTTTCATAAGTAAAACCTTAATGAATCAACTCAAGTTCACATGACAGTTTAAGAATTAAGCAATATGATATCTGAAGTTTATATGTAGCTTTTACATGCTTGCATAGTTTAATAAATGAGAGTTAATATTTTTGTAATTACTTTTCCTTATTTTCTTCTAATAAATACCCACCAGAGATTGAATTCTGAATTCAGAGGACGGGAACGAAAAGAGAAGAGACTGACAGTTTTACCAAGTTAGATATGTTGGTCATTTTGTTTTATTTTTCTTATTTAAAAAAATAAAGTGAAGCATTACTAATAGCCTGGTCATAGAAAGAAGTGTGGTATTATGTAAGTGTTTGCCACCAAATCAAATCTGAGGACATTTTAATCCGTCAGATTGTCTTTCATCTCTATAAAGTTTGGTCACTGAGTGAAAGACAACTTCAGCAATAGCGAATTGCTTATAGTCCATTAAACCCAGCATGATGCTTCTTGTCTATTTCCTCTGTCTGGAATGACATTGCCTTCTTCACTTGGTTACTGACTCTTCATTTTGCCTCAGCATCACCATCTCAAAGGCTGACCCTCCAAGGCTGAGCTAAGTGACTTTTACATACTGAAATTACATTTTTCTATCTCTTTCACACATATATAGGCACATCAATGGCAAAGATTAGGTCTGACTCATCTTTCAATTCCTAATACCTAGCACAGTGCTTGTTACGTATGCCTGGGCCTTAGTATAATCTGTGCATGACCTAAAGGACTGCAGGATAGAAGTGCTCACTTTTGACTGGAGAGGAATCAGAAAAGGTGATCAGAGCAATGTAACATATCACTTGGCTTTTAAAAGATGGCAAGCTTTCCACAGTGCCATGCAAAAGCAAAGTAGTCCAGGGCACTGTAATTAAGGATGTGGAAGGAGTAATATAAATACTTAAGGAGATGCTGGAGAAGTAAGATGGGAGTGGATAAAATGTGTATGTATGCTAACAGGAGAGTTAAGTCTAGAAAGGTAAATTATGAAGAGATTGTGGAGGACTTAGAATTATTTGCCAAGTTAGGCCATTGGACCTTCATCTGATTAGAACTGGAGAATCATTTTAAAACATTTGAAAAGAAAAAATTTTAAGGAAATAAAAAGTAAATTTCACTTATGAATTTTTCTGACTTCTCTGGTGGCTCAGACAATAAAGCATCTTCCTACAATGTGGGAGACCAAGGTTCAATCCCTGGGTCGGGAAGATCCCCTGGAGAAGGAAATGGGAACCCACTCCAGTATTCTTGCCTGGAAAATCCCATGGATAGAGGAGTCCGGTAGGCTACAGTCCACATGGCCGCAAAGAGTCAGACATGACTGAGTGACTTCACTTTCACTTTTTCACTTTAACTTTTATGAATTTTTCTACTCCTCTTTGAGTAAAAATAGATAACAAAAACAGTTATTCTGTGGTCAGCTACCACATCCAAGGAAGACAGCAAGAGTGCAAATTACCCACTCCTGACCAGGGGAGGTAGTGATGGAAAATAACAATATAGGACTCTTTCAAGGCCTTGTAGTTGGACTGAATCCTTTAAATCCTTTATCAAGGATACATTGGAGGGCAAATCTGGTGCCACCAGATGCCATAATTCCAGATCCAAAAGCTACTTCAGTTAAAAAGATCTGAGCTGTATCTTGGGAGCCTGTGGGCAGTTGGAGGCAAGCCGTGCCAGTCCCTGCCCCTTTCCTCTTGGCACCCCCTCAATGCTCTTAGCTGTGTCCCATAGGGCCCAAAGTGTTTGGCCTTCCCTGGTGGCTCAGATGGTTAAGAATCTGCCTGCAATATGAGAGACTTGGGTTTGATCTTCTGCTGGGAAGATTCCCCTGGAGGAGGGCATAGCAACCCACTCCAATATTCTTGCCTGGAGAATCCCGTGGACAGACAAGCCCTGTGGGCTACAGTCCATAGGGTCACCAAGAGTTGGACACAACTGAGTGACTAAACAGAGCATAGCACAGATAGTATGCTCTATATGTTGTCAGTTACTTTGAAATTCGTGTGCTTTGACCCACTGGGTGATTGTTTTTCATAGATTATTCATATGCACATAAAAATGTGTATTTTGGAGTTAATTGTAAACATACCCATTTGATCAACTTCAATTATACTATTCAAACCTTCTATCTGTCCATTGACTTTTAAAAGATCTGTTTTACTACTAAAATTGGTGAGTGTGAAAATCTTCCACTATGATGATGGATTTCTTTTACCCCTTGTATTTTTATCAACTTTTGCTTTATATGTGTGGTGGCTATTCTATTAAAAGTATACAAGTTGTGAATTAAAAAAAAAAAGCAGTTTGAAGAGGAAATAGGTATTGCTTATTTCATTCCAGAATTATAGAGCTCTACATCCCAATTCCCAAGAAGGATAGTACCAAAAAATGTGCTAATCATCGGACAGTTGTACTCATCTCCCATACTAGTAAGGTCATGCTTAAAATTTTGCAAGCTAAGCTTCAGTATTATGCAAACCAAGAATTTCCAGATGCCCAAGCTGGGTTTAGAAAAGGAAGAAAGACTAGAGGTCAAACTGTCAACATTGGCTGGATTATAGAGAAAGCAAGAGGATTTCAGAAAATCATTTATCTCTGTTTCATTGACTACGTTAAAGCCTCTGACTGTATGGATCATGAAAAACTGCAGAAAACTCTTAGAGATATGGGAATACCTGACCATCTCACCTGTCTCCTGAGAAACCTGTATGTGGGTCAAGAAGCAACAGTTAAAATCCTGTATGGAACAACTGATTGGTTCAAGATTGAGAAAGGAGTACAACAGGGCTGTCAGCTATTACTCTGTTTATTTAACCTATATGCTGAGCACATCATGAGAAATGCTAGGCTGGGTGAGTTACAAGCTGGAATCAAGATAGGTAGGAGAAATATCAACAACCTCAGACGTGTGGATCTCACCACTCTAATGACAGGAAGCAAAGAGGAACTAAAGAGCCTCTTGATGAGTTTGAAGGAGGAGAATGAAAGAGCCAGCTTAAGAATAAATATTATAAAAGCAAAGGTCATGGCAGCTGGCCCCATTTCTGCATGGCAAAGAAGGGGAAATGGTGGAAGTAGTGACAGATTTCCTCCTCTTGGGCTACAAAATCACTGTGGACAGTGACTGCAGCCATGTAATCAGAAGATGACTGCTTCTTGGCAGGAAAGCAATGACAAACCTAGACAGTGTGTTGAAAAGCAGAGACGTTACTCTGCCAGCAAAGTTCCATATTATAGTCAAGGCTATGGTCTTCCCAGTGGTCACATATGGTTGTAAGAGCTGGACCAAAAAGAAGGCAGAATGAAAAACAATTGATAATTTGGAACTGGAGTGCTGGAGAAAACTCCTGAAAGTCCATCAGAGAAGAAGGAGATCAAACCAGTCATTCTTAAGGGAGATCTACCCTGAATATTCACTGGACAAAGTGATGATGAAACTGAAGCTCTAGTATTTTGGTCATCTGATGTGAACAGATGACTCGTTGGAAAAGTCCTTGATGCTGGGAAAGATTGAGGGCAGAAAGAGAAGAGGGCATCAGAGGATGAGATGGCTGGATGGCATCACTGATGCAATAAACATGAATTTGGGCAAACTCCAGATGGTGAGGGACAGGGAGGCCTGGTGTGTCCATGGGGTTGCAGAGTTGGACATGACTAGGTGACTGAACAACAACAACAGGGGTTGCACTATAGGGTCCAGAATGAGATCATGTTTTGGTGAAGAGAAGGCAGTCCATGACGGCACCGTGGTTCCAGGTCTGGAATACGGCTTTGGTTCATTGGCTGTGAACATGTTAGTTGCAGGTAACAAGAAACCTAATTTACAGAAGTTTATACAACTAGCAGATTATTTCACATATTACAAGAAGTATGAAGTTAAGTGACTGCTGACATTAACTTAATAGCTTAACTAAGGCAGACACACAATATCTATGTGATTATCTTGACCTTTCTTTCTCAGGCACAAGTTGAGCACTGAAGTTCAGCAAAATATCTGCATTAGCGACAAAAAGAAGTGGGGGGAGGGGATTTTAGGAGTTGCAGCTGTACCTTCCTCAGTAGACTTCAGCCATGTCTCTTTGGCTGAAATGCTATTATTTGGGCTTTTGAGATCCATGGGAAGACTGAGTAGAGGTTTCTAAATGTACATCTTTCAAAATGGGAAGTATTAGAGAAGAGTTGAGAATCCAAGTTAAGTTTCTGCCACTGTTTAGTTGCTAAGTTATATCTGACTCTGTGACCTCATGGACTGTACCCGACCAGGCTTCTCTGTCTATGGGATTTTTCAGGCAAGAAAACTGGAGTGGGATTCCATTTTCTTCTCTAGGGGATCTTCCCAACCCAAGGATCAAACCCTGTTTCCTGCATTGGCAGGAGGGTTCTTTACCACTGAGCCACCAGGGAAGCCCACACGTTAAGTTAAATATTCTATAATGTCTGCTGCAGTTAGTGACTTAAATAAAGCAATTCAAGTTTGAGATGTTTTCATGGAAGTAAAATAATTTAAACTGAACTAAGAGACTTCCACAGACTCTTATAGGTGAGTAGATATGTGGACAGGCTATTCAAGTCTATACTAGGTTTTTTTTTTTTTTTTTTTCCTACAAACTACTCTAGATAAGATGGTAAGAGCATCGCTAAAGAGAGCAGAGTATGGCAGCATTCCCAGGCTCTCCAAAGCATTTTCAGGGATGATAGGCATTACTGTAAGCAGATATGACAGGTGGTCCTTGGAGAAAAAGAACCAACCATGGCTTTCTTGACAGGAGAGAACCCATTTTGACCTATGCCATTTTGTGATCTAAAAGCCTGGTTATAATGCTTGCCCTTGAACAGGTCTTGGTAATGAAGGATCTTAAGGAAACAAAGGAATGCAGGAACAGAGAAAAGGCAGTCAAACAATAGTGCAGTGATGAAGCAGAGTCCTTGGCTTCAAACAATAGTGCAGCGATAAAGCAGGGTCCTTGGTTTCTGAGGTGGCTCAGATGGTAAAGAATTTGCCTGCAGTGCAGGAGGCCAGTGTTCGATCCCTGGGTTGGGAAGATGTCCTGGAGATGGGCACAGCAACCCACTCCAGTATTCTTGCCTGGGAAATCCCATGGACAGAGGAGCCTGACAGGCTTCAGTTTACGGGTTTGCAGAGTTGGTGACTGAGCAACTAACACTCACTTTCAAAGCAGAGTCCTAGTTTCTTCTGAAAGGATTTACATCATAACATATCTTTGATTCCTGCAGAAACAAAAGCCCAACAAGGCTTTTGGATACAATGATGATTTTGATCCTCTTGACTTCAGTCAACTAAGACTTGGACTCTGTTGACCTTTGCCCCAATTCTATGCTAAATTCTTCTCTGATCTAGCCCCTTCATGAATATGCATGTGTATGTGTTTGTTACTTGCTCAGTTGAGTTGTGTTGACTTTTTTCAATGCCATGGACTATAGCCCACCAGGCTCATCTGTCTTGGAATCCTCCAGGCAAGAATATTGGAGTGGTTGCCATTTCCTTCTCCAGAGGATCTTTCCAACCCCTGTACCCTTAGCTTAAATCTTGCCCAGTTTTGTTGTTGAGGAGATATGCCTTGGGGAAAGATCCCTGGTGTCCTCTTTATTTGCTGCAAGTAATAATAAATCTTTCCTTCTCCTAATTTTTGGTTGTGTCTATTGGCTCAACACCCACTCACAGGTAAACTCAGTTTTCAGGAAATATTAATAACTGATGAGAACAGACTTGTCATGAGAAGATATCTAGCTAGAAGTCACCAAACATCTTCCTGGAACACCATTGCTTCTTTCTTCTTCTAGATCAATCTGACTTTTCCTTCAAAGGCCATACAAAAATAGCACCTCTTCTGTGAATCCCTTCCTGATTTCCCCAGGCTAAAGTCATTTCTCTCCTATATGCTTGGTCGTGTGTTCAACTCTTTGCAACCCCATGGACTGTAGCCCACCAGTCTACTCTATCCATGGAATTCCCCAGGCAAGAATACTGGAGTGGGTAGCCATTCCCTTCTCTGGGGGATCTTCCTGACCTAGGAATTGAAACAGGTCTCCTGCATTGCAAGCGGATTCTTTAACCACCTGAGCTACCAGGGAAACCATTAGCTAGCATTAGCAAAGAGCTCTTTACTAATGGTTTCTTGAAACCATTAGTAAAGAACTCTTATAGCACATGGCTTTTAAAAAGTATCTACTCAAATTATGTGTTCCTAACTAAATATATAATTCTAAAGAGCCAAAACCTCAGAATGGCTTCTTCAGCCATTGTCTTTGAACTGGTGATCCTGTCTGACCAGTTGTCATCACTCAATAAATGTGAATATTAATATAATTTTTCTTCTTTCTAACTTCATATCTAACAGCTAGAAATATCAAATTTTTCAAAAAAGGGTGAATTTATCTTTTCTATGAAGTGCACAGGGTTGTGGAACCAATGGAGGGAATCATCTATATTATTACATAAAATATTAATTTACAAGTAAAAAGTTGATGTATCACATAATAATGACAGCAAACACATATAGAATGCTTATCATGGGCCAGGCACTGTTCTAAACACTTTGATATTTTACTCCTTTAGTTATCACCACAGCTTTGAGACAGTTTCCATTTTTCAAATATTTATTTATTTATTTGGTTGCATTGGGCCTTAGTTGCAGCACGTGGGATCTCTCCAGTTTTGGTGAGTGGGCTTAGTTGCCCCTAAGCATGTGGGATCTTAGTTCTCAACCAAAGATTCAACACACGTCCCCTGCATTGGAAGGCAGCTTGATTTTCTTTTTAATGATTATTATTTTTTAAAATATTTTTGGCTGTCCTGGCCCTTCGTTGCTGTGTGGGCTTTTTCTCTAGTTGTGATTAGCAGGGGCTACTCTCTAGTTGCAGTGGGTTGACCTTTGTTGGAAAAGAAATGTCTCTGCTTTTTAATATGGTGTCTAGGTTTGTCATAGCTTTTCTTCCAAGGAGCAAATGTCTTTTAATTTCATGGCTGCAGTCACCATCCGCAGTGATTTTGGAGCCCAAGAAAATAAAGTTGGTCACTGTTTCCATTGTTTCCTCATCTATTTGCCATGAAATTATGGGACTGGATGCCAGGATCTTAGTTCTTTGAATGTTGAATTTTAAGCAGCTTTTTCACTCTCCTCTTTCACCTTCACCAAGAGGCGCTAAGGAAAAGAATCTTTAAAAAGTGGATATATGTATACGCATAACTGATCCACTTTGCTGTATACCTGAAACTAATGCAACAGTGTAAATCAACTATTCTCCAATTAAAAAAAAAAATTTTTTTAATGCAGATAAGAAAGCATAAGACTGCTAGAGGCTTCTGGGGTGGGTGCGGCCTTCCTAAATGCATTGAGAGTTACCAGGTGTCACATTCTTCAAAGTGAGTCAGAATCTCCTTGAAGAATCTCTTGGAAGACTGGAGGGGACACCAAGATGCCTGAGTTTTGTTTGTGTTTCTGCAGCCAGTTGAATAGGACTTTTAAATTGAGGTTTGTTTTGTGGAGAAGACAGATAATCATAGAATACTAATGCTGGCAGTGACCTGAGCTTGGAGTTGAACAGCTTCATCAAGAGTCCATGCCTGGAGGGATGATGTATCTTTTCATGTCCATTTAGGTTTTTATTTTTGCAATAACAGCATGTGGTAGAAATTTACAGTGTTTCTGGGCCTCATCATTTTGAAAACTCTGCTGCATGCAAATTTACTGCAGCAGTACTTTCCTTGATGCACTCTATTAAAATAGGCATTTGATGCATGTTCAGCGAATGTGACAATTTAAAATAAACAATTATACATATTAGGAGCAGATATAAGGGAAACACAAGTCGCAGCTCTCAGTGGAGTGGACAGGGGATGGAGCAGGAGAGATACAAGGGTCTTGGAGTGGCCAGTTTCCCCCTCAGACACATTGCTATGGTTCTGTCTTTATAATTTCCCATTTGAGATCATACAGATTTGGGGATAAAAATACCCTATGCCATATGTGAGAGACATGTTGTATTTTAGAAATTTCAAGTGATATAGGTTTGCCTGTCAAATGGGTGATATAAGGAGTTCTAATTGGCACGAGAAAGCAGCCTTTCCCTTAAATTTTCTTCTCTGGCTTGAGCACATATGCTCAGAACTAGTCACATGTGTCTTATGCCTTTCTCTGCCTTAGCAATTTTTGAGACTCTGAGTGTTCTGCTTGGATGGTGCCCAGTTCTCTGTTCCTTATCAACTTGGCAGCTGAGCCCAGCTGCCTTCGCCTGAAAGCAAAACCAGAAGTGCTCTCACTGAACCCTGGTCCCTCTCCTCCAGGAAGCTAATCAACCAAAGCTGATCAGGAGCTTCTTACAGTGACATCAGGGGCTTACATGGTAATCACTGATAGAACCAAGTAATAAAAATGGAGATGATTCTCTGCAGAGCTAACAAGAAAAGAAGGAATTTCTAGAGATAACGGCGAGTCTCCTTTGCACCAAAGCTAAATGAGGCAGCGAGCTGAAGAGGATTTCAAAAGTCATCACCTGAGTTCAAAACATTGGCTACTTAGAAACAGACCAAGGCAGGTGCGGAATGGAAATCTCAGATACATACCTGTTTTTAGTTAATAGACAATGCTTCTCTGATGAAGGAGGCTCAAAGAAAGAGATCACCTTTATAATTCGCATGGGGGAAAATGAATGCCAAAAAATAGGGTTGAGACATGATGTTTTTCAAAATCGAGCCAAGTTCCACCTCTTCATCATGAAGAGGTTTCTACCGTCACCACACAGGGTATGTAGAGGTTAATTCCTAGAACTCAAAGAACAGGAGTATCAGTACCATGGGACTTAGAGAGAATTTTATCCAACATTCTGTGGTTGATAGTGAAAAAGTGACTTCCCAAGATCACACATCTATGTTCTGGCAGAAATGAAAATCGTCTCATTTTACAGATTCAGTCCTGGGTCTCTGAACAATTCATTTTTTCTTTTGGTTGAACTGAGAGGCCAAAGCCAAGGTCTAATTGTTTCAAGCAAATTATCATTCACTCAGTGTTTTATGTCATTTTAGAAACAGAGTGTGAGAATTGCCCTATCTAGATATGCTTGGAAATTTTGCCTGGTGTCCCAGAATCACTGGGACTTGCCTTGAGGATGTTTTCATGGTTTTCCAACTATTTCAGTGACATCAGGAAATATGTTGAATTCCCTAAGGTAAAAAACCCCAGACACTGAAATTTGTGACATTGCCCAGTGCCTGTCAAAGGCACACACCATAGAAGCGTGCAGAGTTCATCATTTCAACAAAAAATTGCCATAAATCAGTATATGCTGAAATGGTGATTTGCTCAGTAGGATCACTACATCACATATAATGTGTGGTTTGATTGACCAGAAAGTGGCACCTGCAGAACAATCCACATGCATCGAGAATACGATTTAGAATTGATGTGGCCTTTTATATTTTCAAAGTCTTTCACAATCTTGCATTATTTAGATTCATACTGAACCTGGGAGCTGATGCCCCGTGCTGAGCACTCTTTTGGGGAAAATGAAAGCCAATAATAGTACAGACCAGAGTTACAGGAGGTACCTGTGTCCCAGCTCTGTCCCGGCCTCGGATTCCACAGAAGTCTATGCCTACATCAGACTGGGATCTTGACTAATTTATCTATTCCATGTATCCCAACTGAACCCTGATATGTGACAGTCATCATTAGCGATGCTGGGGATTCAGTGGTGTAATCAAAACAGATAAGGTCACAGTTGAGATGTTTGAGTTCAGAGTACTTACATTCTAGATGGAAAGGACAGACAATAAGCACTTAGACATCCACATGAGACCATGTCAGATAGTGAGAAGGGATGCAGAAAATCAGTCTGAGTGACCTGGTAAAGAGTGACTGAAGGAAATGGATGAGGCCAGCCACCTTCCTTCAGACAGGGCAGCCAAGGAAGGTCACTTTGAGGAAATGACATTTATGGGACACATATGATGAGGAGAAGCTTGTTAATAGGAAGATCTGGGGAAGAGTTCCCAACAGGAGGATATTAAAAAGAAGGTGGTTGGAGATTTCCCAGAAAGAAGAAAGTGGCCAATGTGGTTGGTGCAGAACACAGGGATGTAGTGAACATTGGCTGGTTTACAGCAGCCCTCTTCCCAATGTTTAGAGAATCCCTCACCTTCACACTCTGGTGGGAAGCAGAAGTTTCCTCCTGTTATAGAAACTTAACAGGGCTTCCCTGGTGGCTCAGATGGTAAAGAATCTGCCTGCAACGCAGGCGTCCTGGGTTCAGTCCCTGGGTCTGGAAGATCCCCTGAAGAAAGGAATGACAACTCACCCCAGTATTCTTGCCTGGAAATCCCATGGACAGAGGAGCCTGGTGGGGGCCAGTCCATGGGGTGGCAAAAAGTCTGACACTGCTGAGGGAGTAATGCTATAGAAACTAACAACCCACGTCTCTTGGTTTTTCAGCTTCTCTAAGCAAACCAGATACAGTGGAGGACAGAAAGCCATAAGCATAAGGCCAGGTCAATAGGACAGACCTTGAATTTGGAGCTAGACATGGATGACAACAAGATGTAGCCATGGCAGGGGTGCCAACAGAGACTACTAGGGTCTAAGGTAGGACCTCAGAAAGACAGAGCGAAGTCTGGTACCCCATACTCAGGGAAGGCAGCAGATACACCTCACAAGAATGAATCTGAGGACCTCTCTCCTGGTCCAGGGGTTAAGAATCTGCCTGTTAATGCAGGGGACACAGGTTAATCCCTGGCCTGGGAAGACATGCCAAGAAGCAGCTAAGCCAATACTGCACAACTACTAAAGCCCAAGTGCCTGGAGCCTGTGCTCTGCAACAGGAGAAGCTCTTGCTGAGAACCTCAGGGAGAAGAATTTCAATGAGAAGCCCAGGCATCACAACTGGAGACTAGCTCCCATTCACTGCAACCTGAGAAAGCCTGCGCACAGCAACAAAGGCCTAGCACAGCCAAAAATAAAGAAAAGAAAAGAAAAGAATGGGTCTGAACATTATTTCCAAGTCCCTTTGATTTTTCCAGTTTTATCTGCTTACTTCTCCAGCATCTCCTGTAAGTCTACGAACAGGATAATAACTTTTCAAAACCTTTATTTTCTGCTTGAATCATTCAGAGTTGGTTTCGTTGTTTGCAACTGAAACCCTTTCAGCTTGATATAGAAATTGGCTCCAGGAGTGATCCACATAACAGACCATCATGGTGGGGGGAAGGGAGCTGGAATTGGTTTTCTGCCTTGCTTAGAGCTGAAGGCAATAAAAATCAACTAGTGTTAGGGAATATGATCTCCGCACTTCATGGAAAGCAGCAGTGAAGAAGCTTATCTAATTCTTACCTATGGTCACCTGCGATGAAGTGCCACTGAAGGCTAAGCTGTGGGGACTTGAGAAGACCCTTCCAGGAAGCAATGGCTAAATTCAAGGACTGTGATATAGATGCCTATTTCTAACAAAATGCTGGGAAGCTAAAGAAAAAGGACTGCCAATATGAAATTCCTAAATCCTCCAAATAAGTTATAGACTGATATTTTGTGACTATACTAAAAGAGATTTTTTTCTTTTATGACTATAAGAAACTCTCATTTTAGCTTTCTCATGAAGGCTGAGAGATCTTTTCTCTTGCTGCATCAGTAAGGCTAATCTAATGGACCCCATGATTGTGAGCTTCTTATATTTACAGTCTAGGTCTCTCATGAGAATTTTAGGACATTTTCTAGCAAAGTGTATGACTCCCGCCAGAGTAATTCAAGAGCATTCAGAGTTTTCCTGAAGTACTCTAGTCCTCTGACTCGGCTGCACCCAAACCCTCCTTAAATCTCTTTGAGAAGTGGGCACCCTCCCTTCTCTTACTTGGAGGGACTTAGCTATCCTTCCAAAGACCCAAGAACAGTCTTATTCATGATCATATACAAGGAGATGGCAATTCTCCTCATACCCTGACACCAGCAATCAGTTTCAAGACTACTGATTAGAATCAGATTCTGGCAAGCCTCAGGAGCACAAAATTACAAGCTTCACCTTGGGAGGAGAAAGTTGACAAATCCTCCAAGTTGTAAAACTTAATCTTTTTTTTTTTTTTAATTTCAGTAAAAACCTGGGGAATAAATGTGGAAACAGGTTAAAGTAAAGAGGGTAGAGCATTCTTTTGGATTAGTCTGAATTTATCAATAGAGATGTGTTGATCCGAGATCCTCTACTAAGTGTGCTAACTGTAGACAGAGCTGTTTCTACATTTTTGCATGGTTACTTAAATGAATCCTGGATGAAACAGTGACTGTTGCTGAAGTGTGCAGTATATAGCGCTCGGTTCCCTGCCCAGTTGAAGAACAACTCTAGAAAGGAAGCAAAAGGAAAAGATAAAGGCAAATACATCAACTCTCTAGAAAGCTATCCTACCACTGGGAACCTGTAGGTAAACACAATTTTAGNGAATCCTGGATGAAACAGTGACTGTTGCTGAAGTGTGCAGTATATAGCGCTCGGTTCCCTGCCCAGTTGAAGAACAACTCTAGAAAGGAAGCAAAAGGAAAAGATAAAGGCAAATACATCAACTCTCTAGAAAGCTATCCTACCACTGGGAACCTGTAGGTAAACACAATTTTAGTCTCTTAGTCAAGAATGCTTGCTAACAATGAATTCATATAATCATGGGAACATTGGGTTAGGGAAGATATTCACCAATGTCCCCTGTCTACTCTTTCTCACTAGGCCAGGAATTAGTCATTTACAATGGCAACTCTACCGATGTTCACTATGATGCCTGCAATCAAGCCACAGAGCTTGAAAAGAGCAAATATTATTTCTCATTCCTCATATTTAAAAGGTGTATAAGTAACATTGTTTCCCCTCCCATGGAACTCTTAACCACTAACATACCAAGAGCAGGGTGGGTGCTTCAATCTGGTTTGAAGCATTAAGAAGATGCTTTATGGACTTTCCTGGCAGTCCAGTGGTTAAGAATATGCCTGCTAATGAAAGGAACAGAGGTTTGATCCCTGGTCCAGGAAGATTCCACATGCCATGGGGCAACTAAGCCCATTCACCAACACTACTGAAGCACACATTCCTAGGTGCCATATTCTGCAAAAAGAAAAGTCATCTCAATGAGAAGCCTGTGTACTGCAGTTAGAGAGTAGTCCCCACTAGCCACAACTAGAGAAAGCCTGCATGCACCAATGAAGACCCCGTTGAGCCAAAAATAAATGCATAAAATTATAAAAAAAAAAAAGATGCTTTAAGAAAATTAAGAAACATGATAAAGCTTATTAAAATTGGTCTTTTTACTATTAACATTTACCAGCAATTTTAAACAACATAAGTGATACAATAGTCTTTTTCAATAAAATCTTGTTAGTCTAAGTTCAAAATGATTGCTATCATTAAGTTTTAATAATACATAAGCTTTAAATTTGCATATTTTTACCTGCCCTTTAACAAATGTCGTATTTTACCTGGGAGGTAATTCTGAACACCCCCAGGTAAATGGCTACACCCTCATGTAAAAACCCCTGACATATACAGACTCATATATACACATTTGTTTCAAAAGCAAGTGTGTAAATGTTGGGAACTGTTCAAGTTTGTTCCAGGTGCAATTTGTGTCCCCAGATGCTCCTGTGGTATTACATATCCCCACATTTAAACTGCAGATTTGCATAAGCAGGATGGCACAGTTACTGTAAAGGCAAAGAAACTAATTTTGGTTTCTTTAGTTCTGTCTGTACAAACACTGAAGCTTTTATTTGTGTTTAACCTTTGCAAGAATGAAACAAAATGCCAGCTATGAGATGTAGTATTTTTGTTTGTCAAGTCTAAATTTTAGTTCATACATGAAATATTTTATTGAATTTCAATAATATCTTTAAAACAGAAATTTATTCTTCCTTTGTTGTTTACAACTGAAGAACAAAAACAATGATTATACTGATTATTACATGGTTATTATGAAAAATAATTTCACCATGTAGACGACTGGGTATTCATAGAAGATCCACTCTGGATACCAATACCTATTAGCTCTAATCATGTCTTCCTAGGGAAAACCAAGGCAATAAACTGAGGCAGTTTTCATCCTGAGGTCCTGACACTGAAGGGTAAAACTTGATAAAGACCCATGTGGCTGGCCTTTTCTATGTGAGTCCCAATGTCTGGCCAAAGCCTGTCACCTTCTTGACTCAGATCACCTGCCTCTTGGCTCTGATATGTGACCTGTGCTTTGTAGAAGCCCAAGAGCTTTTGCTTCAGTCTCCTCTTATACAGAAATAGGCACTTCCTTGTGGAACACAAAGTGTAATCAGCCCCTGAGGTAAAAACACCCATTGCTGACTTAAAGTCTCTTACCCCAACCAGGACAGCTTAAAGCCAACTGTACTACTGTAAGAAGCTGACCAGCTCAGCATAGGTCTGCACACATCCTCATNTCAGAGGATTTTCTCAACTCAGGGATCAAAACCTTGTCTCCTGTGTCTCCTGCATTGCAGGCAGATTCATTACCATCTGAGCAACTAAAAAAAAATAAATAAAATAGAGGCTTCTCTACCGGCTCAGGTGGTAAAGAGTCTGCTTGCAATGCAGGAGACCTGGGTTTCATCCCTGGATCTGGGAAGATCCCTTAGAGAAGGGACTGGCAACCCACTCTAGTATTCTTGCCTGGAGAATATTCCATGGACAGAGGAGCCTGGTGGGGTACAGCCCATGGAGTCCCAAAAAGTCAGACACAACTGAGCAACTAACACTTTTCACTTCACTTTCAAGCTACAAAAACTTAATTTTTAGAATTTAAGAAAAAAATTCATAATTTTAATAAAAACTGTCATCTAATTTACCCAGGTACTTGGTCACTTCTCTTCCTTATTCAGAGACATGACTTCCTGCCTGGACCTTAAATGCTGTCATTCCCTACCACCAAATTAGAAATCCATTTCTCTTCAAACTCAGTGTACTCCCTTTGGGTATTTTTATCTATTCCTCTGGACTCAGTTTCTGACTCATGAATACAAGTCTGTATCTCCTGTCCAAGTATCTCCCATGAACACCAGTTCCATAGACCTGATAGAATTCCGTTTAACTCTACCTCAGAGAGGTTGGCCTCATCATATTAAAAATTAAGCCTGTAATCTTCTCCTCCAAGCCTCCCTTATCTTGGTAAACAGCATGCATATTCACACCAGAACAGTCCCTCAACCAGGACACAGAGAGGCATGGTTGGCTGTTTGGGATAAGGAAGCCAGGATTCCAGTGCATGCTCAGCCTCTAATTTTAGGCAGAGGGCTTGTGCAAGTCACTGAACATTCTGGAACCTAAACATCATCCCCAGTAAAATGGGATATTCTTAATTGGAAGGTGGCCAAGTTTTCAGACCTGACTCGACCGCTTCAGACATGACTGAAGTGGCTTAGCAGCAGCAGCAGCAGCAGCAGTAGCTACCACTTCCTAACTATGTGACTTTGACCATTTTGTCATCTGTAAAATGATAGTAACAACACATAGTTTATAAGGTGTTTGAGGGAAAAGGAAACCCCCCCAAACCAAAGGATATATAGATGAATGCATTTTGTAAAATGTATAACACTGCACAAATACTTGCTTTTATAATTATTATCTCTAATTTTTTTAAAGCTTTAAATCAGGTTCTACGGGTGTGGAAAGGAGCAGACCAGAATGTCCTGTTGAATACAATAAACCAACTGGCTATGTTATAAAATCAGGAAGTGGGAAGGTATCTGTTCTCTCTCTCTCTCTCTTTTTTTTTTTAAATTTAAATATTTTAAAAATAAGAATTGTATGTATCTAGGGAGCACAACATGTTTCTATATACACGTGATATAGAGATTATTATAGTCAAGTTCATTAACAAATATGTTTCCTCACATATTTACCTTTTGTATATTTTCCTGGTGAGAACATCTGAAATCTACTCTTTTAGACAATTTTCAGTACAGAAAACAGTATGAGTCACTATAATCATCATGCTGTACATTAGATCTTAAGACTCTTAAAACTTATTTTTCTGATATAACTGCAGTCTCTGTTCTGAATGAAAAAACTTGACGAGGTCAGGAATCGTGACTGGCAACTTGAGGCCACAGCCATTCAGGCTGAAAGGAAAGAAATCTTGGGTCTGGACTTTTTTCAGCCCCCACAGTGAAGCTTTGTTTGCACCCAGTTGAATTCTGTACCAGCTCTCTGGGCAAAGATCAGAGGCATTTTTGAAAGTCAAATGTGCAAGGAGAGATCTTCCTGAGCAGAGTAACCCCTTCATCTACCTCCTTCCTCCTTTTTAGGGCTTTCAAAGAGAAAGAGCCATTTCCTTTTCTTATTTCCTTAAAGTCTTTCTTTTCATCTCCAGCACGTCTCTCTCTTGTCTCATTATAATTTCACTTATTTCTATAAAAGAAACCTGACAGCTACAGAACATTTGGGGGGGGGGGGGTGTGGAAAGAGGGTGGGCATGTGGGGGAGTGAAGCAGGCAGAAAGAGAAAAAGGGATATGCTTACAGCTCAGAGTCCTCTGCTAACTCCTTTGGGTGACACTTTTCGGAAAGGCCTGCTTCTCAGCCATATGGCAGCACAGTCCCTTGGCATTATTTTCAGAAGCACCTAGAGCATTAATAGAAAATGGGATGAAATCATCACAGTATAAAAAGCAGAGAAACAGCCTGATTTCCGCTTAAATCATCACTTAGTTCATTTATAGGGACCCTTAACAAGGATGCTGGACATGGACATTTCCATCTGTGTTCACAGCAACCACGAGGCACGCTCTCATTAGAGGCAACAAGTCCTGACTCATTCATTCATTCTTTCATTCACTCAGTGATATCTTGCCTCATTCCAAAGAGTGAATTGGAGGGTGTTATGGACTGTTATGGACTTCCCTGGTGGCTTAGTCAATGAAGAGTCTGTCTGCAATTCGGGAAAGCTGGGTTCGATCCCTGGGTTAGGAAGATACCTTGGAGAAGGGAATGGCTACCCACTCCAGTATTCTTGCCTGGACAATTCCATGGACAGAGGATCCTGATGGGCTACAGCCCAAGGGGTCGCAAAGAACTGGACATGACTGAGCCACTAACACTTTCACTTTCCCAGGTGGCACTAGTGGTAAAGAACTCATCAGCCAATGCAGGAGACTGAATAGATGTGGGCTCAAACCCTGGGTCAAGAAGATCCCCTGGAGGAGGGCGTGGCCACCCACTCCAGTATTCTTGCCTGGAGAACCCCATGGACAGAGGAGCCTGGTGGGCATAGTCCACGGGGTTGCTAAGAGTCAGACATGACTGAAGCAATCTAGCATAGCACATGGACTGTGTGTCTGTTTTCCTCCCCAGTTCATATGCTGGAATCTTAACCTCCAGTGTGATGATATTAGGGTAGCACAGACACGCAGTCCATGTGCTTTGCTGAGACGCTTCAGTCGTCTCCAGTTCTTTGCAATCCTATGGACTGTAGCCTGCCGTTGTAGCTCCTCATGATTGTGATTAGATCTTGAAAGTTGGAGCCCTCCTGAAAGCGACTAGTCCCCTGATAGAAAAGGACAGAGAGCCAGCTTTTTTCTCCCATAGTGAGACTACATTGAGAAGCCAGCAGTCTGGGACCGGAAGAGAGCTCTCATCGGAACCCCAGCTTACTGATTCCTTCACCTCAGACTTCCACCCTTGAGAGTAAGGAGAAATCAAGCTTGTTTATAAGCCATCCAGTCTATGGTACTTTGTTGTGGAAATCTAAACCAAGCAAAGGGACATAAACGTGGACTGCTTTTTACATACCTACCCACTCTAATTATAGGTTTCCAGTATGGCAGATTTTGCAATTATTTTGAGAAAATTCATTATCTTCCTGTGGAAACTGAGAGCACAACAAGCTTATAGATTTCATATTTTCCATAATGTACCCACCATTTGGATTCTAGGACTGTACTTGTTACATTTGAATGTTTTTACAGACTTAAGAGATTTTAAATTAAACTCCACTACGTTATGATCTCTGTTTTAGCTCTCCTGGTGGCTCAGATGGTAAAGAATCTGCCTGCAATGCAGGAGACCTGGGTTCAGATCCTGGATCAGGAAGATCCCCTGGAGAAGGGAATGGTTACCCACTCCTGTATTCTTGCCTGGAGAATTCATGGACAGAGGAGCCTGGCAGACTATAGTCCATGGGATTGCAAAGATTTGGACACGACTGAATGGCTAACACTTTCTGTCTTGATCATAAAAATTGACATGAAATATGTAGTATAATTTTGAAGTAAAAAATTGTCACTTACTGATCTATCAAATATTTGAACAACAGACAAAAAGACTAATCTAGATGATTTTCCTTGTTACTATTANATTGCAAAGATTTGGACACGACTGAATGGCTAACACTTTCTGTCTTGATCATAAAAATTGACATGAAATATGTAGTATAATTTTGAAGTAAAAAATTGTCACTTACTGATCTATCAAATATTTGAACAACAGACAAAAAGACTAATCTAGATGATTTTCCTTGTTACTATTACTAATACAGCAAAATACAAGAATTCCTTGAGTTTTGAAATAAAATAGAAGGAAATGTGTGTTTCTTCCTAGTAAAGCATTAACCTAAGACTCATTGTTATAAAAATTGTAAATTTTACTACCTTCCATAAAGCTTCCTAAAGATAAACTCTCTCAAATAAACCATATATTTACTTTTATAATTTTCATTTCCTTCAAGTTCCTGCTGATCATTTTTTTATATATATATACATTTTGGAGTGGGAAAAAGATGGAGTTTGACAGCTGCAAACAGGAAGCTGGCAGTGGTCCCCGTGTGTGGGAATAACTACGGTAATACAAATGTTGTCTCACCCACCTTCAACAGATTGAATAGAAATAATTTGATCCTTTCATACCTTTTTAATTGTTATTCTTTCCAAAAGGAAAAGTCTATGTAGATTCAGGTTCATAACACTTGAAAGCGTTCTCTCTCTTTTTTTTTTTCCTTCCTAACTTGTCTTTGTGAGTTTTATCTGTACTTTTGTCTCCTCAGTTCTTTTAAGAATCATAATTAGTGTGATTATCGTTGCTATGAGAATAATTAGCCATAGTTTTTTGACACTCTAAATTGTGAATATAGAATATTCAGGCTGTGGGGACTGAACAGCTAAACTATATTTCTCTTTGAAACTGCAAAGGACTCTGCTGATTGAATTAAGGTACCGTGATTCTGAGTTTTTTTGCAGTTTTTACCTAATGAGGCAGAGGGAAGAAATAAAGCAGCTCACATCTTCACATGAGAAATTGAATGGAAATCTTAATGGGCTAATTGCCTGTTATGACCAATAAATAAAAAGAAGTGAGTGATCAGTATACTGAGATTCAGATTTTTCTGCATCGGCTTACTCCATTGCCTTGGATAATGATTGCAATGTTTTAAAACTTCAGACAAGAAAGCTATCACCGTGATAGCAGACTTAAACATTTGCTTCTCTCTTTCACCATTTAGAGTGTTCTAATATTTGAATGAAATGAGATTTTTGTTCTGAGGAAAGATAAGTTGAGGAAGCTCTGAAATATCTAGAGGGGTGGCACATTAATTTACATAATCACAGGGTTATATTTTATGTTTACTTTGATAATCTAATGTAGTCAATTTTACTTTCTCCAACACTTAGATTGCTTTTTTATCTGAATCCAAAAACAATCCAGGGACATTGCAAAAATCATCAAACGATGAAGAACATATGAAGAGAAAATAG
>SJYA01001838.1:296390-317012 GCA_006410615.1 Neotragus moschatus | reverse complement strand
ACTCGATGGGTGTGAGTCTGGGTGAACTCCGGGAGTTTGTGATGGACAGGGAGGCATGGCATGCTGCAATTCATGGGGTCGCAAAGAGTCAGACACGATGAGTGACTGAACTGAACTGCCCATACATTTCTCAAGGCAAGAATATCAGATTGGGTTGTCAATCCTTCCTCCAAGGAATCCCTACCTACCCAGAGATAGAACCTGGGTCTCCTGCATTCCCTGACCTACCAGGGAAGCCCTCTTTCTTTTATTACAAGAGATAATATCTGATCTTCATATTCAAGACACAAAACTAAGCATTTGATATAGAGTAACATCTTTAAAGTAGTAAAAGTACTACTAATTAATGGAGTTATCTGCCTTTATGGTCTAGCTTGGGCCAACTTTCAAGAAGGTAATAATAGAATTCCAGTTAAGGCACTCTAAAGAATACAATTTTTTTTTTAAGAAAGCTAATTACTAAAATCTCAGTGTAATATTGCAATTGATGGTACACATGTAAATGACATCTATTACCATAAAACAACCTGTAAAAAAGCATCTTACTTGTTGATTCTGAAAATGCAAAGCAGTTTGTCAAACACAGTGGTTTGAAAATTATTCTGAAATAAAGTGGGTTAATGAGTTCTCCTCCCCGGAGTGCTTAATGACCATTTCTATGAACTTTTACTTTAGTTTTATTTTCTCACAATGTTACATTATTAAATACTAAAGAGTAAGAAAAGCAAGAGGAGAGAAAGAATGGCAACACTTCAAGAAGAAATATATCTCCTCCTCTTGATGCTCAACTTATTCACCCATTATTTCATCTAATACAGAGTATGTGGTAAGAAATACCTAAATCCCTGTTTTTACTACTGGCCTGAGAAATGAAGTATTCCTTGCCATATCCGTAAACACGGCTGTCATGGCCATCAGTGATTGCAGGCCTCCAGTCTGAGTTCCTGAGCCCTTTTTAAGGGCACTCAGGAAGGAGAATGCAGCCATTAGGCTGCAGCTACTCCCCTCTCCTGAAGGTGATCTTCAAGGAAGCTCAGGATGTGAAAATCATAGGACAATGGCCCCATATAGCTGAGGGGCCTATCAAAGGGATGATTTCAGTGAGCCCAGATTCTTACATCTTCCCATACACAGGAAAGTGCTAAATTCCTTAACTTTGGTTACCTGGTTTTCTTTAATTAGTGATACTCTTTTGATGTTCTGACTACCTGCCTTTGTTGCAAAACTTCTATATAATCTGATTCCTCGCCTCCTCAGAGCAGTTCTCTCTGAGATGCTGTTTCCCGGGCTTAAAGTCCTAAAAATTCCCATCGAATAAAATAATTCTCAACTTCTAGGTTATAAATATTTTTGAAATCAACAATCTAACTGAAGTTCTCACATATAGCATCACCTTCTACTACATAATTGAGAGCATATTGTATAATTAAAACAAAAACAAACAAAAATTGTAAGTAGAACAGTCCTAGTTCAAATGTCAACTATATATACTGATTTTAATCAAGTTTTAGTTTTCTCATTAGTAAAAGATTTCCTATCTCATGAAAAAAAATTTTTTTGGCAAATATTAATAATACATTAAAGTACCAGACATATAGTGAATGGAAACATTTTGGAAAACTTTGAGATGACAATTGTACTTTGAATGTGAAGGGTTACGAACAAGAATTACTGAACCTCTTCTGGTCCCCTAAGTGGTATAATATTATAATATTTTTTTTTTCAAGATTTAAATGTAAAGATTTTTTTTCAGAGGGTCAGATATAATAATTATGGCATTTCTTCAACTTCTTCAATTGCAATTTAAATTTAATCTGCAATCTTATTTTAAATGAAAGAGGGAATATTGTACCCAATTTTCCTGATTTTCTAGGATGCTGTTTTTGAAAGCTGTTCTAAAACTCTGGTCAATAACAGAAGAAATGACTTGTCACCAGCTGTGTTCGATAGCTACAGGCCATTAAAATTCTCCTGATAAAATTCTTCTTTGATGTATAAAGTAATACATTTATCAGACTGACGGATATAGATATAATTTATAGATTTCTAAGGAACCAAACAAGGAACATGCATAAATATAGATTCCTGCAGAAAGACGACTATATAAGAACCAATGAGCAGATATATTTCCAATAGATGCTTGTAATATTCTGATGTCTTCTCTGCCACATTTATTTTGACAAAGGCTTTTAGCGTTAATGCTTCTCATTGACTTCTAAAATTGACATCAACTTGGAGAAGACAAAGATATGATAAACAGCACATCTGTTTCATAAAGCTGGCTTGGTGGATAAAAACCTGAGAAAAGTATAGACTGGATATTCTTTATTTAGATATATTAACACACACACATCCTAAATTTAGGGATCATTAAATTCACAAGTCTGTTTCAGCTCAGCCACTATTCAGCTTGGCAAAATTTTTATATTTGTCATTTATCAAAGCTTATTTTAGTACCTGATAATTGCCTGGATATAAATATCTAAATACAATTGTGCGATTACCAGTCAAATCGACTAAGAAACTCTAACGTGACTGGAAGCCTCCAAGAAATAATCAAGATACATTTATACGCAAAAGGCATAGTGCAAATAAGACATACATCTAGAAACTTTAAGGAAAAACAGTTTTTGAAATTATTATTTTGAAATATCAGATGAAAGTGAGAATGTTAAGGTCTTAATTCTGAGTAATTGCTTTGAATTTTTTCATTGTGTATGTATTTGTGAGACTTCTACCTGCATGAATCTAAAGCTGTTCTTTGTACTTTCAACTGAAAAAAATGTGGAGAAAAGTAAAGTAAATCCTGTTCACTTTTATTTGTGCTAGAATTCAAATCTACCAGGTACCACTTTACAATTATTACTTATCTTTGTAACTTAATGCCACTTCCAACATGCCCCTAAAAATGGGAAAAAAGAAGGAAAGAAGGAAGAATAATGAACCAGTAAAGCTGATTGAGTTGTAAGTGGAGCTGCCTGGAAATCAAAATGCTCTTAAAAGCCCATTGCTATTCTGCATTTAGCATCTATTAAATGGAAAGTATTTGGGGTTGACTTTCATATTTTAAATATTGGGAGATATTTTCAGTCATTGACTTTATGGAACTCTCTTCCAACCTTACTGTATTTACAAGTCCAATAATAATGTTAATATTTACAAAGAAGTTTAACAATTTAAGGTAAAAATTTGAAATTGCTTCATGTAAACCTAGACAAAAATTTTTAATGTATGAGAATTATATGGCAAAGAAAAATTACACGTGAGATTATAAAAATTAGCAATGAAAGCAACTTTTAGTATTACAGAGTGTGAAAGACCTTGGAAAGGGCCTTAAAAATCACTCTTTTGTCTTGAAAGAGTACCTCATTAAAATTTTCCCATCCAAAGAAGGAGCAACATATTCTTCAGTAAAACCTACACACTTAAAAACCGTATATAGAAATTTATTTTTTCAAATGTGACATAGAAACAGAGAAAAAAAAATTTGAATTTGGCTTTATATAATTTTTTTTAATGTATATGCAAGTGCTCATTTAAAAAAAGAGTAGATGCCTGGATTGTGGCTATTGCAATTCCAAAGTAAAATATGTCCAGATATTGCATCTTTAGAATTTCAATAGTTTTCTGGTTATATCAATATTCAAACTCAATAAAATAGTAGATAAGATAATTAGCATGGATCAGAAACCCAAGTTGAACTGGCTTTAAAATAATAGAGAAAAATTCATGTTCTAAACCAGATGAAGTTATAGACCATAATTCACCTTCTCATTAGAGACAACTAAGGAAAAAAAAAACAGCAAAATATAGGAAAAATGATTTAAAAGAAATAGGACATCAGGCAACAGAGGGCAATGATTTATGAGAGACAAGAAACAAATGAGATGAGCTCTTACATTCATCAGTTTATCACCAACTGACAGTTTCCAAGGCACAGCATAAGATGGGGAACCAGAGCAGTGCCCAGAGATCTCTTTGTGATCGAATAAATATTGAATTCTGATCAGGAAAGTTACCTAAAATTTACAGGACAAAGAGAGAGAGAGCTACACACAGAAAGAGATCTCTAAAGATCTGTAGAGGATCTCCCTTAAGTCTTCAAGTGAATACTGATCAGTGAATGTACCATTAAAAGGATTAGAAGGACAAACTCCAAGGGTTCAAACCTGGCTGAAAATAATTCCTTTTCCTACAAAGACAGAGTAATTCAGAGGGTATCACATAGAGCATGCAGAAAAGCTTTGCTTCAGTAGCGGGTCGAAGTTAACCCTAGATAACTACTTCTTTGTTCCACACCTGAAAATGCAAGACCTAAAAAGATCAGTTTCCTAACAACTTAGCCAAATTGCCCTAAAACTTCTAAAAAATATTTTTAGGAAAGCAAATATATCAGGACATAATAAGTAAAATCCAATACAAAACTTCTAAACAGACAAAGGAGCAGAAATATTTTTCATAATTAACAGAAATGACAATCTGCAAAAACTATACCAGAAATGGAACAGATGATAGATTAAGTAGATAAAAAACATTAAAATAGTTATTATAACTGTGTACGTGAAAGTGAAACTGCTCAGTCGTGTCCAACTCTTTGCGGCCCCATGGACTGTAGCCTACCAGGATCCCCCCTCCATGGGATTCTCTAGGCAAGAGTACAGGAGTGGGTTGCCATTTCCTTCTCCAGGAGATCTTCCTGACCCAGGGATTGAACCTGGGTCTCCTGCATTCCAGGCAGACGCTTTAACCTCTGAGCCACCTGGGAAGCCCTCATCACTGTGTATAAATATGGTCAAAAAACTAGGAGAATGATTGAGGATGTTATATAGAGGAGTGGAAGATAAGAGAGAGAAAAGACCCAAATGGGACTTCTAGAGATGAAAACCACATGAGGTAAAAATATGCAAAAGGGTGTAACAGTTTAACAGTATATTACACAGTGCCATAGATTATATTAGTAAATTTGAAGATATAGCAATAAAAACCATATAAATGAAATATAGAGGGGAGAAAATAGGTAAAAAGTAAACAGAATATCATGATTTCTGAGAAAACTTCAAACAGCTTAATTGGAGTCTGTAAAGGAAAAATACGTTAAGAAATAATGTCCCAAATATCCAAGTTTAACAAAAACAATTATCACACATATGTTCCAAAAGATGAATGTCATAATAGCAGCAGACTTCTCATCAGAAACAATGCCTGCCAATTGACAGTGGAGCCAAAAATTCAAAGTTCTAAAATGATTAAATTAAACAGAAGTACTCAGCTTAGATTTCTACACCCAATGGAAATATTTTTTAGAACTAAAGACAAGATAAGTACTTTCAACACACAGCAACACTGAATGGGTTCCTAAGTATAGCAGAAGTACACTGAAAGGTCAAAGGGAGAGGGAAAATGATATAAGGTAAAATTATAGACCTATACACAGGAATCAAGAGCACCAGAATTGTCAATAACATGGGTAAACATTAAAGACCATATTTACAACTATTTAATCTCTTTAACAGAGGATGAGATGGCTGGATGACATCACCGACTCGCTGGATGTGAGTTTGACTGAACTCTGGGAGTTGGTGATGGACAGGGAGGCCTGGCATGCTGCTATTCATGGGGTCGCAAAGAGTTGGACACGACTGAGCAACTGAACTGAACTGAACTGAACTGAATTTCTTTAAAGGGGAATGGATCAAGAGAAAGAGAAAACAAGACACAGACTAAACAAACAAACAAACAAAAACCTGAGAAGCAAAAGATCTGAACAGCTGTCTCATCAAAGAAGATATACAGATGAACATCCATGTGAAAATATGCTCGACATCATATGTGACCAGGGAAATGCAACAATGAGACACTACTACATGTCTATGAGAATGAATTTAGAATAAATTTAGAATAAATTCTAAAAATCTATTTCGAATAAATTCTAAAATAAACACTGACAACACCAAATTCTGGCAAAGGAATCTCACTTATTGCTAGTGGTAATACAAAATGGTAATGCCGTTTTGGGAGACAATTTAATAGTTTTTTTGCAAAATTAAGCATACTTTTCTCATATGATCCAGCAATCACTTTCCTAGGTATTTATTCAAATGAGTTGAAATTTTATGTCTACACAAAGACTTGCATGTTGATATTTATAGAAGATGTCTTTATATTGTCAAGATTTGGAAACAACCAAGAAGTCCTTCAGTAAGTGAATGAATATATAAACCATGGTATTAATATATCCAGACAATAAAACATTATTCAGTGCCAAAAATAAATGAGCTATTAAATCATGAGAAAATATGGAGGAAATTTTAAATGCATATTCCTAAGTGAAAGAAGCCATCTGGAAACATTGTATGATTCCAATTAAAAGTGATTTTTAGGGGTAATAAGGAAGGAGGGAAAAATAGACAGAACAAAATATTTTCGGGACAGTTGAACTATTCTGTATGATAATACAATGGTGGATACATGTCAATATACATCTGATAAAACTCGCAGAATGTACAATATCACAGAATGTAAAAAACCCATAGGACAAGCCAAGGTAAACTATGGACTATGGCTGATAAAGATGTATCTATATAGGTTCATTGATTGTAACAACTATACCACTTCTGGTGCAGTATGTTGACAGTGTGTTGGCTTGTAGGTTTGGAGAGGCAAAGTCTACACAGGAACTCTGATCAAAATTTCTATGCACCTAAAACTGCTCTAAAAAGCAAAGTCTATTAAAAAAAAAAACACACAACAGAGTATGTACTAAGGCAAATATAATAACTATCTGATGGATAAGTAAATGTATGACAAGACTAGATCAAAGCATAGGAAGACAGAAGGAGAAGTACATTTCATAGGATTATCATATGTGAAGTGATTATAATGTCACTTGAATGTGCAATAAGTAAATGACATATAATACAAATCNAATAGCAAAGAGGGCTTCCCTGGTAGCTCAGATGGTAAAGCATCTGCCTGCGATGTGGGAGATCTGGATTTGATCCCTGGGTTGGGAAGATCCCCTGGAGAAGGAAATGGCAACCCACTCCAGTACTCTTGCCTGGAAAATTCCATGGATGGAGGAGCCTGGTAGTCTATAGTCCATAGGATAACAAAGAGTTGGACACAACTGAGCAACTTCACTGTTTGACAGCAAAAAACTATCCAGGAAATAAGTCTTAGTAGATACAGACCTGCATTAACAAACTGAGATTTAACATTGAAACATCTTTTTCTCTCTAAAGTCACATTTTTACCAAATATAAACAAATTAAGACTTATTTGTATTATAGGTCTGGTCTCAATAGACTTGGCCTGATGATTTATATAATGAAAATTGATCATAGACTTTTTTGCTTTGCTGAAACTTTCATAAAGTCTCAAACTGAACCTTTAAAATAAAAACCTTTAGGGCTAGAAAAGTCATGCAAAAGGCTTATCACAGATTTTGCATAACAGATCTAAGTGAATTCCTCCCTTCTCAAGGTCTCCAAAATTCCTTGAGATTTCTGTACCTGTTAGTGTGATAATCTTCCCGACTTATCTAATTATAAAATATAATTTTACCAAATTACTGTCATAATTAGCTTGAGGGGAAGGTTTTCCTTACACTCAGAAAACACAGATTCAAATCAGTAATTTTTCAGGTAGAAACCTTAAAAGTCACAAGCATACTCACCAGTTCATTCAGTCTTTCTGTTAACCTTTGTGAAGTCATCAGATTTTTTCATTAGAATCTTTACCCAGTACAGAAAATTGTATTTATCCAAAAGTCCTTTCTATAAATCTTTTTGAAGAGGAATCATTTTTGCAAAACTTGATAAGTTCTATGACAATATTTTAAGATAGTAACTAGAATTATAATTGATAACATTTTACTCCAAAAGATCAGAATTTTAGGAACTCCATATAGTTTCTAGGATATCTATATTAGTAACATTTACCATACAATATTTTGGAGCCCAAAAATCACTGCAGATGGTGATTGCAGCCATGAAATTAAAAGACACTTACTCCTTGGAAGGAAAGTTATGACTAACCTAGATAGCATATTAAAAAGCAGAGACATTACTTTGCCAACAAAGGTCCGTCTGGTCAAGGCTATGGTTTTTCCAGTAGTCATGTAAGGATGTGAGAGTTGGACTATAAAGAAAGCTGAGTGCCAAAGACTTGATGTTTTTGAACTGTCGTGTTGGAGAAGACTCTTGAGAGTCCCTTGGACTGAAAGAGATCCAACCAGTCAGTCCTAAAGGAAATCAGTCCTGAATATTCATTGAAAGGACTGATGCTAAAGCTGAAACTCCAATACTTTGGCCACCTGATGCGAAGAGCTGACTCATTTGAAAAGACCCTGATGCTGGGAAAGATTGAGGGCAGGAGGAGAAGGGGATGACAGAGGACGAGATGGTTGGATGGTATCACTGACTCAATGGACATGAGTTTGGGTAGGCTCTGGGAGTTGGTGTTGGACAGGGAGACCTAGCATGCTGCAGCTCATGGGGGTCACAAAGAATCGGACATGACTGAGCAACTGAACTGAACTGACTATACAATATAACCTGAGACTTATTACACTTGACAATACAGTTCATGTAATCTGTATACAAAATGAACATAATTAGTGTAATATCTCTCTTTGGGATATTTCAGGAGCCCTCTGATGCTTCTCGATGTTAGGTAGGCAGAATAGGGAAAAGGAGTCCAAAATGGTGGTGGCTAAAAAAAAAACAAGGAAGATCAAAGGAAGGTCGGAGGACCAGAGTGAAGACTTCAGGTAGAACAAACGGCACTCCTGGCTAAGCCCAATTTGCATAGGGCAGGCCCAGGTGGAAGCAAAACATATAAAAGAAGGAGCCAAAGTGCTCTCTCTCTCTCTCTCTCTTCCTCTCCCACACGCACGCGCTCTTGCTCTCTTTCTCTCTCTCTCCCCCTCCCCCACGTGCTCCTCCACGCTCTTCTCTTCAAGTCTTTGGGTTAGCATGCCATCACACTTTGAGAATGGATTCTCCTGCTATCTTCTAAATAAAATAGAGCTGTAACACAGATTTGCCTAAGAGCTNTGCTCCTCCACGCTCTTCTCTTCAAGTCTTTGGGTTAGCATGCCATCACACTTTGAGAATGGATTCTCCTGCTATCTTCTAAATAAAATAGAGCTGTAACACAGATTTGCCTAAGAGCTATAACATGGTTTGTCCAAGATCCGAGAGCTGTGACGCGCCGAGGGCTTTAATGTCCGTTGCTCCAGATCTTTGTTGTGACGAGACAAAGAACCAAGGAAGATACACTCGTGTCACACCAACATTAGCTAGAAATCTTCATTAGAATGATTTAGGAAGTTTTGTCAAAAAATATCAAAAAAGTTTAGAACACTCAGTCGGATAGGATTATAGGTCATTGTGAAACAATAGCTATTCACTTAGCCAAAGTAACAAAAGGATTTCAGAACACATCACTTAAGAGATAAAGAAACTTAAATCTATTATCAAGGCAGTTCAATATCTAAAGAAAAGATGTCCTCTTAACAAAGAGAAAAGCTGAATTCAAGTTTTTGTACCAGCGTACTTTATTTAAAAGGTAAACTTAATTAACTTTATTTTAAACTTAGTCCTAATCATGTACAAAACTCTTTCCTTGTGTTTCACTTTTCACAAACCTTATCACTTTCTGTAGCCATTACTGTGTTCTTCCGTCCTTGAAAGCCACCTGTAAATCAGGCTTACTACCTTTTCCCTTCACAAAAATGCAATTACATTCCTCATACAGAAAACACTTCCTACTCCCCTTACGCAACCAAGAACTGACTTTTGTAATAGCATTTTATAGGTTGTTGAGAATAAATACCAGTGATAATTTCTAAAACTTTTGCTTTCAGAGAAAACACTTTAGGATGACACCAAACATCATTCATTTTTAATCCCAAATCTCTTTAGTCTTCCTGTAAAGAGGCAATTAGTGCTCAGTAGTAAATGGTTCAAAATCTTATTTTATTTGGAAATAACGTAGCTATTCAATAGACTTTCAACACTTAGAAACAACCCTTAGAAATTCAAGTTACCCTAATCTGGAGACTATTTTAGACAGATATTCCTAAAGCATAATTATTCTCAACAGAGTTTATCTAAAGGCTCATATTTCATTTACATTTTTTAGAAGTTTCTCCATTTGAGGTAATTTCCTTGCTGATAAACTTGTAAAGATATAATAATATTTAACTTATATTAAAACTAGGTACAATGAAAATCTGCTTAATGTTAATTATTCTTAGACATATCTACACTAGTTAGATCAACAAATAAACATTAATATCATGTATTTAATATNCTCATATTTCATTTACATTTTTTAGAAGTTTCTCCATTTGAGGTAATTTCCTTGCTGATAAACTTGTAAAGATATAATAATATTTAACTTATATTAAAACTAGGTACAATGAAAATCTGCTTAATGTTAATTATTCTTAGACATATCTACACTAGTTAGATCAACAAATAAACATTAATATCATGTATTTAATATTGAATATTTCCCAGTTCACATGAACCTGAAATTCATTTAGGTTAATTTCTCTTGTATTTAGAATTATTTGTTTTTTTTTTTTTGTTTTGGAATTTATATAATATCTTTATTTGGAAATAAAAAATTAAAAATCTCTACAGATAAAAAAATTTTCTATAAGAGTCTGTATACTTTATGTGAACCATACAGTACCTTTCTATATAAATGCATATAAATGCATGCCCCAAACTGTTGTTGCTTTACCAAGGTAGCTTGTATTTGATTTGTAAGCACTCACTTTTTTTTTTTAAGATTAGAGCTCATTTACAAACTGATCTCAGCAATCAGCAACATTATCCAAAAAACAAAGACACACACTGAGATATATATATATATCCAAACAGACACAACAAGGGATCCTATAGCTTTGTTTTCCAATTTTATTTATGAATCAGATATCACAATGTGAAACTCACAAGTTGTAAACAAGATTTTAAAAGGCTTTGTTCCGCACCTTTTTCCTTTTGGTTTCAGGAATTAGAGATGGTCTAGATAAGTGATCCAGAGAGCTCTGGTCTAAAGGTATGGGAGTTATTTCCTCAGGGCAAGAGTTCTTAAAAAGATAAATTTTTCTTCAAGTTTTCTCTGGAGTCTAAAGAATATTGTAACCACACTGTCAAAAAAATCATTTTTTTTTCTGTGATCATAGTTTTATAGCTAAAATTTAGACCTGATAGTGCTTAACTTGGTCCTGATAACAAGGGCAGACTGGTCCCAGCAGGGATTGTCCCTCTGGGGAAATAGGGGTCTTAGTTTGATCAGCCCCAGGCTGTTGATAACAAGAGTCCTGGTATCCTGAATAAGGGAACTTCAGTCTATTTTCCTACCCTATGTCAATAAAGATCTAATATTTTCAGGCCACTTTTCTTGTCATTGGATCATAGCTATAGATTGGCCAGTCAAAAAATATCCACCCTTCACCCCTCCCCCCCGCAAAGGGTTTCTAGGCAGGGTGTGGAACCTTAGAGTGAGCAATTCCCATATTAGCTTGAGCAGTTTGTACCAGATGTCTGTGTGCTCAGACCAAACCAACAAAAGCAAAATGAACCAGAACTTCACCAGCCAGGAGCCACACTCCAGATGAAACAAAAGGCAAAGAGATGCCCAGAAATCAAAAGCCAAAAGACATAAATGTCAAACGTGACTTCTTAGTTCCACTAGACCTGTGACCTGGCACAGTCAGTGCTAGCAGCCTTTTTAGTTCTGATACAGTTTCAAGCAATTTCTTGTTGGTCTCCTGCAAAGAAGTTACTCTATCATTTCCTCTTTTAGAAGCTTCTAGATAACAGTCAAGATAAGTATGGCCAGCCTTCTCTAATTGTGTGAGCAAAAATATCAATTTTGGAATATCAAAAGAACCCCAGTTTGGCCTTTTTAGGTTGAGGTCTCTTGGTATAATTTCTTCAATTAACTATGTACTTGCAAGTATGAGCTCCATACGAATTATACATGAGTCTGGTGGAGTGTTAGTCAGAGGCTGGTTTTCTGAGACCTCTTTGTTTCTGTTTTTGAGAGATTCTGTTTCCCATTTTAAGGTGAATTTGTCAGGGATAAAAATCACTAGTGAACTTGGGTAGTGGGCCCATCTTCTGCTTGTGAGCTTAACTCCTCCGGGAGTCACCCCAGAATCATTTCAGCTTGTCTTACGTGTCTCTTGGATTCTGCCTCTGGCAATCTAAGACCACCGTGGCTGCTCGGGTCACTGAATGGCCAGTTCTTATGTGCAACCCCCGGAAGAGCAAGTATTTTAATTAATGAATGTGGGTCCCTGTGGGACCACTGCACAGTATAAGGACTAGGCCTCTACCACTCCCATAAATTTCTCAGTCACCTGAGAAAACCAAAACCGGCCAGGAGGAGTTTTGTCACTTTTCTTCAGAGCAAAGCTCTCATGTATTTTCCTCACTTTTATCCTGACAAATTCTATAATGGCAGCCAAATTGAAGAAAACTGTCAGGTCAGCCTCTTATCCACTCAGCCAAGACCATTAAGTCCCCTACAATGGAGCAATCTTGGCATCCTTCAGCTGATCCCTGGGTGTTCCTCAATTTTTTTCACAATTGAGCCCCCTAGTGAAGAAAGCTGAGCACCGAAGAATTGATGGTTTTGAACTGTGGTGTTGGAGAAGACTCTTGAGAGTCCTTGGACTGCAAGGAGATCCAACTAGTCCATTCTAAAGGAGATCAGTCCTGGGTGTTCTTTGGAAAGAATGATGCTAAAGCTGAAACTCCAGTACTTTGGCCACCTCATGTAAAGAGTTGACTCATTGGAAAAGAACCTGATACTGGGAGGGATTGGGGGCAGGAAGAGAAGGGGATGACAGAGGATGAGATGACTGGATGGCATCACCAACTCGATGGACATGAGTTTGAGTGAACTCTGGGAGTTGGTGATGGACAGGGAGGCCTGGCGTGCTGCAATTCATGGGGTTGAGTCAGACACGACTGAGTGACTGAACTGAACTGAACTGAACCTAGTATCTTTCCACTTGGTGGGCAATTCCCCTGGCATCTTTCAGCCAGCCTCCCACCCAGTGACTGAGTGGGAATTTCTCACTATCTTTCAACCAAGCCCTACTCAGTGTCTAGACCACGAATGAGTATGCCCCTGATGTTTCAAAACACTCCCCCCCCGCCCCCCGCCAATATCTTTCCTACTGGGAGGAAGCAGGTAACCTGCTCCACCACCAAATAAAACTCATAATCCCAACCAATACAGGAGATTCAAGAACCAGTAGAGACTTACCCAAATTCGTCTGCACTCCCTGAGGAGGTGGATGGGTGCAAGGAGCCACTGCTTGTACCAAAGCTTCCAGTTCCTCGTGGAGTCCAGTCGAAGGAAGGAAGTACACTCTGGGTCACTTTCACAGTCGTCATAACAGTCAACTAAAAAAAGATGTACAACTTGAGAGTTGTGAGTTAAGTTGTATTTGGGGCAAAATGAGGACTGTAGTGCGGGAGGCAGTATCTCAGATAGCTATAGCAGCATGGGGTTCAATCTCTGTAGAGGCAGATGGCAAACACCTTTGTTGTTCAGTTGTTGGCAAGGCTCTTGGTAAGTGCCAATTTCTAGTTGACATATCTCAAGAGGTCAGAAAAAAAAATGTTTGATAAAACCCTATGCTAATGTCTAAGCAAACTAGCTATAATGGCAAATACCTGAAACAAATAGAGTATCTACAAAAAGTATACACTTAACATTATGCTGTTATTGTTGTTTAGCTGCTAAGTCATATCTGACTCTTTGCTACCCCATAGACTGTCACCCACCAGGCTCCTCTGGCCATGGGATTTCCCAGACAGGAATATTGGAATGGGTTGCCATTTCCTTCTCCAGCTAGTCTTCCCAACCCAGGAATTGAGCCGATGAACATTCATCTCTTGCACTATAGGTGGATGCTTTACTGCTGAGCAACCAGAGAAGCTCTCTTAACAATATATTTCATGGTAAAAACCTGAATGTATATACATTTACATTGAGAACAAGTCACTCTCTCCACTTCTTGTTCTAGTCAGTGCAAGCAGGAAAATAAATTTAAAATATCCAATTTGAAAAAGAAAAGTTGAAATTCTGTTTGTAGATGACATAGTCATCTATGTATTGATAGAAAAACTCTATAGAATCACAAAAAGGCATATAAACAAATAAATGTCTTTATGATGATTGCAAGATACAAGATGAGTATATGAAATTAATTTTTTTTTTTTTTATATTCTAGCAACAACCATTTGGGACTCAACATAAAAACTACTACTCAGAAGAGTGCTAAAAATATACAGTCTTAGAATAAATTTCCTGAAGACATATAACCCTGTGAGCTAAAAATCTAGAAAACTTGCTGAAAGATAATAAATATGGCCTCAGTAAATAGAGACTGTATTCACAGATCAGACAATTTAATATATTAATGTAATAATTTTATCTAAATTGACCTAAAATTTCAATACAACGATACTCATTATTGCAGGACATTTTTATAGACTGACAAAATCCACATAGTAAGATGCTTTACCATCTGAGCCACCAGGGAAGTCAAAAGTAGCATAGAATAGCCAATACGAATGTGTGTAACAGTAACAAAGTTGGAGGAAATATATTACCTGACTTTAGGACTTATAAAGCTACATTAGTCAAGAGACTGCAGGACTGGTAAAGAGTAATAAATAGACAGTGGAAAAGACTGGAGACTCTAGAAACAATTCTACAAGGAAACTTATTCATTTTTTCAGTTCAGTCCAGTTCACTTGCTCAGTCGTGTCTGACGCTTTGTGACCCCATGAATTGCAGCACACCAGGCCTCCCTGTCTATCACCAACTCCCAGAGTTCACCCAANAGCATGTGAGATGAGTGCAATCGTATGGTAGTTTGAGTATTCTTTGGCATTGCCTTTCTTTGGGATTGGAATGAAAACTGACCTTTTCCAGTCCTGTGGTCACTGCTGAGTTTTCCAAATTTGCTGGCATATTGATTGTAGCACTTTCACGTCATCATCTTTCAGGATTTGAAAGAGCTCAACTGGAATTCCATCACCTTTACTAGCTTTGTTCATAGTGATGCTTCTTAAGGCCCACTTGACTTCACATTCTAGGATGTCTGGCTCTATATGAGTGATCACACCATTGTGATTATCTGGGTTGTGAAGCTCTTTTTTGTACAGTTCTTCCATGTATTCTTGCCACCTCTTCTTAACATCTGCTTCTGTTAGGTCCGTACCATTTCTGTCCTTTACNCTTAAGGCCCACTTGACTTCACATTCTAGGATGTCTGGCTCTATATGAGTGATCACACCATTGTGATTATCTGGGTTGTGAAGCTCTTTTTTGTACAGTTCTTCCATGTATTCTTGCCACCTCTTCTTAACATCTGCTTCTGTTAGGTCCGTACCATTTCTGTCCTTTACCGAGCCCATCTTTGCATGAAATGTTCCCTTAGTATCTCTAATTTTCTTGAAGAGATCTCTAATCTTTCCCAATCTATTGTTTTCCTCTATTTCTTTGCATTGGTTGCTGAGAACGGCTTTCTTATCTTTCCTTGCTATTCTTTGGAACTCTGCATTCAAATGGGTATATCTTTCCTTTTCTTCTTTGCTTTTGGCTTCCCCTTCTTTTCACAGCTATTTGTAATTCCTCCTCAGACAGCCATTTTGTTCTTTTGCATTTCTTTATCTTGGGGATGGTCTTGATTCCTGTCTCTTGTACAATGTCAGGAACCTCCATCCATAGTTCATCAGGGACTCTGTCTATCAGATCTAGTCCCTTAAATCTACTTCTCACTTCCACTGTATATACATTAGGGATTTAATTTAGGTCATACCTGAATGGTCTATTGGTTTTCTCCACTTTCTTTAATTTAAGTCTGAATTTGGCAATAAGGAGTTCATGATCTGAGCCACAGTCAGCTCCTGGTCTTGTTCACTTCTTTTGAATTCTTGAAAATTTCAGAAAAAATATTTGCTGACTCTGCTTGTTACTTATTTTAAATTTGTTGGACATTTTCATCCTCAATTTTGCAGTCCAGCATCTGTGAGAGAGCATCACAGTATTTTTGAAATTCTTGTGCTTGATATTGCAAATCTGTAAGTTTTACCTCATCCATTTACTTTTTTTTATCTTTTTGACATTTGTGAATATAATAAGAGGAAGAGACATTAGCAGTCTGCCAGGATTCCTAAAGAGGAATCTCTCATCTATGTGAAACAGTAACAATTTATGTGAAAAAATCTTCACATCTATGTGGGTATATCAAAGAAATGAAACTTTACATGGGGTAGGAAAGATTCCCCCCTGGGGTAGGAAATGTCAGCCCACTCCAATGATCTTGCCTGGAGAATTTCATGGACAGAGGAACCTTGAGGGCTACAGTCCATAGGGTTGCAAAGAGTCAGACACGACTAACTGAATAAAATACACACACTTGATCTATAAGCGGAAGATGGGAAATTAGGTGGTGAATAACACAGTTTTTGTACTAATTTTGACATGACATTATTTGCATAATTAGCACCCGTTTTACAGAATTGTTCAGGTTCTTTCATTCATCTTTCACTTTCCGTATTTATTCATTGAAACACACATGCACAAGCTCCATGGTAAGTTTGTTGTTGTTATTCTTCAGTTGCTAAGTCATGTCTGACTCTTTGCGACAAGACAGACTGCAACCTGCCTTCCCTGTCCTTCACTACCTCCCAGAATTTGCTCAAACTCATGTCCATTGAGTTGATGATGCCATTCAGCTATCTCATCCTTTCTTGACCACTTCTCCTCCTACCCTCAATCTTTCCCATCATCAGGGTCTTTTCCAGTGAGTCAGCTCTTCACATCAGGTGACCAAAGTATTGGAACTTCACTTTCAGCTTCAGTCCTTCCAATGAATATCCAGGGTTGATTTACTTTAGGATTGACTAGTTTAAATGGAAAGTATAGCTCATTTCTATTATCAATATTTTATTGACTTTATAAGAGTCAATGTCTTTAACCTATTTTGAATCTGAATCTCAAATAGCAGAATAACCTCTATGCGAAAAGAAGAATGAGGAATTAAAAAGGCTCAGAGAGTTAATGGGGAGCAGGAAAGATTTATAAAGCAAGTGGTTCCCTAGCTAAGGGTAACAAGAGGAATTAGCCAAACAAACAGGAAGAAAGAAGGACTGAGGGGAGGATGGAGGGAGATATTAAGTACAGGGGAATCAACTGGTTCAAGGCAAAAAGGCATGAAAGATGACAACCTGTCAGAGGGGAAAGGTTGGGGACTGATTACAGATGCAATAGCAGGATTGACAGGTGAGATTGGAAAAGCAATTATAAGGAGTTTAGATTCAGAACACAGCCTCATCTTAGAAGTCCCAACACTACTTTTCTATCTGTCTAATAGTCACACATATTTTAGCAATTGACGGCATGGTCATATCTTTTGCAGTCCTCTGGACTTAAAATCCATCCTCTGAGTTTCTGTATTTTTGGGTTCATACTTCCAGCGTAACATAACAGAAAAAAAGTTTCACCCAGAGTATGTTGAATCTGACCTGTTATTGATTAAATGACTTGCCCTTAAGATCTTTTCATGTCTCTAAGCCTAGAAATACTTCACTCCTTAAAGCTCCTTCATAGTCTTTCATGTGTGTTCATTTCCACAAAACTTCACTTACTTTGCATTTTTGCAAATGTTTATTTACAACTCAGTATTTTTTAAATTTTTTCTTGCATTTCCTTACTAATTAGTTAGGTTGAAAATTATTTGGGGACATTTTATTACCTCATCTGTTTTTTTGCCTTTATATATATTTATATTTTGTACTGTCAGTGTTTATTAATTAGTATACCTTTTACATTTAATTAAACAATATACATTTATTAATTTATATATTTACAATATTTTACCTCTGTTTCATATGTTATAATATTTTTTCCCATCCTGTTCCTTGTATTTTATTGTACTATGGCATATTTTGTTTCAAAGCTGTTTATATCTAGTACCATCAAAACTATCAGATTGATTAGAGATGACTAGAAATGAAAAAACTGTATTTTTTCCTTATGAATTTCAAGTTGTAGATGTCCCATATTTTATTCATAATGCTTTCATAGTTATATTTTTCTTCTTTAGTTTTACATTTAGGTGTAACTGAAATTTACCTTTAAAAAGGCATAAAATTAGAACATTATCACCCACTGCATGGAAAAGGGAATGCATATGGATCATTCTGTTGCTTGAAGAAATTCAGCTCTGCAGAAACTCTTTGGTTCTTGTCATGATAGGAAGAGAGACCAAGAAGTCTAACACTAAAAGAGGGACAAAACTAACAACAGCAAAGGAAAGGTTTATGTAAGAAAAAGAAACAAAACTACTTCCATAATTTCATTTAATGACCTAAGTTGCTAGAGAACAAAATATCCAATTTTTGTGACACATGGCACAATGAAAACCCAGACTTTAGAGGACTTGAGCAAACATTTTAGCTCATGTGCACAAGGAATTGGAGTAAGTAACCACCACTGGGGCCAGCACTCTGTCAAGAGAAAATGCTCTGAGTCAAATTCCTTAAGAAGTTATTTTTCCAAAACAACTGAAAAGTTAATAATACTTTATATGAAATTTGACTTTAGAATCCTCCCAGGAAAATGAACGCCTTAACTGAAGACAAAAGATAAGTACCTAGTTTCTTAACTCTAAAAAAAAAGTATAAATATTGTGTTTTCTATTCCAAGTATAAGTCTGATTACTAAGCAGATAATTCAAAAAAGGAGTTTTTTTTTTTTTTTTTTTGGTTTCTAGCCCAACTGAAAATTAACAGGACAAAGTACTCTAGCAGAAAGGGAATAGAATTTTGATCTCATTTTACACAGGTTCTGTGTCCTTTAGTTTTTCTTAGCTACAACATCCATTAGGATGGCTACTATAAGGTAAAAAACAAAAACCAAAAAACCTCACTTACATCAGTGAACAGATAATACAGACAGAAAATCAACAAACCAACAGTGGTCTTAAGTGACACAACAGACCAGTTAGACATTTCCTGGGTCAGGAAGATGCCCTGGAGAAGTAAATGGCAACCCATTCCAGTGTTTCTGCCTGGGAATTCCCATGTGAAGGAAAGTTAAAGGGTTCAAAATAGCCTGGAGTTAAAACTCCCCTCTGGGTCCTCCCTACCATTGTAGGTAAAACAAAGAACTCTCTCACCTGAAGAAAAAAATGGACACTAAGGGTGATTTTCCCCAGCTCCCAGCTGGTCCCAGCCTCTGGACAACTTCCAGAATTCCTTGCCCCAGCCATTTAAGAGATAATTAATCTGAACGACCTTGAAGAACAGGCCCCCTTAAGACAGTAGATTTCCACATACATGCCTATATATACTTTTTTCCTGGGTTAGTGCAGCAGCTCACTAATCTGACTGCTGCCCCTTCTCACCTCATTAAAGATAATCTGTTCCTGTAAAGTACAAGTCTCATTCTTTTTCCAAATCTTACCTTCTTTAACTCCCTTATGCTACACCATGGACACAACAGCCAGGTGCACAATGGTGGGCAATGGAATCACAGAAAAGTCAGACTAAACAACAACAACAATGAACTTTCCATACAAAAACAGCAGAACACACATTCTTTTCAAGTTCACATGGAACTTTCCTCAGCATGAATCATATGCTGGGCCACAAAACAAGTCCTAACAAAATTAAGAGAATAGAAATTATCTGAACCATTTTTTCCCCAGCCACCACGGTATGAAACTAGAAAATCAATTACAGAAAGAAAAATGGGAAGAATAACATATGGAGACCAAACAACATGCTACTAAGACAAAAATGGGTCAATGAAGACATCAAAGAGGAAATCAGAAAATACATCAAGACAAATGAAAATAGACAACATTCCAAATCTTTGGAATGCAGCAAAAGCAGTTCTGAGTGGGAAGTGTGCAGTGATACAGGCTACAAGAAAAACCTCAGACACCCTAACCTAACCATCTAAAGAAATTAGGAGAAAAAAAAAAAAAAAAGAACAAGCTAAGCCAAAAGTCAGCAGAAAGAAGAACATAATAAATATCAGAGGAGATTTTAAAAAGAGGCGAAAAATTAGAAAAGATCAATAAAAATAAGAGCTGATTTTTTAAAAAGATAAACAAAATTGATTAACTTTTAGTCAGGCTCATCAAGTAAAAAGCAAGAGGACTCAAGTAAACAATGCAGTTTCCCCAGAAAACTAAATATAGAACTGCCATAGATTGTAGCAATTTCACTCCTGGGCAGTTCAGTGAAATAAGTCAGACCGAGAAGGACAAATATTGCTTGTTATTCAGTTCAGTTAGTTCAGTCGCTCAGTCATGTCCGACTCTTTGCGACCCAATGAATCGCAGCATGCCAGGCCTCCCTGTCCATCACCAACTCCCAGAGTTCACTCAGACTCATGCCCATCGAGTCAGTGATGCCATCCAGCCATCTCATCCTCGATTGTCCCCTTCTCCTCCTGCCCCTTCTCCTCCTGCCCCCAATCCCTCCCAGCATCAGAGTCTTTTCCAATGAGTTAATTCTTTGCATGAGGTGGCTAAAGTACTGGAGTTTCAGCTTTAGCATCATT